>CM075856.1:69045057-69500057 GCA_037975125.1 Latrodectus hesperus | reverse complement strand
ATATAATAAGTAAGCAAAAAATTTAAATATGTTGGTTTCAATGATCGCGATTGATGCTGGTTGATGGGTATGAGGAATAACAACAAAATTAAAGCTTTGACACCATATAGCGGACAATTTAACAATTTAAGGCATTTTTGTATCTACCGAATAAATTTCGTTTATGGTTAACTTATTATTGGTAGGGAGAGAAATTCACGAGTTGCATTGAAGCAGCTATGAAAAACTGACAAGCCTACAGACAGTTCATGCAGAAAGCAGACATAGCAAAACATCCATACTTCTTTCGTCACTGGTGATTGAACTCAAACTAGGGACTTTTTGCTCTGAAGAGCATGTTCTTATCAATAGACCATGGCGAATAAGGCCACGGAAATTTCAAGAAATGTTTTCTGGATTAGATCCTAGGTAACATGATGTTGTTGTGTTGTTATTTATGACACTTGGGTAAGACAAGCTCACTAGCTGACAGCTATACAAAGTTAAGACAGAAAGGTGTGTTTTTCATTTAACCAGAGAACCACGACGGAGAAAGTAAATCTTTGCTCTAAGACTCCTCCGATGGATGGAGCCACTAGAGGATCCACTCCTCCAATTTTGATTTAGATCAGAAAGGAGGAGGAAATTATCTCTAAGCCATTAACCCATGGTAACTGCTCAACGACTGACCACTGGATATTCGATTCACAGATTTAATGAGCACGTATATCACATGTTCTTGGTGGGTCTTGGGTGCCATTGAGAATTGGATCCAGCCTTTCCGGACGGATGCCCGATGCCCTAACCACTCGGCTACTACGGCCTTTTAATCTATTGACCTATTTTAATGCATTATATATAATCTATCTAAACTTTTTGTATATATAGCTTAGAATTTCATATGACCTAACTTACTTTGAGCCGATACAACCAACTATCAAATTCATACTAAATGCATTAACTATTCATTAATCATTATTACCTCATTAATTGACAGTAAGTGCAGGTATATGTATTCAATTCTGATTTATCATTTTTAATTCCCTTTTGTATTTCCATTAATTTTCTTTATTTCTTCTATGCATGCAATTTGATATGTATTTTATATGCCTGTCTCACCACATCCTGTCATGTATTTTGTTTGATACCTATTTTGAATGCTTCTTACGTGTCCGCTTGTTAACTCTCAATTGCAATACAATTTATGTTAAATAATATACTTTACAAACCCTCTTTACTGTGTAAAAGTAATAATTTTCATTGTCTCCATATGATTGCAAGCATAAATGTATTGTCTTGTATGTACTATTTTCCGTTTTCTTTTTTCTCCAGCGGGTCCATCAAATCTGGTAAAACCCTTTCAGGGTTAGGTACAGGGACCTCTGCTGGTGTTTACTTTACTTTATGGCCTTTTAATCTGATGTAAGTCAGATTTCTTCCTAACAATATACAAGTCAATATCTTTCAAGATGCAGCATGACCTCGTATTATAATCCCTTTTTGTGGTGGTATCAAGTATGAGTGATTCAACCCTGCCATTTTTGGACGATGTTGGTGGTTTCTTTCTATTATCTACTTAAAACATCTCTCCTTATAAAGTGTCTACTAAATTTTTAGGATTTATCACTTTGGAATACATAAATTCGGACCAAACCTTTTGGAAAAAGAACCATTTTATAGTTAATTATTAGAGGAATTCATCATTAAATTACATCTTTCTACTCTTAGAGTATCCACTGGTATCAATATAATTTATTTTTCGTTTATTATGAATGAAATTCATTACAAGTTATTTAAAAAAAACTGGGTATTGTACCAGTTGTTTTTTGATTTATTGAATTTAAACTTTTTTCTAATTTACTCAATTTTTATCATCTTTTAATATTACACATTCGTTTTTCTAAAATAATGATATTGCCTAATTTTTGTAATTAAGTAATGTGTAATAAATTACTTAATAAAATTGAAATTTATGTCATTCATTAAAATGTCACATTCTAACCACAAGGAATACTTTTACTAATGAAACAAACAATATGCAACTAAAGAAAGAAAGAACGAATTTAATGTTTTGACGAGAAACTCATAGGAAAGTACCTTTAACGAAGAACCAATTCATTTACCTCCATATAAAAATGAACTTTATTAAGTACAACAAATTATCGAAGATTTACTTGTCTAAGTAACAGTCAAAGCTTCCTTGAAGATTTATTGTGAGGAATGCATTCTTATCTCTTGTTATTTAAAAGATTCTTCTGAAAAAATAATAATTTTTTTATCCATCAACATATTTTACTAACGTTGAAATTAGAATAATTATGATTCTTGTCTGAATATTTCAGTGAACACTAGTGATAAATTTTTAATACAGGAATATATAAGAATCACTTTAATAATTATTAATTCCACACTTTTTATGGAAATAAAACTATGGTAGAAATATTAGGAATTTAACTCCTTAAGTAGTATTAAAAATTTTATAAAATCATTTGAATTATAAAGAAGAGTTTTCAGATTTGTGACTTTATATTTCATATTATTTAACTTCTTTTCGCTTAGACAGTACCATTCAATAATATTATTTATTTTCTCATTTGTAATATGGGAATATTTAAAGAAATTTTCCCTTAAATCCATAATGTTATCGTATGAGTTTTAATTTCATTTATTTACTACATGAAAAAAATAAAAGCAAAAATATAATAATACTCACAAATTATTTAAAAAAATTCAGCACTCACGCAATTAAATTCATTTATCTTTCATATACGTTGATTTATTATATTTATAATCTATTTTTTCGAATATCATCATCCATTCAAAAATTCAACATATCATAGATTCTTTATAATTAGTGCATTGTTTTTTAACAAGTACAATTTATAATTCTAGAATTGTAAGCACAAAATCCTCTTTATCAATTGATAAAATTACATTACATAAAAAGATTTTATTTTATTATATAATTAATATGATCAATATTTGTATAATGATAATAAGAATTATTTTATTTAAAAAATATTTTCAGTAAATTAATCACTTATGCTATTAACTAAATTAAATTTTCAGGAAGTCTGAATTTCTTACATTAATTTAGTACATCTATAATTTCATATCTGTTTTACATTTTCTCCTGTGTGATCATTTTAAGAGTGCTATTTACTCTAATTATGAAACAGAATAAGCAGAGCAGGAATTTTCTTAACACCCTTAACGTATTCCTAATAAATATATAATTATTTCCGTTTTAAAAGCAAAATTCAAACGAAATGAAGATATTCGTTAAGATTAAAATGTTTTTCTTATATCAATAATAAATTCTAGACCTCATTATTTATGAAAAATTATAACGTGGAATTACTTTTCAGTTTCTTATGATTTCTTTAATTTAATCACATTGGTTTATTATTTTTCTTTCACTTGTAGTTGATGAGTTACTTGACATTTTTTTAAATATTTTATAAGAAATCTACTCATTAAAATGATTACAAGCGTTAGAATTTTTATGAAAATACTAATTAATCTCTTATCAATGTGCATAAATCATATTAAGGCAATTTATCCAAAATAATACAAAAGATAATTATATAACAGAAATTAATACCAAATTAAAACTTAATTTTCTAATGATTATCTATACAATTTTATATTTTACAATGTTAAAGATTATAGAAATGTTTGCTTAATAAAAAAGGAGATTAACGTATTAATCTTTTAAATAATTATTTACTATTTTCTTATCTTTTCATTGATTGGAAACGCTTTGTTAAACTTGAAAAAAACAAGTAACAATGTATAAACATTATTTAAAGGGAAGACTTATTATACTTTTCATATACATTATTTTTCAAAAAGTAGGGGAAAAAAAGTAATATATATATACATATATATATATATATATATATATATATATATATATATATATATATATATATATATATATATATATATATATATATATATATATATATATATATTTGAATCAAATAAAAACTGTTTTAGTTTCAGCTAAAATGGATTTAAATATTATTTTTCTTGTACAAATATAACATAAGATATCTTTACTAGCAAAACTGTACCAATTAGCAATATATTCTCTCAGTTAATAATATCGTAATTCACAGGTCAATAATTATTTGTTTTTTTTTATTTTCCCTAATTTATGAGTTCTTGATGTCAGAAATTATTTTAACCCTTATCTGAAAACTGTAGTTTATTATGTTCAGCATATATTATAATTCAATTGTATCTTTTAGATCCTTACGACAATAACTATCAATATCAAAATAATTTGTTATTTGTTATTTGACTTTGACTCAGTGACCTATTAGCGAAAATGAGGAGCTGATGTAAGAATAGATAGACTTTCGTCATAACCTAACGTAACGCATGTGCAACAAGCATTTAAATTTCGATTTGATTTCATAGTTTTCGATTAGGATTTCTGTAGATAAGACATAATGCAGAAGATCACTATCATTACGAATGATCTAAAATGTTTCCAATGAATGCCACAATTCACTTTAAGCATTTATCTCCAAAAAAGTAATTTAAATAGTTTGAGCAACAATTAGAATATTGAAGAATTTTTTTAATTACTTTTAAGAAATATTCAGTATTCGATTGTGATACAAATAGGACCAAATCTCAAAACATAACTCATGAGATGTTTTATAGTTTTTCTGATTATATGTTTGAAGCATTTCAAACTGTATCGTTAAATTTAAAAGAAATGCCATTTCTTGAATAATTGTACTAGTAGTTACAATATAGTAGAAGTTTACACAATAATGTTGCATTAGATTTATTGGCGATGATTTCAAGAAATCACTCAGTGATAGTAGAAGTTTTTAAAAGAAGTGCAGATCAATACCCATGCGTTATCATTTGGCTTCAAACACGTTACCATCATATATAAACTTCTCTATCTTCTTTACGCACTTAACACATCAGTTACATCTCAATTCTCAACTTTCACACTTGATGGGATGTAAAAGTAAAAGTTCAGAGATATATATGAGTTACACATAAGACCTAAAAAACCTTTTATTGGACATGGTAGATAAAACACTATATATTTGTAGTCACTTTAATTTCTGCAACCAAACAGCTCAAAGCATCAGATACAAGGTTGTGCAAGAGGCCATCTTTTCAAATATTTTTTACAAATCATGATATTTATTTTAACATTTTGATATTACCTTCATCAAGAAACTATGTCAATTTTAACTCTCTAGATAAAAAAAATGTTAGCAAGTACATGACTTCTGCAATTTTACTGCAAAAAAATTCAAATAATAAAAGAACATTTCGTACCTTATACGAATTATATATATATATATGTATATATATATATGTATATATATATATATATATATATATATATATATATATATATATATATATATATATATATATATATATATATATATATATATATATATATATATATATATATATATATATATATATATATATATATATATATATATATATATATATATATATATATATATATATATATATATATTTAATATATATAATATATATATATATATATATATATACATATATATAGCAGGAAATTGAAATGTATCCGTGAGTGGTTTTTGTAAAATCACTTATTTATTTATGTATAATTATTAGCTTCCCTTTTTCCCTTTTACAAAATAAATTAATTTCATAAAAAAAATTTAATTTTCTTTATATGATTCAATAAAATTCAGATATTGCAATTAGGCTAATAATAATGGCATGAAAATACAGTCGTTAATATTACACCAGATTCCAATCTCACTAAGTACGAACTTGACAGTGAAAGTAAGATAAGGTAATTGACATCCAGAGAGAGGGATGCCTAAGAGACTTCGAGTCTCCTTTTTTCTTTCTTTCTTCCTTTTTTTTTCCTTTTTGTTATTTCGCAATCTAAGCCTCTTGAACTTTGCTGCTTCCCTGTTACCATGACAAAGACGCCTTTTTTATGCGAATTCAGAATATTTATATTTAAAAGATTTTACTGTAAAGAATAGCATAATTTTTTTAATAGAAATTTTTACTCTTCTCATATTATTTTATTTATTATTCAGGTAAATTTAATATATTTTTAATTTGAATATTCAAGTAAGAAATTGTATTTTGGCATATTTTAATTTGCATGAATCATTTTAAATAACAGTGGTATTTGTTAATTTACACTCTTTGATGACTTTTATTGATAATTTTCAATAGAGATGAATAATTTTAATTGCATTGCTTTATCATGCAAAAATTTTGTTTATAATTAATTATATACATTATCTAACAATTGTCAGATAGTTTTATTACAGTTTCTTTTCGTTTAACTTCTTATGTTAAATAAGTTCTTACACATAAAAAAAATGTGGTGGCAAAATTCCTCACCACTCAATAGGGATAACAGATACTAGAAACGCTTAACGCGCATATATGCACTCTAAACACCACAAACTTTGGTGGGTTTAGGCACTGAACTTGCTGTTTTCCTAAACTGTGCATAATATTCTTTCTCAATAATCTATGGTATTCTTGAGCTTTAGTAAAAATGGTTACATTGTATTTATTTCGTCTACTTTCTCTGCAACGGTTGCTGTTAAAAACAGACTGTTGTTTCACAGTTATAAGCTATGCTAATGCAATGAGGTCAATCATCTGAAATGAATCTATCCAAACTTAAAACCTGAAGAGACAGCATGTATTCAATGACAGTTGAACATGTATCAGTCCTGCATATGAAGGTTTTCTACTGAAAATTCAGAAACAGAAAGTGCTATTTATCAGACAGAAGAACGGCACCTTTTATCCCCCCACGTACACCTTAGTATATTATTTTTGTCTCTTCAACATATTTATCGTAATGCTATTTGAAAGGAATCATTTTTGTCATTTTGGAGACAAAATCGAAATTTTTAATTTGTGATTAGCAGATGTATTAATCCTCTAACTGAATTGTGATGAAATCTAATCTTCTTTCAAGCAATCAAAATCTGATATATATTTAAAATTGAGAAGCTTATTAGAGTTTCATTTTGATTTGTCTTTGCTTATAATTGAGAGGTAAGAATACTAACTCATATCAAACTTTAACTTCAGCAAAATAATAATATTATATAACTTGATATATTTATAAGCTTGTATTTTAAATTAAGTATCTGCTACTTATAAATTCTAATCCTAACTCTAAAACGCTGCGAACACAAATAATTCTCCAATGGAAATAAATTCAAATAGAAATAAATTTAAGAATAAATTAAATTCAAATATAAACATTTAGTAGCTAAATATTTTGGAAACTCGGAAAATAAAATCAACTTAATTATTCATTATATAAATGAAAAACATATTAGATTAACTAAAGAAATATTTATTATAAAACTATAAGCATCTAGAATAATAGATTACAATTACAATGATTTCGAAAACGGTAAATGCATTTTTTCTGTAGAGGAAATTCACTTATGGGTTACAGAAAAAAATTACATACATACACACACACATATATATATACATACATACATACACAGAGAGAGAGTTTTAAATCTTATCAGTTAATGTTTAAATTACATTTTTCCACAAAGCTTTGCAGGAAAAGGAAAGTTTAAAATTTTTATTAAAGTAAATTTTACGATAGATAAAATTGTTAATTAATTAAATAGTATTATAAACCTTACATTCTCAATTTGGAATCTGAAATTGGTTTCTGAAACTTAGAAAGATTGAAGTAAAATATTCAAAAATTCATAAATATCATTTAATCGCAATTATTTTAAACACATTTTTTTAGCTTCCAAAATCTCCAAAAGTTTTCAAATCATTCATTATTCTACAAGTTTTGGCTAGTTGAACTATTGTCATAAAAACATTGGTGAAAATTTATTCAAAAGGTAACACTAAATTTTGAGGTAGTTTCTGTTCTTCTAATTTATCCAATGTGTTCCTGACATTTTACCAATTCCTCTGATTAAAGACATACATTAACTTTAACAAGTTTCTATCTTATGCATCCTCAAATCAATAAACAAGAAAAAAAATTATTTAGAAAAGCACATTTTACAAAAGCTTGTTTACTCAACTGAATTCAACTGAAAGTGACATATCGTCGCACTAAAAGCAGAAGAGGGAAAGTCAATATAAAACCAACGCACCTGTTGTTTTTAAAACACGGTTCTATTTTACTTCTCTTTTCTAAGAAGTTTAAGAAGTTCAGGAAATATGAAACATCAGAACAATGAATTTACACGTGTTCATTACTTCTGTGATTATATCATCCTTTTCTTTAGGGTAATAAAGTTCAATATCCTCTATGTAGTATTTAAATGTTGAAGTCACGGTAGTCCCACATACAGGTAGTCGTTTTTTCATTTGTTTTTGTAACTTTAAAAATTTTTATAAAGGTAAATCAAATTAATTATGAATGTATAAGCCAAAAGATTGCATTATGATAACAGCAAGTTCAAACTTAAGCCAGGATTACAATTTATTATAATTGTGTATTCTTAACAATTTACTATCATGCTCAATATTTCGAATAATTTATGGCTTAACGGTAGATAAATGTTTTCGAAAAGAAAAATCCAGATTCGATTCTAACCATCTTTGAACAATGTGAAAAATGTTCCATTTCTACTTTTTCAGGGTAAGTTCTTGGAAATTTTCGCAAATATTTCCTTATTATAGCTCATGAATGCAGCCTATTTTTAGAAATAATTTTCTGAAAGGCTTTAAATTAAAGATTTTGCAAATGCCTTTCAAACAACGTTTATTTGTTAGACTATCCACTACACAATATCGATAATATGTTACAATTAATCTCTGGCTGTCTATTTTTGTCAACTGATTGTTCTGAATATAACAATCACTTTGTAATTTTTAGGTAGAGTCAAGTAAAGAGGACATCACTTGACCATGCCTAAAAATAATTGTCTCGTTTTTGTATCCCACTCCACAAATAGAAGGACGTTTGAACTTTCTGAGCATTTAACCCACTTAAGCACGATCTTTATAAATATCTTTACTTGGGTTAGATATCGCACTCTTCCTTCCAAACACGGATGCTTTTTCCAGATGACTAACAAACCCCCTTAATATTTCATTGAACAACTCAAAGACCTTTAATTTTCACTTTAATTCCAGAAATCAAGAGATTAGGAATTGAGGCTAGTATTTGGTGATACAACTTCATTCAATTTAATAGAAATTAAAATTTTAGTTTTTAATATTGTAACTTTTTTTTATTTTACAGTGAATATAATAGTTTCTTTCAAAATAAAGAAGGTTTCTTTGAAGGAAGAAAATAATGAAGTTTTCCATATGATAGAATGCTGAAAACTTAAGTTTTACATGATTTTTATGAATATACACAAAAAAAAATGTTGCATGACACATAAAAACAAATGTGTAAAAGAAATTCTCGAAAATGATGGGCTATAAAATTAAGGGTCATGTAAAAGATTTCTTACACAAAAATATGACTCTTGTAGCAGCATATCCTTTTTTTGCACAAATGCCTGCTTCCATCACCATTCCTAATATTACAGTGTGTTTCCTCTATTCAGGTTTTTTTAATAATAAAAAAAATAGAAATTAATAAATGAGATTTCGATTGAGAGGATACTTTGAAATTCCACACATATAAATTTGAAAAATAAATATTGAACATCTACAAGAATTTGAATCGCAAAGGAATATTATAGCAAAAAAAAAAATGACCTTAGTAACGAGAGTACAGCAAACAGGAAAATACAGGAAGTAATACAAAGAAATTTATTACACTTAAATAAATATTATAGTAAGGAATCAAATTTAATACCTTAGCCTATAAAGTGATTTCGTGGTTCTTTTTTAGTAAATTTTCATTTTTCTGCACCACACCAACATCTTATTAATCATCAAATATTTTCAAATATATCAGATATTAACCAGATCGTAACAACTAAAGACATTTGCATTATCTGATCAATCTATATTATCTGAATTAATTACTAAGCAAAATCAAATAAAATCTTTTATTAAATAATAAAGGTTAACTGCCCATTATTTTTAAT
Organism: Latrodectus hesperus; assembly: GCA_037975125.1. Taxonomy (NCBI): domain Eukaryota; kingdom Metazoa; phylum Arthropoda; class Arachnida; order Araneae; family Theridiidae; genus Latrodectus; species Latrodectus hesperus. The sequence goes on along the minus strand of CM075856.1, from coordinate 69,490,020 downwards.
AAATAGCCAATATAGTTCTATCTTATTAATTACATAATATCCACAGTAACATCTTTTATTTTAAGATAAAGGTTAATTCTCCAACATTTTTAATTAATAGTCAATATTTTTTGCCAAATAACAAAACACAGGACACAAAATAGTTGCATAGTTCGTTTCTTTTAGATTTCTTATTATTACACAGGGAAAGGCATTTTTGTTACATCCGAAAGGCAGCGGATTAGATACTGGATCCTCCAAATAATACCATACAGATCTTTCTTATCCAAGGACAGCCATAATTAAATGCGTAGTAAATTTCGAAAAACCCAAAGTATCCTTTACTAATGTGACAAGAAGAAAAAGTGTCTAGTTCAGATATCGATCTCTTTATATAACTGTTATTAAAATTACGAGTCGATTGGCCTTTGGCCTTTAACGGCTCTGGTAGACCTATAAGATGGATGAAAATGTATTACAATTAATAATATATTCAATCAGAGTTCTCCATGAGATTCTGATATCTAATGATATATGAAATTTTACATTTAATATTCCCTCAATTGCAATAATTTTTGGCATCACTTCAATTTATTGTAAAAATAGGAAAATAAAATGTACACATAAGCATTTTGTTGTAATTCTATATTATGAAAGGACTTTTATAACATTATTTTAAATAAAACTTTCTATGAAACTTTTTTTTATTTGCCGTAATTTTTTCATCATTTTTACTATACGAGAAGTACAAAATGAGAAATAAACAAATGCGTTGGATGATATGTTAAATATATACTCTGAGATAGTTTTGAAACACTATTGTGAAGAAATAATCATACATCTGTTATTATTATTATGTACAAGAAATTATCATACATACAAAAATATGAGTGTTACTTTTTTAAACATTAATATTTTAAATGTTATATCTATATCTATCTATCTACCTCTCTTTTCTCTCTCTCTCTCACTCTCGCTATATAGATATTAATGAGTTTCTGACAGTGGCTTGATGCTCACATAAAAACTTGTTTCCTATGAACTTTACGAACTTTTGTTGCATTTATTGCTAAAATTCCACTAGGCTTTTACACTACAGCAGAGAAAGATTAATCTTAAAAATTTAAATTCCGTTAGAGGAAATATCAGATTCAATATTTTCTAATCACAAGTTGTATGCTTTTATGTATGTTGTTTCTCACTTAACTCTTAACCATAATTAAAATAACAAAATTGCTCTTTTTTTCTAGAAATTTAGAAAAACATAAAAACATTCATTAAGTCATATAATAAAGCATAAGCAGTGGGAGAGAGTCAATTGGCAAATATGATACAATTGTTGAGTTTATTATTATTATCTAATAAATAATAAAAACAAAAAATACCCCGGTATTCGATTTAAACTCTAAGTAATTGCTGTACTTTTCTCTCTTTGTTGCCTTAATAAATCAAGCATCATAAAAACACGGAACGCACTTGATTTCCCGTTTCGGAAAATAGCTATAGAATTATTTTTATCGTATTTTATTTTGATAGAAAATATTCTAGGAAAGAATATTATTTGAAAAGAAAACCTATGAAAACGAAACCTGTACATTTTGTTTACATTGAGTTGATGTTCTTCTTCCGGCAAATTAACCTTGCGGGTAAATGATTGAAAGAATATTTCGTTAGAGTGTATGAAAAATAGAGTAGTAGGTCAGAATCAACTGTCAAATTGTATTAGTTATTTGTGGAACAAATAAGAAATACAACATTAATTTTTGTTTGATGTTTTTCATGGACATTTGAAGTGACTACCTTACAAATTACACATACATAAAACAGCATTTATGTCGAAATTTTATCGTGTGCTTATTAATTAACTATAAGAAAAATTTACATTTAGTTTTACGTAATTCAATTAATAAATATCAATCTTATATGAGGCAAAAGCAATATTTTTATTTATTATTTTGGCATTGTGTTGAAGTACAAAAGCTCAGCTTAAATATGGAAATGTCGGTACTCAGTAATATTAATATGAGGAAAAGTATTAATTAAGTTAATATGTAAAGACAAATCAATATTCATTAGATATGAGAAATCATATATTTTTAACCTGATTAAAAGGAATCCACAAGATATAAAACTGCCATTATACCTAGTAGTATGTCCTAAAAGTATTCCTGATATTTATTATGACATACATACTTGAAATAATCTTTAAAGGAGTGTTTAATTCTAGATGGCGGTACTTATTATAATATAAAATTAATTTTAATTAAGTTTGAGACAATTGTTTGCATTCTATGACAGTGAAAATTTCTAAGTCTAATATTGCATAAGTCAAACTTGGTAAGTATGCCCTTTTCTTTAAAAAATATAATTTTATATTAAAATAATATCCAATGCCTCATAAATCGAAATTAATATGTTCTACCATTTTCGAAAAATATATTTTATATAATAATATAAAAGCTTGTAACAATCCTAAATGTGTATTTTATATTGAGAGTATATAAATGCTAAGGTTTTAAAGAAAGATGAACCATGTGTGTGGGTGGGGAATTTTGTAAACAATCAATTCTAAAAAAATAACAAAAAAAAAAACTGTTACAAAAGCTAAAAGGGATATCAAAGTCAACACACGTGATATTGCAGAAGCATAGTGCGCATTTTTTACAGTTGTACGATAACCTAGAAATAGTTCCTAAAACCATTTCGTCATTCATAATGGATAGAACGTTTGTCTAAGTATTATTATCTTTAAATCTTTTTGACTTTGACTTCAGCGAAACGAGAGACCTAAATAAATCAAAAACATTGTTTAAAGCTTATTTGACTTGAAATAGAGAGAATGCACAGCGAAATATGATTAGGTTATCACAAGATATCGTATATGTCATACATGATATTTATATAATAACTATACATTAATATATCATATCCCCAATTCATCTCCAACAGCATATATATATATATATATATATATATATATATATATATATATATATATATATATATATATATATATATATATATATATATGTATATTAATATATGAATGTATACAAAGTTTACAATTTATGTTTCTGTAATAAATTCATTATCATTAATTTTCCTGTATATAAGTATTATATCCGAATGTATTAAATTTAAAAACTTAATGAAAATTCTCCCTTGATGAAGAGATGATGTAAATGATCCATCTTGACGGATATTAAAAGCACTATCGGGAATTAATTGACATTGAGCAGTTGTCTTGATAACGCTAACCACACTGGAATCTCCGGTTGTTTGGCGGCAGACAGGCGTCTGCATTTCAGGATCGCGACATCCTGTTTTCTCCCGATGTTTCCTCATGGACTACTGACGATGTAGATTATATTTAAAGCTGAAATCAGCGAAAACTGGGAATAAAGTCATAAGAGCTTTACAAAGAAATAAAATCATGTTACATGATTAGTCATGGATTATTTATAAGATGTCTCAATGAAATAAATAAAAATCTAAACAATTGTTTTTCTTTTTTTTTTTTGTTAGTAGTAGAAGGTATTTTAGAAATTGAAATCAAAAAATATTAACGATGAAAATTAATTTTAAGAGACTTCAAATCTGTAACAGAAAAAATTTATATTAAAAATTTATCGAAATGTTGAAAATTTTCATTACAAATTAGCATAGGAAAAAAAGCTTTTATCAACTATTTTTGTAAAGAATTGTGCTATTAACAACTTAAAATGATTGGATTTTTGAGAGATTTTTATAACTGATAATCTTTCTTGGGACATAATTTTTACATACCTATTTTGTAATATTTTTAATAAGACACAAATTATACTTTCAAATATTGTTAATGAGAAACTACGAATGAACAGTTTCTTGGAACGAGTCCCATTTTGAGGTTGGATGCTTGTAGTAGTTTGGATACATTTCAAACTATAGATTATGTTTATAAAACCAACGTATGCAAAAAAATGACGGTTGAGCGATAAGTAAACCAAACTAAACGGAACGAAAATTATTTTTATATTGCTCAAAATTACAGAATTTTAAACATTATACGACCATTAATCTAGTTAATTTTCAAATTTATGAACTAAGCGCTTTTAATTTTTGCTAACGCATATTTTACTATTATGTTTTGCATTTCTATTATAAAAACATAATTTATAGTTAAAATCATAATTATTATTAATATTTTTCTAAATACAAAAATAAAAATTTTATTTTTAATTACTAAAATTTAAAGATACATATAAAATAAATTTAAAATAAACGTCTTATCATTCCATACTCACATACATATTTCTATCAGATAAACAGCTTTAGTGATAGAAATATAGATAAACCAAAAATATAGCGTAATAATTTAATTTAAACTTTTTATAAATGTTACTCTATCAAGCATTTACTCTAAAAATTGAGCAACTGATATCGTATCAATAATTTTATTTTTTGATTACCTACATATGAATTTAAACAGTTATGAGTTTTATTAGAATGATTAAACGTTGAAGTCACAATTTATTTTTAGATTTCGTTTGAAAACAGCTGTTAAAACCATTTACAGTGTACCTTTTTCAATGTTAAGTAAACATGCTGTCATGAAAAACATAGAAAATAATATTAATGAAGATCAATTTCGCAATACTAGGCCCGTATCCGTTAATTTCAATGTAGTTTTCTTGCTTTAATTAAAATTATTGCAAACTGAATAATTTCAGCTAATAAATCCTATTTTATTATTGAATTATTGTTTATTACTAAATTAAAGCACATTTAACTAAGCAAATTTAATTTTAGTTTGCAGGAATATTTTATCAATATACTTATATATATATATATATATATATATATATATATATATATTACTTTTAAATACAATCTTAAATATCTGCAAACTAAAAGATGAAAAAATTAATTTTACACACTCTTAAAATAAAAGAAATTGTTATAATATATATTTACGTGTTTTAACAATATCATCTATGTTTAAATACATGTAACATATTGATTTTCCCTTGTTCCAGTTTGCACTATATTTAAAGAGTAACAATTATTAAGCTACATGGAACTAAACATAAATTACATAAAAACTATTGAATCATAAATATTATTCATTATTGAACATATAAACATCACTACAGATATTCACATTTAAATTATGGCATATTCGATATGCCTGCCATCATTGGTTATGATGTGGTTCAGATAAATAATAAAATGCTGAGTTATATCTGCTGAAATGCCGTTGCTGTCGATGACTTCCTGGATGTCTGTTTTCAACTCAGTAATGATGTTCGGGATATTTCTGCGTGCCTTGTCTTTAATATAGCCCTATAAAACTAAGTCAGGTATTTTCGAGTACAGAAAATATGGTAAATCAAGGGAATCCCATTCTGGTGTCTTCTGGGTACCCCGCCAAGTTGTGGTATCCGAAATATTCCAATTCATATTGCAATTTTTAATCATAAATTTAAAACTTACCGACATTTCCAACAATATTATCACAAATATTTTCAGGTCTTTCAAACTGAAAAATGAAATTCTTGATTGATGGCCATTAGGAACGGTTGTCTTCCTTGTGTACGTAGTAGCAAAATTCTTTTCAGCTGAAATCGGGTTGTCATTACTCATATAAATGATCTTCACAAGTGATATATTCTCTGGAAACCTGTACCGTGATATTTCCACTTGGAAATTCCCTACAATAATAGGTTCCATGCGCAAAATAGTTCCAGACATGTAGCCAACCACGAGCATTTGAATTTCATCATGAATACCATTCAGCCATTCAGAAATAATCACGACGGTTTTATTCCCTATATCTGATTAATTTTCATTCTGTACATACATATTATACATTCATGTATATATATATATATATATATATATATATATATATATATATATATATATATATATATATATATATATATATATATATATATATATATATATATATATATATATATATATATATATATATATATATATATATATATATATATATATATATATATATATATATATATATATTAAAGTTTACTTACGTAGAAGGAAAATTTTAAAATAAAATTTGAAATTCTCTTTCTTACCTTCATTTATAAATATTTGTTGATATTTCTTCGAAACCATAAAATTCTAAAGTAATTCACTTGAATGAATAATGATTAAAAAAAATATGCATTATTTTTAGGGATATTTATTTTTGTTTTTATTATTTTACAGGAATGTTTGTTGCATATTAACGCAGCTGTTCAATTCTCTGAAATGAAAGAAGTTGCCATGGATTAATAGTGATTTAAAAAAGCTTTTTATCTACTAAAGTTCAAATTATACATTTATTACAACTTTGCTCTATTAACTAAATACAGTTTATTTTTAAGAGATTTTAAGAAACTTGTACTTTCTCCATTTCCTTGTTTCCGCCCAAAAGAGTCAACATGCCAAGCGTTTGTCCAGAATCAGTCACTGAAAATGATTCATCAGGTATCAAACTTAAGACCACTGATCACCCAAAAGTCGTCATGATGGGTAGCGCTGGTGTCGGAAAAACGGCGATTGCCCATCGTTTCTTGTATGACAAGTACCCAACAGAGCATATTCCAACAGTTGAAGAAATGCACAAGAGCGTTTATGATTTCTCTGGTTGTATCTTGTCCTTGGATTTGCTGGACACTAGTGGATCGTACCAATTCCCAGCAATGAGAAGACTGGCTATCAGGACATGCGACGCTTTTATCTTGGTTTACTCTATTGACAGCTATGAGTCTTTTAAGCAAGTATCAGAACTCAGAGAGCTGGTAATGGAGATTCGTGACGAAGACGATAAAGTACCTATTGTAGTTGTGGGCAACAAATGTGACCTGGAAGAATGCCGAGAAGTTTCAAAAGACATCACCGAGTCAGTGGTGACCATCGACTGGGAAAATGGTTTCGTGGAAGCCTCCGCAAAAGATAACATTAACATCACTGATATTTTTAAGGCTGTTCTTGAGCAAGCTCATATTCCCTATGATCTGCAACCTGCAGTGGATAGAAGAAGGAAATCCCTTCCAGCTGATACGTCAAGCCCTCACATGAAGAGAAGGATATCGCTGAAGAGAAACAGCTGCACTATTCAGTAAAGATAAACATCAGTTTCCACCTTTCATCGTGATATTTTCAAGTCATCAATGCTCTGTTCCATATAGTTGGTATCTATGGTTAGTCATCAGTATTTTGTTTGTATTTAATATGTTCTTCTACTTTCTTGAAAAAATAAAATAGTAAGTGTAGTTATTTTGTGGCATGTTTTACGAATTACAAATTGTATTTTGTGTTGCAAAGTTTGTTAGTGGGTATTTAGGATTTGATGGACTTATGTATTTAGTGCTTAAATATAATGGGCCAATTCAAACAATTTTTACAGCAAAATTGTTATAGTTTCTTTTCATTCTGATGGAATCATATGTACACATACATATGTTAAACTATCTTCGTTAAAGATACTAATCGCTTAGTATTCATGACCTTTCATTTTTACTGATTCAACTAGTTTGAGAGTGAGAGAGAGATTTTACTTCTTTTGTAAATATGATATAATTTGTTAAAATAGAAAATTTGCAAATTGTATTGTTTAATTGTTATCATTTATTCAATTTATTAATATTTATGTCAATTTTATAATTAATTTCCATATTAAATTTACCGGTATGTTATTAAAATGAAATTAATTGATTTGCTAATTAAATTTGTTGGATTATTTAATGCGAAATGTTTATTATCAATGATAATTTAAAGTAAACTATTTATATATTAACTGTGAAAAAGATGAAATATTCTTTTTTGACAATAAATTAAAAATATTTATTTAAGTAATATTTTTTATTCTTGATTACAGTTCACAAAGAAATAATTATGATGAAAATTTATTAATACCAATAAAGTTTTTGATTTTATATCAATAATTTTTATTTAATTACTTGACAACAATTTTTTTTTGCTTAGTTATCAAACTGCTCAGAATCAGATTAACTTTCAATTTCGAATAATTAAATTTAATGATCGTTTCTTTTCCTTATAGATTTTTACATAAAAGCAAAACAAAAAGGAAATGCAGAGTTTTGGAACTTGTATTACTACATCTGTTAATCATTCCTTATGAAATAGAATGCTCTATTTGTTTGAATAAATGACATGCATAATTCAAATCACTGTCTTTTTTCGCGATTTAAAATTTCGTAGCTTCCTATTTCTTAACACTTTCTAACTGTGATGAGTCGCGTAGAATAATTGCGCTTGCTCAGTTTTTTCTAAGGTATATCTAAAGATATGAGTGGGAGAAAATACACATACACAAGTCGACAATACTGGTAATATATAGTGTTGTTTGTAATAACTATTGATATGAAATTGTGGGCTCATATTTGTGACAGAGAAAAATAAATTCGTGATAACATAGATTAAAATATTCTCATAATAGTTATCAAGCCTTCATAGAATTTGTTTACATTGCTTTCATTAGAGTAGAACCTAGTAAAATCTTCTTTTAAAGTAATTCACTTTTAATTCAGTCAGTTCAGTTAGAATTTTAATTCAGCAAGACAAAATGGATAAAGAGGATTATATAAGACAAAACAGCGTTATATGTCACAGTATTCTACCCTTAAAGATTTCTCTTATCCGTTATTTTTTAATTTCTAATATTTAAATTTCCCATGATGTTATTAGTCAAAATGTGTAAAAATATGATGAGACGATATAAAAATGATTTGTTATTTTATTTTCTACTTTATCGTGTGGAGACGTTTATCTTATGGATTTATTAGAGCCAAAAAAAAAACCTTGAAAAAAATTACTCTAGTCATACTAAAAAGCTCGAGCTGTTCGTGTGATTAAAACATTGTTAGAAATCACCTTAAACTGAAAATCTCTTTGAAAAAAATTGAATAAAAGGCGACATCGGGACTATACGACGGATAGTAAAATCTCTATCGGTCAGAGGTGCATATATATTATGGATTGTCTTTGCTGAATATAATCTCGGTTTCTTATGGAGAACATGGTACCAGATAGATATAAATTGTATCTGTCTGGCTGAATCCAGATAGCGTTACTCATAAGCAAGTTTCCTTTAGGAAATTGCTTAAGAGCAATTCAGATGTCATCTAATCTTTTCAATATTTCTTGTGTGCATACAGATAGTTATCCTTTCAAAGAAAATATTTCAGTATCAATAAAATGGATGATGGCTATCTCAAAAAGTCATTACATATATAGAAAACTTTATTTAAGCTCTATATTTAAGCTCTCATCATATTTTTATATGCTCTTAAATCACCAAAATTAATCTTATTTTAGGATCTTTTTACTTTTATTTTTGAATTAGTACGCAGTACCCAACATAAAAATATTTTCTGTTAAAAGCTTTTACTGTAAGTAAAATATCCTATTAAATATGCTTATATAAAAGTGGCATTTTTGCTTGTAAAAGTGCTGAAAAGCTTTGACATAAGCTATTATAACTGCTTTTTATAGTGTGACTTTAAAACATATAAAATTTTTGATAGACGTATTAATATATTTCACTTAAAACTGTATTTAAAATATATTTAATACATGTTTAACTGTGAATAAGTATTATATAATATACCCATGAAAAATACGTGCATTGTATATTGTTATAATGTTAAATTTCTTATACTGTAGACACAAATAGGAAAAGCAACTTCTCTTACATTTTTGTAGAACTATAGTAAGAGAATTTACAAACCAAAGTATATAAATTGACTTTTTTACTAAAATTTTTGCCTTTATTGCTTATGTTAATTTTTTCAACTTGTTTAACATTTATACTGTTATAAATTTCTGTGTCATATTGTGATATTATACTAGTTTACATCAACATGTTTTATAGTTTCAACAAGCTTGTTTCATAGTGATATATTTCTTAAATGCAATGTTATGAAATATTTCTTACACTTTGTTGTTCAATATTAGTTAATTGCAATGAATGAATCGTCATATTTTTTTTAAAAAAATATTATTCAATTTGTGTATTACTATAAAAAAAGAATTTGTATTTCTTTACATTTAAATAAAGGTGTACATTTTTAAGAACTTGATTTCTGAGTATCTTTAGGAATTTTATAGAAGATCACCAAAGACATCGTTTAATTAACTAAGTTTTTAATCAAAATTATAGTGATAGATTCCTAACATACCAAATCTTCAAAGCTTTAGGGAACGTAGAAATATTTTCAAGGATTATTTAAAATTTAAAACAAGCTATATGATTTCCGTTAGTAAAGAAATTTATGATTGAATAAAACTTAAAGTATTTCTAATGATAGTAAAAGAGAGGGGAAATTGATACTCTCTCTATTTAATGTATTAAATTTTTATTCCAGAAGATATTTTTTTAAAACTGAAGAAGCAAGGTTTCTTAAACAACGTAGATTTTGTGTAAATGATCACTAAATAAAATTGATCATTATAGATATTAATACTAATTCAAATGATCTTTTTCTGTAAAAGCAATTATATATTTTAAAACTGAAAAGACCGTATAATAAACTTTAACTACTTTTTTTCATTTTAAATAAATTGACAATGTCTACAGCAAACAGATTTTATTAATACTATTAATCAAATAGTATTTATAAGATCTAATTGTTTTGTTATAGGTATTAATAACTAAGAAAATTTTAAGCAGAATTCAATAACAATTTTTTTTATTCCCATAACTGGTTTATTCCGAGAAATTGCTTCAGTAGATTCAAATTCCAGTTCCATTAAGTAAAACAAACTAGTATATTTTGTTTTGTATTTGTTAAATTCAATAATACATTTTATATTTGATTACAAAGCAGAAGATATTAAAATTAAAGCAGATTAAAAGGTAGAAAATGTCAAATATATTTAGCAAAATAATAGCATTTTCTCTAGCATTCTAGCATCTTCAGTCTTATTAAAATCTTCATAGAGTTTTAAAATGTTTCTTTAAAAAATAACACATTATTTTTTAAATACTCTTCTTTAATGAGTTAAGAATCTTAGCAAAATACAACAAATTGTGGCTGAAAGGTTATGATAAATGTAAATCATTGTAATTGCTTAATTTTTCTAGTAAACACATACATACCACACGTACATGTATATATATTAATTCACAAAAAAATTGGCAAAGCATCTCTCCCTCATATATACTGCATAAATCCCGAAAACAGAAAGGCAACAGAAATCCTCTAATCTATCTTCTACACTTTGCTAATCATTAAATGTTAAAATAAATTATACCAAAGTGGCATAGTTTACAGCAGTGACCCATTTAAAACGAAAAATTAATTTGTTATTATAAAAGTTACAAAATTCATAATATAAGACTCATTCAGTAAGGATAAATTAAGCAATTGTTCGTCTTGATGTGAAAATGCACCGTCACAACTGACAGTGCATATTTTAGGGGTTATCAAGAAGTTTCTCCACTCACAGCACATATCACGAACGCACATTCCAAGAGACATCATAACAGTTATTCACCTGTCAACAACATTCAAATACAGTTAATACATGAGAAATCTTTCTGCATTTACACACATGCGACAGGTGTCACTACCGTCCAAGCATTTTTATATGAATGAAATGAAAAATTATTCATTTGCTTATCACAGCATTTTTTTTTCTTATCATGTATATTTCACGTGTTAACCTGTCTCATTCTCGTTGTAGCTATTTTAATGTCTAGTAGTACACATATATGCACATACACGTATATTGTAGATTCAGGCTGGAAATCAATTCGCTTTTTGATTGTGAAAATAAAAAAATGGTAACTTAAGATACCAAGTTATATTCAGAGTTAAACATAAAGTATAATTCTCTAATTCACTTATGAATGTAAAAATACTTATCAATTACACTTTTCATTGGATAAATTCAAATGTCAATTGAAAATAGTTGTAGTAATTAACATTTATCAATTTTCTAAAAATGCATCCATTTATAAATATTTAATTCACAAACAATTTTCCGAATGTACACATTTAAATAAAACGAAATTTCGATTCTTAAATATGAAGTAAATGAGTAATCATTAATGTATGGCTAATACCAGAGGTCGTTATTACTTCTGTTCGAATTCTATTGTTGGTAATTTGTGAGACAAGAATTTTTTTAATAATGCTTTAACCGATAAAATTATTAGATATATACTTATTTTATACAAATTTGATTCCAGACGTATCTAATTCAAATTACAAATAATGTAATTGAATAATAGTAATTTTTAACAATAAGTATACATAAATTTTAATGTGATATTGTAATTAAAATTTAATTTTGCTATATAATGTAAATAGGAGTTATTATTAAATCAATAAATATATAGAGATAAGGAAATGAAAAAATATGCTATTTGAAGATATAAAGAAAAATTCATGCATACGAATTTTTAATTAGAATTTAATTGCTCTCTATTTCATTATGATAATTTAAACAAAAATTTACATCTTCCTCTCAATAGTAAAATGATGCTATTGTTTGTTAGCTCTATAACCTGAAATAAACTTATCTTTCATAATGCTTATTTAATGGAATGTATAAAAAAGCAGAAATTTGAAAGTAAGTTTTTCAAATTTTCTTTCACCGTCAAATTATTTGGAATTTTCTCATAGTTAATTTCAATTTTGTGTTAACAATTCAACCTAAGAATTGCTAAATTAGATTCATATGAAATAATTGCATTTCGATCAATATAAATGTAAGCGAATAATTTAATAGCATTTAATTAATACAAATAATTGATTTACTCGTATATAATAACTAAGCACTATATATATATCTTATCCTTGAGTCATATTCATAGATGTTAATTATAAGTACACATTTAACTTCTGATCCACTATTCCTGATAATTCTATAAGATTTGGTGACTTGTGTCCCAAATAAAGTATGTATTCAATCGGCTGGATTACTCTTGTTCGTGAATTTATTACTGTTTAATTGTACTTTTATGGGTTTTCGAAAATGTGAGAATAATATGCTTATTTTCAAACAAGGATGGAACAAAATTCAACTCGATAAGCTAAAAAATGTATACATCTCTATAAATACTTTGGGAATAAACTGTTCTGTTATAATATTATGCAATATTATAATTTTGTGTGAAAGGCAATTAGAAATAGGAGATCTCGTTCTTGTACTTATGAGAAAAAAAAACTTTGATTTCTTTGTTACTAATTCAATTATTCTTGTAAAACAGGAACTCTTTATTGAGTTTTCGTAAGCATAAATTATTCAATCAATTCCAAAAGATATCATTAGACATTGTTTAAAATTACTGAGTATCACACATGAAATATAATTTCTATGTAACTATATTACCTTAAAAATTACTGATCGACTTTAAGACTTTTTAGTCGATTGGACTAAATTCTTTATTGTAAGACAAAAATTTATTTAAAATTTATTAATTTCATTATAAAGGATGCAAAATATTGATTCAGAATATATTTCCCAACAGATGTTATAAGCTCTTATATCATGGATTCACGATACATGACTAATTCCATACAATGATGGTGAAATTAATCAAAAACACACACAGGTGTGATCTCCCACGTGACTATTATATAAATTTCCCCTATATTGTGTTTTTGAAATTCTTCCTTTCACATTGCCTTGACAATGAGCAGGTTTTTACTTCAGACGCAGCCGAAACACTTGCACATGACTCTACAATGATTTAATTCTTGTTGCGTAATACTGATTGTATGCATGTAATGCTTATTCATACTGAAAAAAAAGCTGAAATCTGTAACTTGTATCTCAGAAGGCAATAAATTCTTCTAAATTGAATTATTATTTACCCTTATTTTTTTTTACTCTTATTTCCTTCTTTTTACCTGAAATCTACTTTTATAAAATCTTTTCATATATAATCAATTAACTTAGAAATATATATGGCGTAGAATAGTTGATATGATATATGTATCACTTTACAACTCTATATATATATAAATTGCACATACTTCTAAGTTTTAATTCTTCTATATTATAAAACGAAAATATTGTACAAATCGACTCATCACCAAATCTTTTGGTTTCAGAGAAGAAAGTTAAGAAATCAGAATGCATATATTGCCAATATCTTCTTGTATAGAACCTGTGGACAATCACAAGTAAAAATTATAAGTTTGAAAAATACAACGTTTACCTTAAAAGTAAAAACAAACTTTTTAATGAAAAATAATTCAAAATCCCATAAGTGAATGATGCAAACTATATTAGTACACCTCAAGATGAAACAGGACTATGGACAAAACCGTCTACACAACTTATAATTTACAGTAGTACTGGCAGTCCCACAAACTGCCAGTCAGGCTTAGAAAGAATGCCAACAAAACTATTAATCTCTTAAAGAAACATAAAAAATGCAACAAAATATACCATCAAAATCTGCAAATTGCAAAAAAAAAAAAAAAAAAAAAAAAAAAAAAAGAACTGACTTTTGGGAACATCATATCATATAATTCAATTCAGGAAACAAATAACAAATGTAAACCTTCGCAAACCTCACTCTCCCATAGCCACATAGCCTGAACGCGCTTAAAACTACAGTCTACTCAAAAATTTAATTAATAGTAATCAAAATAATGGTAATACATCTCCAAAAAACTCTATACAAGAAAAATGTCAGGCGCGGAACCGATGATAAAAAATAACCGAAAAATTATCAAAATAATATTTGATGAGCTTAACATTCCTCAAAATCACATTCCAGCACATAAAAAAATAAAAAGACAATGGACATAGGATATTGGATTTGATTTTTTGATCTATCAATGGATATTCCAGAGAGCTGCTTTAAACTCACAACTTTTTTTTCAGATTGAAGAATACCAAATTTTAAACTTTCGAAATTTCCCAAAATACTTTAACTGTCAATAACATATTATTCACATAACCCCTCACTTTATTGGCAAAATAAGTCTGTGCCCGCTGTGTGAGCAGGCAATTTACAAAAGATACCAAGCTAGAAACACCAACTAAATAATACATAACCATTATCACGGCACAAGATTCCTAAAACAGGTGTCCATCATATTCCTTAATCGCCCCATTATATATCAACTTTTGCCAAAGATAATCAGTCAAGACATCTAAGCAGCCTGCATAACATACAAATTATTGAGCATGTTAAACACACAGCTTAAACTAACAGCCTAACTTAAATCAAAAATCCCATTCATACGCATTACAAGTAATTCAAAGACCAATACATATAGCCAATGAAAACACTTCAAAATATATTCCTAAAACAATGGCCTTGACTCAACTATCTCCAGTGTGATTCAACTTCACATTCTTCTAATAAACCTTGGCAAATATAGGGCGTTTAGAGCCATTCTTCATTATACTGTGTTGATTTTTTAACATGATTTCATCTGCTATTAAGATTCATACATAAATAAAAGCTTTCAAATCTAAAGAATTTCTTGCTCATGGATACATTTATAATGAAAAAACTGCCACAATTCAATTAAACAGTATAATTATATATATATATATATATATATATATATATATATATATATATATATATATATATATATATATATATATATATATATATATATATATATATATATATATTACAGCGGCCTATTTGATTAGGGCGTTTTCATTATACATAGCAGTGTAAGTAAACCCAGGATTGTACCTTTATGTTAACGGGTTTGGAATACTCACCCATCACCAAATGCCTCATAATTTTGAACCACGGTCGGGTGACAAGGTCACACCTGATCTTGCATCCTCCTTTCCACATCCACGCCATACCAGCGGAAGGACTTCGGACGTCACATATTAACGGGGACACGTAGAAGGTAGTGAATTTGAATCCTGACTTAACCGAAGATCTGTCAAGTTTGCTAAATGCGGAGGGAGTAAATTTAAACTGAGCTTGGTTACAATATCCTCCAAGGGAAATGATACCTCTGTGGTTGGCATGCCGAGTAATGTGGATCTTTTGCTTGGCCCTTCCTTCAAAATCACGAAGACTCCTCCCGGTTGCTTATATCTTACTGGTAGAGCCCAATTTCTTGTCAGCCATTCATTTGCTTATTTTTCAGATGATCTCAGTCAAATTTTTTTCTTATTTGATATTTGGAAGCTCTTATTAGAAAAATTCTCATTTATTTAATCTTATAATATTTCTTACGTACAAACTTCACCTGAGATAACATACAATAAAGTCCTGAAGCAAAATTTTGGGCAGCATTTTTTTTAATCGAGTTTTATAGATGATTAACTCATCTCCTTTCAGTTCGTCAATTTATGACTTTTTTTTATACTTATGTTAGTTTCGTTAATAAAACTTACATTAAAATGACCTGGATACTGTTTTTTATGTTCTAAACATAGATTGACGCGTGCATTGAACTAAACATAACAATTTCATAAAGAGATATCAAATCATGAACGCTCCTTGCAAAAGTATTTCACAATATTTGCAATTGAAACTAAAGATTATGATCTCATGCGTGGGTTATAAAATGGCGATTATATAAAGCGTAATAAATGTTATATATCGTTTAAAAAAATCTGGGATTTCATCATCTCCAGCGCTGATAGTTATTCACGAATCGGGGAAATTGTAATTCTCTAATAAAAACGTCGATGAAATTATAAAATAATAAAAAAACCCAACAGTAAAATAAGAAAATTGAAATTAGGTGAAAAAAAAAATTAATGCCAACAAATGATGCATAAAAATAAACTCGTAAAAAGATTTTTCAGAATTTTATTTCTTAACTGGAATTATATTAGGGAACAGCCATTAGTTCCTAAAATGATCAGTGTTTGTGAAAACAAACATCCATTGTAGTGAGTGGAGTAGCTAAATTTTTGGAATGAAAGTACCTCCCCCAATCAAAATAAGGAAATATTGCGAGACTTTTGTATGATTATAGTTAAGGTTTTTGCTTAAAGATGTAATAACATGCCTTCGCTTGAATATTGAATGATATTCAACTAATTTTCAGAATTAATAATTTCAAACAAAATTTAATGTATAAAATAAGTAATAATTAAGTCTTAAAATATAAGTTTTTGATGATTTCAAAATATTTCAATTAAATCTCAAGAGGATATAGTTAAGAGAATAATTTAAGCAAATGAATCTAGAAACTCATAAATAATGCATTTAAAAATCGCATCGCTCATTACATTATGTTTGTTACATGTTTCTTCTAAAGAGTTGTTATAATCTGAAATACGATAATTTTTTAACCCATAATTTGTTTTGTTTATATTAAAAAAGAAGTTACAACTTATAAATAATATGATTTTCTTTTTTTAAAGAAAAGATAGCTTATCGAGAAGGTAAGAAGCTAGATCAAAATAATAGTAATAATAATTATTATTATTATTGAATTATAAAAGAATTAAATTTTTTAATTAAATTATAAAAGAATTAAAAGTTTGATTTGATTGACTTGCAATTGTGATGCAAATATAGATTTTCTCGTCAACTTCTTGGAAAAACCTTTTTTATATTTTTTCATTACGATTCTTTTACAAAAAATATATTTAATAAAAAGAAGTTAAATATAATATAATAAAGCGATTAAATATAAAAAGAAAAAGTAATTTACGGATGCACAGATTTTTGGGACAGAATGCTACTTTTTTCACCCTAAGTAAGATTCTAGGCAATTGTTTTTTCCCATTAGTTTTCTTTTCTAACAATGATGTCAAGATGAATGCTTCAGATTCAGATAAAATTTCAAATTGATTGTTTTCATTTACAAGTTTATTTACTCCACTGAGCAATTAATTTATGCTAACTATTAAAGAAATAGTGATTTATTTGGCTTTTATAGAATATGTAAAATTTTATTATTTACATTATTGTTGAATGTTTTGTTTATGGAATAATTAAACATGTATCATTCATATTCAATTCAATTTACTATACCGAAAATATTATAGATTAAGAAAATTTTTAATAATTTATTTCAAAACCAGCCCAATTTTCGTCCTTTAAAATATCATCACTCAAAATATTTGCTTCTAGCCAACAGATGACAGTCTATTTAGCGTAACTTGAATCCTGATTCAGGCATAGATGTTTCTTTATCCCTTCACTTTCGGGGCGAAGATGGTACACCCACTGGCTGCTCCACTGTATAAGATGCCACCGTGTTTTCCCCTTTTAACACTGAATAGATATATCTTAAATGCAAACGGGCATTAAAAATATTTGCCTCTTGTTTTAATGAATGTATTATAATAAAAATTATACTGTTTCAATAGGTTATAGAAGTTTCATTTTTACTGAAATTTAGAGTACCAAACTAACGCACAATGTATCTTTATATGTCTTCTAAGATCTCTTAAAATTTTACATCACTCTAAGAATGAATGCTTTTTCGTAGAGAATTATCTGCTTTGAAATATTTTCCTGTTTTGAAACGATTTTTCATTTCCAAGTCACGCCAAAGCTGTCATCAAAAATTTGGAAAACATGGAAATTTAGGTCTTATATAAACAACAGCTTCCGGATATATTTGTTAATATTTTGTTCCATGCGACTACTGTCAAAAAAACAAATTCAAGATACTTTTTGAACTAGTTTTTGTAATTGTTAACTAATTTATTTTCCCTAAATAAATAAATCAAAAATAATTTTTACCTAAATCATTTATTTTTCAGGAATAGGAAAAGTAGTTTGGTGTATTGGGCGATTTGCACTACTGTTTGATATTAAGTACAGGTAACCCTCCTATAACACGGTAGTTAGGTTCCTAGAAAATGCCGTGTTATGTGAAATCGTGTTGTATGAGACCCAGAACTAGTACAAAAAGGGGGGTTACGTACCAAAATCTTATTAAAAACAAATATTTTTTTTAATTCGACATAAACAACTTAATTTTTATTAAATAATAAATGTATATCCAACACAAAGTAAGAAAAAAATATTTTAATCTAACGCAACCCTAATTTATTGAATTTATTCGTCGTCACTGCTCAGTACAATCAACCCACAACGTTTTTTGGGTGGAACGATATCGCCTTCACTTTCAGAACTTTTTTCTCTATTTAAAGTTTTTGTATGTTTTTCCCTCTTAAAAAAATCTGTAATCGAACTTTGTTGACTAGTTCTTACTAGGTCATTGTAAATTTCGCGGTATGGAGTTAAACAGTTTTGCAGCTCCCTTTTGAATTTTCGACTTCTTTCCGTGGAAGGGTCTGTTTTCAAGAAAAATGACTCGAGATTTTCCGCTAAGCATAGGCCTTCTTGTAATTCTTTTAATGTTAAATTCTTAACTGCACATCCTCAAAATCTATTTGATTTGCATCCAGGGATGTCATTTCCATCAAATCCGCTTCGTCAACTTCTTCTTCCACTAATAATTCTTGAATGTCTTCAGTAACCATATCCACAAAACCTTTGCCTCCGATTGATTTAGCGACTTTTAATATGGCACCAATTTCGTTTTCTGATGTTTCACGCATGTTTTCTGTTTCAACTGAAGAGGGCCATATCTTCTTCCAACACGCATTTAAGGTTGATGTTTTTATTTCTTTCAGCGACAAAGATATGATTTCGATACAGTGCTTGATTGAAAATTTCTTCCAAGCTTCCATTATGCTAATTGATTCCGAATCGGTTGCGTCTAAAATCCACTGTAAGGATCTTCTTATATAATACGTTTTAAAGGTATAAATAATACCTTGATCCAATGGTTGGAGCAACGAAAAGACGCGGAGAGTCGCTAACCTAGAAAAGAAGTAAGGAGTGAACATGTTTCCGCCGACCGATAACAAGCTCTAACATTGGAACAAAACCGTGTTATAGGATGACGTGTTGTAGGAATTTTCCCGCAATTTACGAATCGTGTTATAGCGAAACCGTGTTATAAGATACCGTGTTATAGGAGGGTTACCTGTATAAAGATCATATAATTTAACTTACTTTAACAATATTTTTTCATATATTTAAAGGTAAAAAATTATGTTCTTTAATATTCATAGTCGTGCTATTAGGAATTTTCACCTCTTTCGAATTTTTTAATGGCCTTTAGTTCGCCTTTTAAAAAATTTGAAAGAAGTGAAAATATACATGCAAAAAAGTATTACTTATTTATTTTTTATTTGCTTATTTAAGAGCATTTGTTATAAATCAAAGGTTTTTCCGGACATTTGTTTGAATTTTGTGTCATATAGAAATATTTCGAGTAATCTTGAATGATATACTTGAGAAACATGCATTTTAGAATTACAAGAAAATTTGAAGACGGTTAAAAAATAAAAATAGTATCACATAGAAAAATATTGCAAGTAATATAAGAAAATACATGCAACATTGGCGTGCTAAACAAAACAGTATATATACTTTGTAGTCAGTACTGAACACTTGCACCGCATTGGCATCTTAAATTCACCCGACAGTCCGATTTACAACTTGGCAAAGCTCATAAATAGGATCTACCTCCACCACTGGGCTGCACGGCATGGTAGCTTTGAATAATCGCTTTATTGGCAAGCCAGAGAACCTTTTGGGCGATGACTCCGGTCATCTCGTCTACGTAATGTATTCACATGTCCAGTCTTCATTTCATGTCTATTTTGCGATTTTTCACGTGTTTTACTTGTTATTCTTTGTTTCTGCCCTGTCATTGGAACAAAAATTAAATAAATAAAAACATTATAGTCAGTGTAATGAGTAAAACTATTGAGCACCCAATGAGCAAAATAATTTTGGCTTAATAATGGACTATATTGGCGTGATTTGCTGATGCTAAAGTAAATCATTAAGCATTTTATCTTATACACAGTCCAGTCACATTAATGAAAGTTGTGGAGGCACAATGGATATGACCTCACGTACTTTCGACATCTGCTTTAAATAACTACTTACTGAAAACAGGTGGCAGCACAGTGTACTTGAGCGTATATAATGGTTGAGTAACGGCTTTGGAAAACATTGGAATCGTTATTGTAATGCAGAAACGAAGCCTTCGTTTCTTCATTAAAAGAAATCAGTTTCTGAAGAAACAGATTTATTTATGTTCTAAAGGGCTTCCGCCAAAGGGTTAAAACATTTCGAAAACGGCTTAGCTTGTGAGATGTTTGCGGGTTACCATGGTGAAAAGTACTCGTGCATGGCAAAATGGGGCAGTCAAAACTAACATGTCAAATGTGGTGCAGCTCGGATCATAGATGAATGACAGCAGCAGTGTTCGGGCGAATAGATACCGTTGAGTAACTGACCGTCCAGATGAACAAAAGGGCAACCAAAAATGTATCCCAAGCTGCTGTTTTGTGAACGTTGCTGCGTCTGTCTCCAAAGCAAACGTCTGATTTATGAACATATTCAAAACCAATTTTAAAGACATACATAATCAAATACCAAAAATGAACTATTATTAATAGCGTTAGAAACCGATGCTTCATAAATTTGTTATATATAATTCATCGTATTACTGAAAAATTAAATCAATTTAAGCATTCTAGAACTTTATTTTTATTGCTTTATCTTTCCAAATACTTTTGAAGCATGATTAAGTTTTAAAACAATACCGAAGATTTCTAGTAGATAAAAAATTTTTTGTTGCTCTTCAATTTAATAACTTAAATTCAATAGATTAAAAAATAATGATAAAAAATTAATAGAATTTTTTTAAGGAAACCTAAAGGAGCATTTGAATAATTGTGTTTTAAATAAATTATTCTTTAATATCTTGTGCATGTATGCTTATTATAGACACACAAAAGTGGGTACGAAAATAATGGAAGTATTCTATTGCTATAGCTTTTTACTAATATAACAGAATCATCTTTGGTCTGTAATACAATTTAAATTCGCCGAATAGAAACAGAATTATATAAACATTGAAATGTTCGAGTAATATTGGATTTCTTCATACAGACACTTTTAATGTTCTTGAAGGAGATGCTGTTAGAAAATATCGATCCCGGAATGAAACGCTCTAAAAAATTTGCACAAAAATAATTGTCTATAACTAAGGAAAAATGCACTTTCGTAATAAGAGTATGCAAGCAACAAACTACCAATATCACACAATTTAATGATCTAGGACAGTGTTAGGCAAACTCAACAGTCAACAACCAAAAATCAACATTTTAAAGATAGAAATCTCTTCTGGGAGATGCATTTATTAAACTTAAATTATATAAGGTGTAATCGTATAGGTAAACATGTTGCGTCATATATCCATAACATTGAATGAAATTTGATATGCTTAACAGCAATACTTTTTATTAATAAAAATATGAAACATAAATCATGCTAGAGGGGAATAATTATTAATGTGAAGTTCTTTTTAACTCCTTGAATATTTCGCGTGTAAGTGAGGTTTTTATATGCAGTTTTTAATTTGAAGCGATTCCAAATTTTCATGAATAAGGTGGCTTCTTAGAAATTGATGGTTCACATGAATACATGTCACTTTCTATATATCTTGGTTTTTAACTTTTCCAAGACGAAAGCTGTACGTATTTTGCTATGTTTATATTAATGCTAAAACGTTCAAATTTTGAACACAATGTTTTTGTTTTCCTGCAATTGGATTTCAAAGTTGCGAATGACAATATTAAAGAGGAAAATTTTTTAATTCTATTTAAGTAGTATTGAAAGTAAAAAATTATTATTTTGATGTTCTTGAAAGCTGAAAAGAAAATCCTTTAAAACTTGTTTTGAAATAGCAATTGTCAGCATCAAAATTATTTTCTTGGAGACATTTCAATACTCTTACAAAGTTTTTCAAAATATTAAATGGAAAAAATATTTTCAAAATAAATAACTTCTAGCATTAATAAAGTTACATTTTCTTATCTCAGCATAATTTGCTTAAGCAGACTGAAATATAACACCATTAAATGAAATTTTTGGATTCAGCTGTTCATTAGTTCTTTTTAAGCTGAAATTTTTCTTAAGAGTGCAAAATATTTTTTAAGTGACCAATTTCAAGTAAAAATTCCTTAAAATGGGGAAGATAAAAAATAAAGTTCATAATTTTAACACACAATTCCCTACTTCAAAATTTCTTTAGGAAATGTTCACTCACAAGAAGCTTCTTGATGAATGACATTTTAAGTAACTCATGATTTTCTTTCAAAATAGCAACAAACAAGTTTCTTACATCAGACCAATTCTTCTCCTCCATAATTGAGATAATTTTATTTAATATTTTTTAATACATTTTATAACATTTGGTATATCTGCAAACCATGACTTAAAAATAGCAATAAACTTCAAGGTTCTTTGGGGTCAGAAAATGAAATAAATTGTAAAAGCAGAAACTTGTGCAATATGACTTGTGTTGCAAGACTCATCAATTGAGTATTTTGATGTTTTATTTTCAAGCAACATCTATTTTACATAAATAAAATATAACATATCTATAATACAGCATTGTATCTACATAAAATATTTTGCTACACACTTTTAAAATCAGTTCCTGAATTTATCCAGTAATTTTTCCACTCTTCATATGTACAATGAAAGAAAGATGCATTTAAAAAATGTTGCTAATTTTTTTTTTAATGTTATATCACATTAGATAATTTTTTACAAGATTTAGAGAACATATGAATATATAAAGTACCAAAATTAAAACTATTAAAAATTTTACAAATTTCAAAATAAATTTCAGAAAAAAAATGGATTTAAAAAAAATTGAAAAAGTTTCTTTCAGATTTCCTAGAGGAATCATTTGTTAAAATTGTTTAAGTAAAAGATAAAAGAAATAATTGAATTTTGCAACACACACATGTATATATAATCATTTATTTTAAGTTAAAAATATTTTTTACGTGGATATTTTAAGTATTGACCATGAAGTGAATAAATAATATAACAAGTACATATAAAGTAAAATATCAACAATTATTACAAACTGTACAATACAAATATAGTTTTAAAATATTGTTTTCACACAATTCAAACAAGTTTCAATATTATGTAATATACATTTATATTAGCTGTTAAAAATAATCAAGCTAAATATGAAGAATTAATCTCTCTCCTACATTTTAAATAATTTTATTCAGTTGAATATACAACAGATTGATTTTGTGTACAACTTAAATAGAATGCAATAATGCATCATAAAAATAGATATCTGTAATATTTATAATATAAATAAAATATCTTTATAAGCATTCATAGTAATAGTGATGCAGTATTAGATATAGTTTGTCAACATTTCCCATTGTTGAAAATAATGTTTCGGTAATTATATAAGTAAATCATACAGAAGTAAACTTTATTCCTGAATTATTCACTAACACATGTGTATCTATGATGACCTGATTGCACATCATAATTAACAAGTGCTAACAAATAATAAAACAGAGTAATCAATGTTAAAAACATTCATAATTAAAGCTTTTACAATTAGACTATACCCTTTTCTTTTTTTTGGGGAGGGAGTGGTTAAAAGAAAATAAGATTTGCAATAGGCTCTCAATATAGACTACTTAATTTCTTTCTCTATGACGATTTTTCGTTATGACTAGTTCAATTGAGACTTATTATTCAAAATAAATTTTAAAGCACTAAAAACTTAAAAAAAAAAAAAAAAAAAAAAAAAAAAGTCAAACCTATTAAATTTTGAGCTGAAAATTAGATATGTGACACAGCTACCAATTCAGCTTTTCTCTAATGAGATATGCGCAACATTATATATATATATATATATATATATATATATATATATATATATATATATATATATATATATATATATATATATACCTGCAATAAACTGATCATTAAATTACACAGTATCCATTCCCTTAATTGAGTTTCTTTGATATTTATTATCATTAAGAAACTATACTTAGTTGATTTTCATTACTGTAGAACAATCAAAAGTTAATATGACATCAGTTCACACCAAACAGAACCACAAATAAAAAGGAATAAAAAAAGGGAATTTTTTAGATATTTTTAGTGGCTATTCTTTGATTATACATAAAATTTCTTGATAAAACCGAAAAATTTAATTCAATCCTTTTCTTTCTCATATGAATTAATAAACCTCCACTCTTGAAGAGCACTCTATCTTTTGTAATCAGGGAAAAGTTATTCAATAAAGTCCTCCTTTATGTATATATATATATAAGCTATTATGTTTTGCAGAAATTTACTTCCTTTAGAGTACATTTTTAATCTTCAACTATTTTTTTACAAAGTGATATGCCATAATCCAGAGTAAGGTTATAAACATTCAAATTGACATGTAATTCAATAAATATTATCTATTGAATCCAGAATTGCAAAGTTTCGCAATACACATGTTCTGAAGTAGTTAAAAATGAGATCCGCTATTTTTCAAATTAATATGTTAGATTATTTTTTAAGATTCTGAAAGAAAATTTACAATTATTTTTATATAAATGTTTGTAGATATTTTAAATTAAAAATATTATCTATATTTTTTAATATTATCAATATTATTAAACAGAAAAATATTATTGTATTTAAATAAGAACATTAGATAAAATTAAATTTCAAATCACATATTTTTTTCTATAAAATATTTATCACATATACTTTTATTTTTATTAAAAAGTACGATTTCACAATATAAAAAATGTAAGAGAGAGATAAAACATATGCAAGCAAATAATGTTATTCAGTCCAATATATCAAACAATACTGTAAATATAATAAAATTTATTACATTAGATAACAAAAAATATGTTAATCAAGTATAAAAAAAAACAATAAGTGACAAGAAAAATGGCAGGCTAAATTATCAGTCACAAAATATCTTTTTAAAGAGCAGCACACAAATTCTTACTACTGATAATTCCAATCAATAATGCATTTACTTTACAGAGAAAAATAAGCAAAAACACATTTTTTTTGCATATAGTCTCCATCAAATACAAATTTAAAAATTTCAGTACACATATACTGTTTTTGTTCTTGTAACACTGACTCTTGTTTGTGACACATTAATAATCTACTAAACAAAATAGATATTAAAAACAAGTAAGAATATAAATTTTTGGAAGAGATTTAAACATTTTACTAATCATATTTTTCAAAGAAAGGTTTATATGCTACCTTTATTAAAATAAGATATTTAACATGTTAAGATCAAGAAATAGGAAACATTTTTCTAGTAAAATAAAAAACTAAAATATTAGTATTAAAACTATGCATGAAGATTTTACATTACTAAGCTTGCATTACTTCCCACTATAAAAATAGAATTGGAAAGCAACAGTAACTGGTGACTATCAAAATTAGTAATACATGTAATTGGCTAAATAAATTACTTTTACACAAAAAAATTTAAAATGCAAAATGATGATATTCTATGAATTGTTAAATATATTTAGCACTTATAATAATTTTTTTCTTGACAATTACTCACATAAATACACCCCTTTATTTTGCAAGATAATTATTTGGGTAAAGAATAAATATACAATATATTGATATAATACAACTTGTGCTCATTTTGTACTTATGTACACTTAAATACACTCATAATATATGTAATTTTATTTTTCTAACTGACACAAGAATAAGGAATTGCAATGCTATCCAACATTTGAATTTATCACATATAATTTTCTCATAAGTTAATTAAATATAAGTAAAAATACTAACAAACAAAAATAATTTACAATGTATTTTTAAGTACAAATATGCACTTATATATCCAGTGCAATTTCAATACAAGACAAAAGCAGCAAGGGTGAAACAGGAATTTTCTACTTATAGAAACTGTATTAAGGAAAACCATGCTCTACATAGAATAAATAGAGAGAATCTATAGTTTATATTCAATTGAGTTGATTTTCCTCACCTAAATAAAAACAAAATTAAATTAGATACATAATTTATGTTTGATGAGAAATTTTCTAGAAGACATTTTTATATAATTTATACACAGAATTAAAAATTAGTAAACTAGAATAAACATTGTTCATGTGACTACAATACATAATAAAAAAATGCAACATGAAAAATTAAGCTAAATAGTTATGTAAATTGGAATGTAATTATAAATAAAAGAGAAAAAATCCAATTATGGATGAATACCAAAAATACATAAATTTCAAGACTTCCAAAGACTTATGTCTATTTATTTTGAAGGATAAATAAATATACTTATAAGAATAAATAGTTTTATACATATAAGTATAATGAATTGTCTATATCAGCATGAAAAATAATTTTTGATAAAAATGAAGTTATCAGAATATTCTAATATATTTTTCTAATGAAAACATTTGTTACACACAACTATTTTCAACTTTAATTTCAGTTCTCATAAAGTTTAACTAGTTTTTTACAGATGTCAATATATATATATATATATATATATATATATATATATATATATATATATATATATATATATATATATATTTATTATTTTGCTTGGAAATTAATATATTTCTTTTAATAATTTACATTTACTTTAAAAAGGCAATGAATTTTTTTTGTTTATTCCATACATGTTAACACTTCAATTTATATGCACACACACACTTAAAATTAAAAAGAATTCCAATCTTTCCAATTAAATTTTTTTTTTTTTTGCTCTGAAAAATTCTTTATACAACAATATTTATTATATAACACATTATTTGTTCCTTTAAATAAAAGTATCACATGATATAATTTATTAAAATAGTTCTCATATTGATTAATTTTATATTAACAAAATAAATTTAAGAAAAGTTACATATAAAACTTTGAATATGATGATTTGAATACTTAATAAATTAATTTCACTTAATGAAAATAAATAAAAGCAAGCTACAAGACAGATCTTTGAATTTCCTTTATTATGAATCACACTGATTACAGAAAACCTACAACTTTAAAAATAATTCTAATACAAACTATTAAGGGGGAGGGGAAACTTAAGAAACACAGCAGTGCAATTGTATTAAAAATATTTTAAACTTTTTAAAGTATAATAAAAAGCTTAAATTATATTACAAAGTTTGCTCTTTGTTGTAAATAGAGAACTTAAACTAATTTTACATAATATTTAATGATATAAGGAAAATTAGATTAAAACATTTTTAAAGTAGAAATGATATTGAAGTACAAGAAAACTTATAAATTAATCATCTAATAATTTTAGAAATAAAATAATAAAGACATTTAACACAAACTTAAAAAATATTTTCAAATGGTAAATATAATGGTTAGCAGATAAAGTCTAAAGTGGTCACAAATTAATGAAGCAGTGATATATTAAACTAAAAGGACAAACGTGTGAGCTTTCACCAATAGCCTTTATCTTATAGAATCAGCAACAGAGATAATTTTGAATATAAAATAAGACAAAGTACGAAGTTCCAGTTTTTTTGAGCTGAATAAATTATTAGCTGACTACCAAACCAAGAATACGAGCTTCCAGAGAAAAATGTATACATAGTTTTTAGGTTAAAAAGACTTCATTCAATAATTACTTAGTTCTGTTCAAAAAGGCAATTAAGATGAAAAATACAGATCAGTTAAAGAAAAATCGAATATGTTATTGAATATTTGAAAATTCCCTTTAATTGCAAAATTATTACATGCTGATAGTGAATATGGAGTTAATTTTTTATACATGTTCCAATAAATTAGCCTTAGGCAAAATATTGGGAAAAGTTTAAGCATATATGCTGCTATAGGGAAAATGTTTTTTATTAACCTTGAAAAAACATTTAAAAAAATTACACTGATGAAATGTAAGAAGACAGAGGGACAGAAATGACATGTATTATTTTTTTTATTTTGAGCAGTTACTTATAAATGACACTTTTAAAAAGAGGAAAACTACACACATTTTTTGAAGCAACAACTATGGAGAGGCATGTAACATCACCGCAGAAAAAAATTTACAGAGCAAATCAACATTAAATTTTTAAATTAATCACAAACACTGTAATCAAAACTTCAAAATAAAAAATCTGCTTTACTTTAAGTCAGTCAGAGATTGACTCTTCACATAAATCTCCTCTATTCTATACAACCATTATCAATATAACTTTAGAAAAAATTTTGGTTGATAAACAGAATGAGAATTTTACTTATATAAATGATTACAATTCAAGTTGTGTGGCAAGTCAAAACTAGAATTAGGGGTTGCTATAATAGAAAAGATAAGAAGATTCTTGAATGGTGTAGATTGGACAGTGAAAAATTTAGCTTTTTCTAATTAATCTGAAAACTAAGACTAATTTAGTGGCAAATTTATATAATAATTGTATCACTTAATAAGTGTTTCCCTTTTTAGCACTTATATCAAATTACAAGGACTCATAGGAAAAAATAAAGCGTCAAATGATTAGTGCTCTTGCCTTCGGTTCAAAGTTTGTGGGTTCAAAAAATCATGTTGGGCATGGATATTTGTAGTAGTTCGGATTCCACTTCAAACCATGGCTTCTGGTCTAATTAGGCCTTGTGTACAAAAAATTACAGTTGAGTGACAAACCAAACTTCATTGTTTACAAATGGAAAAAAAAGAACTATCATTATAAATAAGAAAATTCATTAAATCAGGCCTTTATAAGGCTATATATATTAGGCCTAAATAAATATTTTAATAAGTAATCAAATTTGACTGAACCATTTTTCAAATTAAAAGTCAGTTCAGAGAAAATAAATAAAAAAAATATAATTAAGTATTTTTAACCAAATTAAAGTTGTTCAAATAAAGATCTAATTAAATGTATTAAAAGGTTTTATTTGCTGCTATATCATCACTTTCGCACTCTAAGGTTATTTCAACCATGCCCTGCTTAAAATAACTTCCAACCCAAAATAAATATGTAATTTGAAAGGTGGAATCAAATCTACATATTGTTGGATTACAAGACAGCATAAACTACAAGAGTTTGGTTTATTATAAAAAGTAGTATGATAGTTCCAATTTTAGTTCAATATGTATGCATATCTTTTAAGCTATAAGAACCTTTATAATTATAACACATTCTCTTTAATATCAGTCAATGTAACTTTAAATGATAATCAAATAATAAAAGATACACCTGCTGCTACTTCAAAAATACTTTTAAGTTTCTATTCAAAATAAAAATTCAATGTTATAAATTAGAATAAAACAAAACTAAAATTTCTCCTACTTATATAATCAAGTTCATTGAAATTCATCATCAGAGCTCAGAAGTAAAATCTTTTCTCCATACTGTAAAGGAACTGGCACAACCTGAGGATTGTTAGTATTGTTTCCTGTCTGTCTTGCATCTGTGCGCTGCTCTCCATTATTTGTAGTTGAGGTTTCACCACCCATACCAGGTAACGGGGGTGGTGGTGCAGTATATTGGGTATACTGTTGGTACTGAGGATGGAAATTATGAATGGCATCATTCATGATATCTTTTGGATTCATGGTTTCCTAAAATAAAGTGTAGAAAACTTTAATGTAAAAGTATGCATCAATACATCTAAATAGTTTAATTATTATTAAAAATGCACATCAAATAAAAAAATTTATATAAATTAAACATAATATAAATAGTAAAATAGCTTGAGAAAACCTTATGTAAATAATATTTATATTACATAATTCCAATTTAAAAATTAATTAAATTAAGATTTTTCTTATCTCTTAAAAGCATAGATGAAAAAAAGTTAAAAAAATTATAATATTATCCAATAAAATAAAAAGTATGGTAATTTGAAAACTTTCTGAGGTGTCATCAAAATTTTATGTACAGCTATATCACAACATCTTTAGGAAATTTTGATGTACCCCTTTTTCCAGCTGAAAAATTATATATTTGCTTGTAAATATGTTGCTATAAAATGCATCATAGATAGTAGAAAGAAAAATCAATTTAACTTAATAAACTTATAATACACATAAATTTACCTTAGAGGTACTTTGTAAATAGATTCTCATGAAAGCCTCAATTTTTATTTGAAATCAATAGGCTTTATATGTAAAAAATAAATTAAAATATGTGAAACTTTATATAACAGTCAGAGCTAGATCGTAAAATATAAAATACTTTATATAATATACTTCTTTCAATCAGCTTTAAATATATTATTAGAAAGATAATGCTCTCAATTCTAAGAGAAACTATTTTAGACACTCACAAAGGAAAAGTAAGCAATATAGATAATCAAAACAAAAAGTTTATACCTTTAAGCTACTTGATATACTTTGCATTGTGACAGATCTGCCATATGCATCTGTTTGAAAGCCAGTCATATAAATATGGTGAGGAAAGGCACATCTAAGAGCCAGAGAGGCAAAGAACATTTCAATACAAATAAGGAAGTTCTGATAGCCTGCAGATACAGTACCAGCAGTTGTGCGAAATCCATGGTCAGAATGAATAGGTGATATTGCACCACCTTTCTCAAGAATAGCAAGAACGACACCTAAAGCAGAAAGTAAATAGTAAAAATTTAGTTAAAACAGTGTTAATATCAACAAAATTACTCTACTCATAAATCGCTACAATGTATCTCCCATAAAAATATTGTACTTATTGATATTTCACTAGCTTTTTTGTAATATTCACTTGCTTTTTTGCTAAGGAAGGAAATATATTTTCTAATTTAAATTCGATATGCTGTTCATATGGTGCAAATATTATTTCGTGAAGTATAAATAAATACTACCTGGGAAACTTAATAGAAAAATTTCAAAAAATTTATTTATATTTCCCAATACAGATGCATAAATATAATAATTTGGAACAAAACAGGCTATTAAATTCTTAAATATTTTCTTTTCAAGTAACTGTAATAACATAATTAACATTCGTCATAACTACTCGTTAAATTTACTGATTACATTTTGTAAAATATTTCTCAAATGAACTTCAGGAATTTAAAAAAAAAATAAATGACATATTAGATAAGAAATCTGTCTAATGTAATTTCTACAATTCCAGTTTGAATATCACTCTATTAAATGACAAACCAGATAAAATGTTCAAAATTATTCTGAAAAATGAAACATTAAATTTTTCACATGGCTATGGAATTTTTTCCCCCTCCTTCACCAAAACAAATTACGTTATTTCACTGTAGAAATTTATAATATAAAAATGATTTTATTAGCAAAATACACAAAAATACTATAATGATAAAAGTTATTATTTCAATTTGTATACTTTTCTACACAATTAACAAATTAAATACAATATTAACTCAAACTTAAAACAAATGTATAAAAATTTCTTCAAGTTCTAAATTTTTACTAAAATAGAAAACATAAAATTATTTTGAATTTTGTAAGATGACGAACATTTATAAATAATAAAACAGACCCGAAAGCTTTAAAAATATTGTTAAATAAAAATTTTAAACTCTGAGAAATATATTTTCCTTTAAAGAACACAACCCAGTGGTAGTACTTCACATAGACAAAGACACAGGTCTGACGTTAAGTCCTCAGGCTGGAAAAGCTACTCAACGTTTCAGTGGGTTGACGAAATAGAATACCAAGCATGCTTAGGAACTAACATGGGGATTTTGCATGAAGCTGACCAACTAACTAGAACAAACAAGTGGCATTCCAGGGGTTTCTGTCATGAAAATAGATATAAGCACTGTAGGACTTAGCCCCCATATGGGCTGTCATGCTCTAAAATATAGTTTAAAGATCTGAACCTTATTTTTGTAATGAAAGATTATTCTTTGGAAAACTTTCATTAACCATTTTTCATAATTTTCTAGAAACTGGAATATTACCAAGGAAAATAAATTAGTTTACAATTTGGAATATTTCAGCAAACTGAAAAATTGATAAGTATGTGACACTTTAACAGTGCTTAATATTTATTTTGAATTACAGCAAGTCTGAAATTCAACATTTTATATTAAAGCTAATTAAGATGGATTAACTCAATAAGATTAACCAAAAAATTTGTATCCAATATGTATATTTAAATTTGTAAATAACAAATATTCAATGCAGCACATAAAAGTAAAGAATCAAATACATGTTTCACAAACATATTTCAAATTTATAAAATCATGAATTCCATAATTCAAATAAATCAATTAAAGTTAATAAACGATCATAGTATATATTTATAGAAACTAAAATTATTCGAAATAATTTTATAGAAATAATTACGATGAATGAAATTTCAATTATTTATCATGGTTTAGTTATTTATAACAAACAAGATAAAATTAACTATTTAAGCCTTTACTTACCTTGCCAAAAAGACAAAAATATAACCGATTTTATAGTACAAAATTTCCAAACTGGCTCATAGGGTGTAAGAAGTTCTTTAGTTGCAAAATAAAATAGTACAAGTCCGTATAGGGCTAGAGTGATACTGATATTGTATATTATCGTGATGTACAGATAACCACTATCAGGCCTAGAAATGGATATTATGATAAAGAGATGATTAAGTTTTAAACAATAATGAATAAATTAGACAGAATAAACATTCATAATTTTCACAATTCACTTTTTTAAAATTACAGAATTCTGAAAGCTAGAAAAATATTTTAGCTGCAAAAAACATTACCTAAAAATTTATAATAAAGAAAATTCAGAAGCTGGAAATAAAATTAATTAGTATAAAATAAAAATTATTAACTTAAAATACATAGAACATTAATGGTGAATTATTTTAATTGCTAAATATTTCGAAGTAAATTATTAATTTAGTTAATAAAAAATTTTTAATTCACATATTATTTAAGGAACAAACTTAATTCTAACATTTGATATTTCTAAATTTCCCTTAATTCCACAGAATTTAAACAATTCATATTAATTATAAAGTCCAATGTCAACTATTCAAGGCAATTTTAATAACTGAAACTTTTCAAGATACTTAACAGCAAACTTGTGCTATACACAGGATAAAAGTTAAATATGATATATAAAACATGATATATAATTTACTAATTACTTAAGCATTTTCTTCAGAAATTTGTAATCTAGAATAAATGATCAAATTATTGATAATAAAATCAAAGTCATCAAATTTGGTGGGAAAAAATGCTAATTTGAATATATAGAAATTACTAAATGTAAAGGATTTTATTAACTATTCTAGAACTAAAATCAGAAAATAAAGAATCAATCATGGTAGTAATAGGTTATATTTATTTTAATCTTTTAAAATTTTAATATATTGTATATAACATATTTTTATTATTGTATGTCATTATATATTGTAGATATTTAAACAAAAATCTCACATATTGGACATTCAATACACTTAAAGTAAAAAAAAAATCTATTCTTGTATGTGTGTGTGTGTGCATAAAGATATGTAAAAATATTTCAATATTTAAATTTACTAACCTAAAATCCCCATCAGAATATTTGCCAAAGGATTGAAGAATTAGAGTAATAACTGACATTAAAGGTTTCACAGCACAAAATTGTAAAGTAGCCTGTTTAAAAAATAAAAATAAAAAAATTCTTAATATAACCTTTAATAATTATGAATATATATTTCAATAGAATCAACAATATGGCTAGGAATAAAGGAATCTTTTTAGATAAAAATAATTCTAGCATCAAAAATCTTTAGCATACATTTAAAACTTCCTTAGAGAAAAAATTCTTAATATTTTCTTAAAAAACATTTTTTTAGTAATAAAGTAATATTAAAAAGATAACAGAAATTTAACTGAAGTAAGCTTAATATAAGAAAATGCATAATTATGATAATTGTATTAAATAATTCAAATATTAATGGGTAATTCTGTTGTAATTGAATATGCAAGTATTTAATTTAAATATCTTAATATAGTTTTTTATTTAATTATGAGTAAAACACAATTTCTTAATTAACAACATAATATATGACCAACTTTAACATCACTTATATTATCACGAACAGTAAAGAATTTTATTTGTTGCTTTATCCAAAAGTTTTCAGCTGTACGATGATAATCTAGCAAAGTTTAAAAAATCTATCATTTTTTTCTCTTTTAAAAAGATGAAAATATTGATTTCTTTTTCACACAAAGCTGATTTATTAGCATTCAGCATTTTTTTCTTTCTTCTCCAGTGAATTGCATTTTGTTTTCACTTTCCCCATACATGATGCATATTCTACGTGAGATTCCTGAATAAGTGCATAATTTCTCTCCAAATTAAGAAGGGGACGAACAGAGTTCTCATACATTCAAATAATATCATGGCATAAACACTAGCACTAACTCCATGTTATCATTTCTTTCTATGGATGCTTTCTACTTTGTTTCTACAGAATCTTTTAACAAGAAACTTTTTCTTCTAGTTAAGAATTCCTTTTAAATAAAGACATACCTGCTTTTAGTAATCCTGGAAAGTGTAGGGTACTTAATAGAACCTCAAACATCTTTAAAAATAAAAACAATATTCCAGCATTTACCAATACCTAGATTACCTTGAATTTAAAAGCAAAGTCACATCTTTCCAGATCTAAAAAATTCATTCTTTATCAATGTCAGAAGAAATTCTACTCAGATAAAAGATTTATTTTCAAATCTTAAATCTTGCTTTATATGCAAAGAACTTGATGTAGTAAACTTCATCTGCACTACTCATTTCTATCTTTGAATTCTAACCAACTAGGTAAGTATTTTTTCATGGCATATTTAGAAATTTTAAAAAGGAAAAATTAAAAATTTCAGTATTATAACCTAAAATTTAGAAATTTACAATGAAACATGATGCACACAAACACTTCTTAACTCCAAATCCATGTAGTATTTTGCTCTCCTTTGCCAAACAGCTCCATTTTTTCAGAACCTTAACAATTACTTTCCAATTTCCTCTTTTAAATTCTCCTTTACATCATCCAGATACCTTTCTGAAATTTTAACAACCTTTTTAATACCCTCTAGTCTTCTTCTATATATACTTCCTTTGCTGCTTTTTCATCATTCATTCATTTACTCCAAATGTTCAAGATATTGATATCTTCTCGTTTTTATCATTTTTACTCGTTTTTATATTTTTATTTGTTTTTATTATTTTTAATATCTTTTCCACTATAGAACTTGCATAATTCTAAATTACTCCTAATCATCCAAATATCTCCTTCCCTAATTGTTTCTTTAAAACATTTAGCAATTCATTACTAAAAATTTTTTAAAATGGCAAGGTAAGCATATCTAAAAGAATAAAGATAGATATGCAAATCAATCGGTGAAGGCACCCTTGAAGTGTACAGGCTGACTTTTAAATTTTTGAATGTTGAGAAGTTTTGAGACACTAGTACATAAAATGCACATCTTTAATAAAATCCATTATTAAAATTGAAGCAATTTAGCTTACTCTTAATATAAACTTATTTAGGTAAAAAGCACATATTCAATTCATCTAATAAAATAATTAGCAAAATAAGAAAAAAACAAAACAAGTGATACATGTAAGAAAATTAATTAATTCTTTAAAATTAACAT
This sequence comes from Latrodectus hesperus, assembly GCA_037975125.1. Lineage (NCBI taxonomy): Eukaryota > Metazoa > Arthropoda > Arachnida > Araneae > Theridiidae > Latrodectus > Latrodectus hesperus. Next base: position 69,453,665 of record CM075856.1, on the reverse strand, counting down.
TACATTTAACTATGTATATGAAAAAAGTACACACAAGAACATATTTTTATTTAAGGACCTGAAGCATATTTTTATATAAAATTCTGTGACTATTTTTTATAAAGCACTTAGATGTGTAGGAAAATATGTGAATATTTCTACTGTGAATTCATTAAATAACTGTCAATCATTGATTTAAGTTATAAAATTATTTTCTATTAAAAATCTTTACATAGCAAAATTCTTTTCATTGCTTTTAGAAAATAGATGTTTAATAAATTAGCATTAGTTGGAGAATTAGAAAATTATCAAAACTCAACAGAATATGTGCACACCAAATTTTATACTTAATCATTAAGTATCTAGTATTCTGAATTAATAATCAATTTGTTGCAATGAAACTGATTATTTAAAAACTGACAACTTTTCCCCTATAATTAAAATGCATAAAAAATTATCTATAAAATTTCCAAAAGAGCATAGCACATCTATTAGCAAAATGATAAATTTTAAAATCTAAGATTTCTTCATTCATATCAAGAAATTTTTATCTATTTTTTTTTTATTTAAAATACAAATATAATAAATGCTGACAAAAAATTTTCTACTATAAGGAGTCAACTCAGTACCAGATTTGAAAAACATAAATGTGGAGAAAATTGATTTCTTTGTTATAATATTAAATTTAAAAAAGAAAATTTATTCCATGATAAATACACTATAGAAATTGTAGAAACAATATCCGATAACAAATTATTTCTCTAAGTGTAAAAGTAAACAAATTCCTTGTTAACAAATTAAAATTTTTTAGTAATTATAAAAAGAATAAATGTAAAATTTAGCAGAATATTAATGATTAAAATAAAAAATATTATTTTACTCGAGAATAAATTATACTTAATTTATAAAAATATAATAACCTACTTGCTTGCAAAACCTTAAAATTCCAATAGTATAAGTTTTCCCACTTAAGCAGCATGTTCCATACAAGAAGCTAGATCTAAAAGAATATACACATTTTACAGAACATTAATTTGTATTGGGAAAAATTTACACTGTTCAAATTACAAAAAGTACTGTAAACTCCAATCATCCAAATCACTTTTTGAATTTCAGATTAAAATAAACTGATGAGATTGAAAACGGGAAAAAACGAAAAAGCTCAAGAAAGGAAAATGCAAACAAAGAGAGAAGATGAGAAGGATGTTTTACTTGAGAAATTCAAAAACATTATTTGGAAAATTCTTGGGGTTCAGAAGTTAGTGCTGAAGGTATAGGAGAATGGATTTAATGTACCAGACACTGTACTTCAAATTGCAAATGATGGTAAACTTACTGAAAGTATCGAGAAAGAAAATGTCCAGGTTGAAGTAGACATGGCTTTATCAGTTAGTGAAACATTTGCTGGCTTTGAAATGAATGGAGCACACACATCAGCCTAACTATGAACATACATAAATTATTACTCTCAAATGAATGTGCGACTTGGTTGCCCACATACACACAAAAACGAATGAAGGCAGTGCAATAGATTACTCTGAACGCGATTTCAGCAAGCAATGTTTTTCATTTACAGCACTGTACATAGATACTGCATTAATGTACAGCACTTGTAAGTACCGTTACCAGAAAAACTGTTCCCCCTTTTCATTAAATTATTTTTTTTTAACTAGATAGTTTTCCTCCCATTTTAAACATACAAAAATTAATTAAAATGGACCCTAATTTTGAAAATATAAAATAACTAAATTTTTTATTATTTAAATAGGATCTGGTCTCAATTGATTTGGATAGTTGAAATTCTACTGTATAAGCATATGTATGTTTGAGGCTGAAGACGTAATTAATTTAAAATAATTACAAGTTAAACAGAAAAATACAAAAAACCTAGAAATTATTTTGAGCTTAGAAAATACATTGAAATCCTGAGTTGAATGAAAATACACTACAGGTCATTAAAAGTGTTATATCAAAAAGTTGCCACTAGAAAAAAGGAAAAAAAACTTACTTTTAAGATGGTAAATTTCAAGTTAAAGTAACTACAGATCACTACTGTTTAATAATATAATTAATTTGTTTGTTTTGCAAATCAAAATCACTGTTTTCTAAAAAATATATATATTATAATTGTTCCTTGAAAAATTTCTTTTGCACAACAACATTTAACACTAAATTCAAAATTTGATGAATTTTTCTAATATAATATTGCTTAAAGATGATTTATATATGTGTGGTGTTAAAGATATAATGCAATGTTAAAACTAGATAACAGATAAGTGTTTTCACTTTATTTAGGCAGTCAAATTAGGATTAACTATTTTATAGAGAAGTTTAATAATTTTTTTATTTAACTACAACATTTGTGCTTTAAAAGTTTTACATCAAAAATCGAACTTAAGAAGGTATCTGCCCAAGTTGAAAAGTTAATTTTTAGCTACATTTGTTAATTTTTTTTATTTAATTGTAAATCTAGTCGAAATTTTAGAGTTTTAAAACAATTTTTCATTTTTTCTATTTTATGTCAAATAGAAATTAAGTGGCAGGAATTTTAAAATACCATCTTTTGGAAAATAAAACAAGAAATAGTAAAGAAAAGTGGTATTTTACTTTTTTTAAACTTTATAAGTGTAATATGATAATTAATAGCCATAAGTATGAGATTTATTTAGCTTATACATCTAGAAAGAAGTGGCACTTTAAAAGTTTAAGGTTTTCTTTCCCCAAAATTTTGTTTTTTACAAAATCTTTAAACTTTTAACAGGTTATTATTTATAAAGATATTTGGATAAAACCTGACCTGCATGTCTTAAGAATTATTACCTATGAAATAAAGCAAAATACTGAATATTTAAATTTTTTCATTTACATTTATTTTTAATGAAAACTTAAGTAAAATTTTGTAAGATGTCTATATCCTTGTATGTTTTTAACCATATTTTATTTATCGCTTAATATTTTTCTTAGATATTGCTTCTTTTCAAAGAATATTAGATAAACTTTATACCCAATTTAAATTAAGAATGATGCATTACAAATTCCTGTAGAATGTTAGACACTGTTAAAGTTTCACTAAAATTTACAAATAAACCACATTTCCCAAAAAGTTTACTGTATATAATTAAAATTTTGACTAGTTTTGTTTCTATATCATGGTTTATTTAAAAATAGTGATAAAAGAAAATTAAAATTAACTTTTAAGAAAAAGTTAGCTCAAATGTAGGTTTGAAGTTAACACTCATTATCTTCTACATTTAACATAGTCCTGTCAACAGTAATATCATTGATATATATATATATATATATATATATATATATATAATATTTAAAAAATATTTACCTAAAAGTTCTGAGAATGCAGCCTAAAAAAATAGTTATTAGTTTATATTTTTGAGAACACCATTTTAAATTAATTCTGGTTGTTTTATTTCCATTGTATAGTTTAATATTTTCTACTTCATTTTTCGTTTAATCTACTGCATTACCGGATTCCTATAAATAATTCTTCAAAGATCAAAAGAGGTATGAATTGAAATAAATTTAAAACTTCTGATAGACTTTTTCCCTCCTATCATTAATATAAAAGTACCCTCACAAATGCTATTCTGCAACCTCAAAGTGGTGTGAGGGTGTATACAGGTAGCACAGGTGATGTACGTCTGGAACCTAAACTTAGTTTAGGTTCCTGGTAGGGTCACCCATGGCGAGAAGGCTGTGCTAATACACCTGGCTAATACAGAAAGGTAACCCAATCCAAGGTGTTAGGCTCCGTGCTGATGGATGAATGGCACCAGGGTTATGGTGTCGCTAAGGGGCCCCTCGAGGAACCAGGCAAAACCTCGTTGTATGTTTGCCTTCTACCTGTACAGGGAGGCTATGCAGGTGGTGACCTTATATTTTCCCCCCAGTTCCTAGGTTGCTTATGGATGACAAAAATAAAAAATGAAAATGATAAAAAAGGATTGGATACATCTTCTGGTGTTATCCAATCAGCCGGCGAAATGGTTCCTAAGGAACAGAGTCCCGGCAAAAAGGAGTACACTGGCAATCTGGCTGCTGGAGGAAGTGGAGTTGCCACAAGGCAGCACACTGGTATCACAGTTGGAGAACCAGGAGTTCTCACAAAATCACAAAGACACAATCTAAGGCGTCGTAATAAAGCAAAGGAGCAGGTGGAGACTGTTCAGAAGGTGGGTGGCACCAAAAGACTTAGGTCTGAAGTTTCAACCCCTTCTCCCATTAACACTGCCTCCAAAAAGCCCAAGGATGATCATCAACCTGGGACTTTTGCTCAGGCTGTTAAAAGCCATAAAGTAACTATTGTGAAGGATGGTTTCCCAACCATCAAACTTAACAAGGAGGATGTTGACTCCATACAGCTGGAGATTCTGAAAGGACAGATGAGGTCCCCATAGGAAATCATCTGCCAAAGGTTCGAAGCTTTAGCTTAGTGTCTGGGGTACTAATTCTCCTATGTGATGACCTTGAAACTGTGGAATGGATTAAAAAACCCTTCCATGATAACAAGAGTCTGTTTGGTGGTGAGGGGCTCAGTGTTCTGGATCCCAGTGATCTACCTAAACTGGTAAAGGTGGCCTTTAAGACAAGGGACACTCATACCAAAGATCCTCCCGTCTTTCTGAAATGGCTAAATAGACTCAACCCGGAGTTGAAGTCTTCAGAATGGTGTACTCTGCAGAAATCTGTAGAGACACATTCTAGTAGATGGATCTTCGAGGTTGATATGGAAGCCTTGAAGCCATTAAAAAGGCAAATTATGGTGCCCATACTGGTTTGGATTGGGGAACCTTCAAAATTCTGCGGAACCCAAACCAGAAGGATGTACAGAGCATTGAAGAGATGGAAGTTGTACAAGGTGCAACTTCCTCTCAAGTAAGTAAATCCTCTCCTACTTCTAGTAAGGAAAGTGAATTACCTAACCTTGAAGAACTAGATTTAGATTCTGGTTCTGATATAACCCTGCAACCCAGCTCTCCTCTATCTGAGAGTGAGATAGATAAGTTTTTGCAGGAAACTCAAGTAAGTAAGTCCCCTACTTATGGAGACTTGGGAAGCAGTGCTTCTTCTTAGATTCTTTGGGTGCCACAATGGTAAGTATCATCAAAGTAGCACAGATCAATCTTCATCATAGTCGATCAGCTTCAGCTTTTCTTAGGAAGATGACTAGAGGGGAGGTTGACATTGTTTTAATTCAAGAGCCATGGACTTTCAGTGGTTCTGTTTTGGGCTTAGATGTTCAGGGTTTTAACATATTTTATGATAAATGTTGTTTGAGAATAAGAGCATTTATTGCTATTAGCAACAAATTAAATGCCCTCATTCTGGTCAATTACCTAAATGGGGATAATGTTGCTGTAAAAGTATCCTGTTTATTGAAAGGAATCAAAGACGAAATTATCTTTATGTCTTCATATCTTCCTTTCGATGATAAAGACACATTTAATGAGCAAATTGTCAGTCTTTTAGATTATAACAATTTGAGTAAGAAACTCATCATAGGATGTGATGCAAATGCTCACCACACTATGTGGGGAAGTAGTGCTTGCAACAGACGTGGTGAGGATCTTTTAGAATACATTTTGTATTATAATCTATTTATTCTTAATAGAGGTAATGAACCCACCTTTATTACTATAAATAGAAGAGAAGTCATTGACATCACTTTATGTAACAGTAAGTGTGTTGACTTTATTAAAGATTGGAAAGTGTCTGATGAAATAAGCTTATCTGACCACCAATACATTAGCTTTTCTGTTTTAGGGGCAAACAGACTATAGGTGGTAGGTAGGAACCCAAAAAATACCAACTGGGGTTCCTACAAAAAAGATCTTGAAGATCTTATCAAGGAAGACGACTTCGGTAAATTATCTTTGGTAGCAGATTTGGAGTTGGCCGTTGATCACATGCAACTTGCCATTCTCCAAGCATACTATCAAAATTGTGATGTCAGCAATACTTGCTCTCCAAGGTTAGTTCCTTGGTGGTCTAAAGAGTTAAGTAAATTGCGAAGACAATGTAGAAAGCTTTTTAATAGAGCCAAAAAGAATGGTGAGTGGCAGAAATATAAATTGGCACTTACCACATATAATAAAGCTATCAGGAATTCTAAAAAGAATTCTTGGCGAAATTATTGCACTGACATTAAAACTGTGTCTGCTACTGCAAGACTCATTAAAATAATGTCTGAAGACAGGAACTGCTGTGTAAACACTCTTAAATTGCCAAATGGTAATTTTTTAGAATCTGGGAGAGAGACACTGTCTGAACTGTTCACAGTTCACTTTCCAGGTTCCAACGAAATAAATGGTACTCCTAATTTTACACTCCTTTCTTCAAATTGTGGTAGAAGTAAATGGGATGTTGCCAAAAGAATCCTAACTTATGATCGAACAAAATGGGCAATAATGTCCTTTAAACCTTTTAAATCACCGGGAATGGATGTAATTGTACCGGCTCTGATTATTGAGGGAGTCCAGAGCATTGCTCTAATTCTCTGTAGAATCTTTAGGGCAAGCATAGCCTTTGGGCATATACCTATTGCCTGGAGGCATACAAAAGTAATTTTTATTCCTAAAATAGGGAAAGATAGTTATTATGAAGCTAAATCTTTTAGATTTATCAGCTTAACATTCTTTCTTCTAAAGGCAATTGAAAAGCTGGTAGACAAATATATTAGAGAAGTTTACTTAGTGTAAAAACCACTTTCTGACTCTCAATATGTATATCAACCTGGTAGATCCACTGATAGTGCAATCTACAACCTATCCTTCATTTTGGAGAACTTTAAGGTTAAGGAACTTGCTTTAGCTGTTTTCTTAGATATAGAAGGTGCCTTTGATAAGGAACACATTGAAACTATTTTACAATCTCTTGCTAGAAAGGGAGTTAATGACACAATTTGTTCTTGGATAGAAAATCTGCTCAATAACAGATTTGTCAGTGCCTCATTTTTAGGTGAAAACATGATCCAAGCCAAAGCTAGTTGTCCACAGGGAAGGGTTCTTTCACCCATCTTATGGTGCTATGTTGTAGACTCTCTTTTAGAGGTATCTTAAAAACCGGGCATAACCACCATTGGATATGCAGATGATTTAGTTATAATCGTCAGGGGTAAGTTTGGTGAAACAATCTCCGACATCATGTCCAGCACCCTCAAACAAGTTGAGACTTGGTGTGAAAAAGAAGGCCTTTCTGTAAATCCTCAAAAAACCACTATGGTCCCAAAAAACCACTAGCCTTTACAAAGAAAAAGAATCTTAATCTGAAAAAGATAACTTTTTTTGGCCAAGAATTAACTTGCTCCAAAGAAGTTAAATTCTTAGGAGTATTTTTAGACATGAACTTAAGTTGGAACAAGCACTTCAACTTTTGTATTGAAAGAGCAAAAAAAGCTTTCTGGTCATGTAGAAATGCATTTGGAAGAACTTGGGGCTTAAATCCCAAAGTTATTCATTGGATTTACACTATGATTATTTGTCCCATCATTACCTATGGCTCAGTGGTCTGGTGGTCTAAAATCAAACACAAAACTGCTAAAGCAGAATTAACAAAATTTCAAAGGATGCTTTGTGTAGCTATCTCTGGGTGCATTCGTACAACTCCCACATCTACACTGGAGCTTCTGCTTGGTATGCATCCTCTTTATATGCGTATTGAAGCAGAAGCAATACTTAGCATGAAAAGGCTTAAAAATACAGATCAGTGGAAGGACTACTCTAGAATTTTATCCTGGGGAAACCTCAATGCTGACGTAACTAGTCATCCTTTTATAAGTATGCCTACTGATTACACAATTATTAAGTATGCTTTTGATAAGCCTTATACAATCCAATTTCCCTTGAGAGAAGACTGGAATAATGTTGCTATCAGTGAAAGCTGTATTCACTGGTATACTGATGGCTCAAAAATGAATTCCAGTACTGGGGCTGGTATTTGTTGTCCAGCTGATGGCACAAAGTTATCATTCTCTTTGGGTAAATATACAAATGTATTTCAAGCAGAAGTCTTTGCCATTCTTATGTGCAGTAGAATATGCTTGGACAGAAACTTTTCTCGTAAAAGAATCATCTGCTCTGACAGTTAAGCTGCATTACTAGCTCTATAGAAGTCTACTGTAACTTCTGTTCTTGTCTGGGAATGTTATCTCACTCTGTGTAAGTTAGCTAATAATAACCCCACCACTTTAATGTGGGCGCCTGGGCATTCTGGTGTTCCTGGCAATGAATTAGCTGATAAGCTAGCAAGGACTGGATCAACGACTGACTTTTTTGGTCCTGAACCAGTGCTAGGTATTTCAAAAGAATTGATCAGAAAGAATGTCTTTGATCTCTTCAGAAAACAACAGTTCATGAACTGGCACAATGCCAATGATCAAAGACAAGCAAGGCTATTAAATAGCACGTGCCCTAGTAAAAGGCAAAAAGAATTATTAAAGCTCAATAGAGGCAGTCTAAGGAAAGCAGTGGGACTACTAACAGGACACTGCCACCTTAAAAGACATCTCACCATAATGGGAGTTTCAGATGATCCCACTTGTAGAGGTTGTCATTATATGGAAGAAACTTCAATACACATCTTATGTGAATGTGAAACCTTTTCTGCCCATAGATTTGAACACCTGGGTCAGCACTTGATTGAACCTTGGATGTTGAAGGAAATTCCTGTAAAATGTCTGCTGAACTTTGCTTCAGCCATTTTCTTCTCAAAATAGTAGTATTTCATCTTAAAAATGCTGAAATTCTCCTGGAAATCTATTATATATAGGTTAAGAGATGTAAAATAAGAAATTTTAAGTAATTGAAATATGTATTTTAAAGAAAGGAGAAAATTTAAAAACTGGAATCAACCTTAACAAAAGCCTTTATATTGACAATGGGAAAGAAAACCAATTGAAAAGATTTAAAACCTTAATGAATTGGGGAAGAAATCTGAAGCAGTAGATTAATAGGAAACTAGCAGATATTAGCTTATATGTTCATCTTTTATAACTGTCTTAAGTGATACATGTACAATAGACCTATGGTCGCGGTGCTAGGTTCTTTTGGAACCACCCTAATTTTAAATCTAATCTAAATCTAATATAAAGTAAACTTAACGCTTATCAAATGAAAGATTTTTCAATACGCATTTAGTTGTTTCCTGATAAGCTGTTTGAAGAAATTTATAATTTTATCAATGAATAATTTTTTTCACCTTAAATCTAAAACATTTTATAAACAGACACATTAATATGTATAAACTTGCCACTATATTACTTTAAAGGATCTTTACGAGACTATTTAAAAATGAAATCTCACTAATTTATTAAAATAGCTATGGACAAATTTAAAAGAAAACTTTTTCTTGACAAAATATCCGAATATCATTTTTCCAATAATTTATATAGAACTAAGAAATTATAGAAATAATTTAGCTATAAGAAATTTTTTAATATCTATATATTTTGTTTACACGTATCACTTAAGACAGTTATAAAAGATGAACATATAAGCTAATATCTGCTAGTTTCCTATTAATCTACTGCTTCAGATTTCTTCCCCAATTCATTAAGGTTTTAAATCTTTTCAATTGGTTTTTTTCCCATTGTCAATATAAAGGCTTTTGTTAAGGTTGATTCCAGTTTTTAAATTTTCTCCTTTCTTTAAAATACATATTTCAATTACTTAAAATTTCTTATTTTACATCTCTTAACCTATATATAATAGATTTCCAGGAGAATTTCAACATTTTTAAGATGAAATACTACTATTTTGAGAAGAAAAATTAAAGGTTTACTTTTAACATGTATATCAATGGTAACAGTTTTGGTTATTCTTTTTTATACCTATATATGAAATAAAATCTCTATTTGATTCAATGCTAAGGTATATATTATCACTCTCTGAGGTGATTGTTCTCTACTAATTTCTCATGATTTATGCTTTCCTTTCATTGAAATTTAATTCTTGTTAATTAAAATATATTTCTGATCAATAAAGATCATGCTATTGATATTTTTCTTTGCACAACAATTTCAATGGCCAATGAAGCATAATTGACAAAATTCATGAAATGAAAAAATCTTGGCAAAAACGGATGATAATATTTGATTAAATAGTAATTTATTTTATCACAATTATTTTGTCATTAAGTTCAGTTTCAATTTCAAAATAAAAATAAAATTAATGTTAGCATACATACTATGATTTAATTGTAATTTCAAAATCTGAAATCATTTAAAACCTCACAATTCTATTTATCAATTAATAATTCAAAATTTTCAAGTCTAACATGGATCTGTGATATAGTTATTTTAACAAACTTAATTTTAAAAGCTGTGTATACATTCTTTGAAAATATTGGCAATTATGTTTTCTAAGCTTAGGAGAAATAATTCTCTAATAAAAAGTATTAAAGGTTAATAATGTTTCATTTTGTTAACAGTAACAGTTAACAGTATTTTCTCTGATATACTAATAAAAATACATTTTATTATAAATACATAAATGATTTTAGAATACATTATGAAATAAAAGTCTGAAATATCAATATAAATTTATCTTTGATTTATTAAAGTGATTTCAGTTAAAAGTGATAATGATTTCGTTCATTTATATAAAATTATAGTAAATACATGCTAGGCAGTAGTAGCTCTTAAGATGTCTTAGCACAAAAATAAGTTAATAAGAATGGATATTCAATAAGATATCAATTTGAAATTTTTAATAATTTATTGCTATAAGTAAATAGATTATAAAGGATATTTAAATTTATATTTATTCCATAATTACAAAAAAGTTTCTTTAAAAAATAACAGTGATCAATTGACTAAATTTTAATTGGACCATCACAAAAATTAGGAGAAAAACATTCTAATATTGCTTTTAAAAATTATAATACTTAATTCATATATCTCTTTGAAAGTGTTTCATTCATACAAAGATTAACTCCAAGTAAAATAGAACAATGTATATAGTAATTTTACATCCAAAATAATTTAAAAAGAAAAAGCAAAAACCAAATACATACAGATTTTATTGATTGTTAAGAAATGTATTAAATACTGATAGGTTTACAGATATATTTTATTTTATAGTTATCATGTGAGAATTAAATTTATAGAAAATTAATGAAATGATAACAGATTAAAATATGCAACAAAATAAAGAAACTGCACTATCCTAATTTTTTTTTACCTGCACTTAAATATAAATACATAAACAGATAATTAATGGAACTCAAAATAAGGACAGTACTGCATCTTAATTAATGAGAATTATTACACATTTATGTAAATAGAAATAGTCATAAATAAAAACATAACTTAGTTCAAGTTACCACTATCATAGAAAATTCCAAAATATTTCCAAGATTAAAATAAAAAATTATAAAATATAATATTTTACAAATAAAACATAATGTGAATTGTAAAAAAAACTTAATCATTAAAATTGTCAAAAATAAAGGAATTTCGAACTCACTTGATAGGCTGTCCACGGATTTCTGCCATTATGTTGCTTTCACCTCCAAGGTATTCGTAACACAAGCTCAAAAAATTATAGATGACAAAAGCTAATATCAAATAAATGAATACCATAATACATATAACTAGTTTATAAAGAAATTTTAAAGTATCAAAAGAAAATATGCTGAACATATACTTTTAAGATACATTTTACAATGCACATACACATAAATTATTCTTTTCAATTAGACTTTTAATTATATAAAATTAAAGTCAAATTTTTATCCATTATTTTTGATTATAAATGAAACATGTTGATTAAAACATGAAATTAACTAACAAATATTACAAAACATTCAATATGTATTTACAAAGCTAATACACTTGGAGTCAATATAAATAAAATTGGAACAAAAATTTCATAAAAGAAATTTTTCAGAGTACATTATTACATTTCTATAAGAATATATTTCAAAGTTATATTATTCAAAATCTCATACAGAAAGTATAGATATAATTATTACCAGAAAAACAATTCAAACGAATAATTTGACACAATATGATTTTGAAAGCATACAACTTTTTATATTGCACATTTTTACAAGAAATCTGTACTTTTTTCATAAACCTATTTTATGAAATTACAGCCTACTTCTCATAAAAATTTTGCTTTTAATACAAGGCAACAATCTTTTCCACTTTTATTCATTTTAATGCTTCCACTAATAACTAAAGATTTTTAAAAACTTAATTTTTAAAATTTTAAATTTTGAAGCAAAAAATTTAGATACTCATTAATAATTTTAGAATGAAGCAAATTTATATATGAAGGTAGATATTTTAAAATCAATTAAAAACTGATGCTATTATTGAATGTTAATAAGTGCTAGAGTATATGAGTAACAAATTCACGTAAAGTATAGTCAAAAGCAATACATTACACTGCTATAAATTTATTACTTTAATTTCACATTAGAAAATAAAAGGGAGATTTACAATAAAAAATAATGAAAATTCTATGTCAATTTATTTTATATGATGTCAAAAATTTACAAAATGAAAATATATGCATGTAATATCAAAATGAGTATCTTTTATAAAGCTGCAATATATTTTATAAAAAGCCAATGTACTAGAGAAAATAAGACAATTTTAAATAGTAAAAAGTATCATTGAATTGCAATGAAATTTCAACAAAAAGATATTAGAGAATTATAAAATTCAAGGATATCAAGTAATACATTTAGAGTAACAAAATTCATTATATAAAATACTTTTTTATCAAGGTAAGGAAATATATATATATGTATGTATGTATGTGTGTGTGTGTGTATAATTGTAGTCAGAAAAATACATTAGTAAATGCTTTAATTATACAACATATTTTTTTAAAACTGAACCGTTTAAGTACATTAATTTTTGAAAGTGCTGTTTCACTCATTATCACAAATTAGTAAATATTTATATAGTATGCAGTTCTTTTTCTTTATGAATTAAAATTTATTTCATATATTAATTTGCATTTCAATATTAAATTAAATCATGTTATCAAAACTAAACATCAAATATCTTTAGTAAAAAATAGCAGTAAAATTTAAATGAAATCAAAGTTCTTGGCTTTGAAAGAAGCAATTTTAACAATAGCTGAGAAGCTATAAATTAAAAAAAATTGCTATTAATTTAAACAATGATGAATTAAAAGAACAACATGATAATAGTAATGAAAAAGATTTCTTCTTGCTTCAAACAAATGAGTAATATATAGAAAAAACCTATCTTAGAAAGTTTCCAGCAAGAGATTTGAATAAAAAATATTTTTTACATCAATTCATTATAATAACTTTTTTCAAAAAATTACAGTAAATTTTTTCTTTGCATATATACAACAGAAATTTTCAACATTGCTTCTAAACAAATGCCATCTATCTTGAACTTGGATACAGAATTTATCTCAGATGTATAATGAAAAAATATAAATTTGCTTTTTATAAATGAAAGCAATACATGTCATTGCAAAATACTTATATTAAATAATAATTTAATATAAGCATTATGTAATTTTAACTATAGTAAAAATGACTGATGCATTTAATTAATAATTGAAAATATATGACAGTGCAGGTTAATTCAATATTATATTTTAAAAATAATTTAATATTATTTACCTTCATACCAATTCCTGACACTATCAAAGTAAACATAGTACATATCACGAAAAAATAGCAAAGACAGCCAAGAATCAAAAGCATAAATAGGCACTATAAAGAGAATTCTCACAATCCATCTCTGTTGGGCAGGACTTGTATAATAACAGAGATGTAAATAAATCTATAAAATTAAAACAATGTTACATTAGACATTAAACAAATTTATAACAAATATTTCAGATAAAAATTTTTGATTTTATACACTTTAAAGAGAGATCTTTTTAATGGCAATTTACTTACAATTATTAAAGTTTAATAATAAAATATAAATCTTATTAACTTCTTTAATTATATATTATATAGACTACAAATAATCAAGAAAAAAACATTTGACAAATTAAGTGTATAATATTGAGTATTTAAACAATTGACAATATAAATATAAATAGTATTACTTTAAATATTAAATAAATTTATTTCTTCCAGTCTGTCCTAACTGGGTCTCTGAACATGTAATCCAGATACACATTAGAGTGAATTTCAAAATGGATGTTTTGATGGTCTGAGCCAGAAGATCTGCCATCTGCTTACCAATTTTTGATAATTAGTGTTGTCGCTATAGTAATATCGATTACTCCAGATCGATTGGAAGTAATGAAAGTTGGTTCATTGCCCTCATTTTGAATATCTAACCTGTAGTTTAGAAAGAATTCTAAAAGGCACTCACCTCTTTTATTTGTGTCTGTACATGCCACCACCTAGTGGTAAAATTAAAATCTAATATTCAATTAAATTTTCAGACAATTTCAATGAAAATTTTAAAATATTAAAACAAAAACTCAAAAAATTATAATATTTTCTAAAAAGAAATGGATCAAGATAAGTAAAAATTCCAGGAATAATTCACGATTTTCAAGTAGTCAAGTCAAAATTCCAGGAGTTTTAAGGAGTTGTGCAAACCCTGTTATAAATAGTAATGCCATAAACATTATCACAGCAAACATGTCCTCCTGTTTTTGACCCATCAGTAAAAATAGGGTAATAATCATGGAAATAGATAGTATTAAAGCCATAAATTTATTAGAAAAGAGTGGGAGCATTTCTTTCTTTACTAGACAGAGATAAGCCATCAAAACAGTGTACTCGTGAAAAATTCCATGAAAAATTACTAAAGTTGTTGGCAATCTCAACTAGGGTAGCACAAAGATTGGCTTTCTCTAAAAAAGCTGAATCATAGAGCAAAAGGGACAAACATAAAAAGTCTCTTTAATGAAGGATTGACACTAGTATATTTTAATGGGTGGTTCAGAGTGGAAACAATCCAAAAACAGTAAATAAGGGAAAGCTTAATGTGTCTTAGATTCAAATGAGGTATTCACACAGAAGCAGCTGATGGGTGAGGTGCAAAATGCCCCATTGCAGATATGAAATATAAAGTGGGGAACCAGGTTTAACATTTTAAGGTAGACTTTGAAGCAAAACCATAAGTCACCCTGTAGTAATCACTTCACACACAAGACACTATAATTGATTGATATATCCTTCATAATAAGTTTCAATCAACATTTCAGAGGAGTGTTGGAAAGAACATTTTGTATATTAAAAAATTAATATTTTTGACACATATTTTATATATACAGCAAGAAAATAAGCCTTTTGATAAACATTACCCTCAAAGTATCATACCTCATTAACATAGGAATAGAAGCATTATATAATTGGATATCAGGATAGATGCCTCGTTTTCAACAAAAGTGGATACAATTGCTTTTAGTTAGTGAGTTATAATGGTTATATTCATCACACCAACCTGTAATTTGAGCCAAAACAGTCTGCAATCACCACTTAACCCTGTCAGGCACATTACCCTTTAAATTTGAAATATTAACAAAAAATTTGTAGGTTGTCATTTTAAGCCGATATGAGTATACAGTGAAAATTTTGTAAGGATTGCATGTACCATTTCCGTGGGTGTTCCATCACATGAAACACTGCTCCGCAAAGGTCGTAAAAAGCAAGCATTACAGTGAAGCCCATATACGCGTAAATGTTTTTGCAGATTTAGCGTGGTCCAGGGTACATCACAAGGCCTGTTACTCTATTCCAAAAATAGTAAATAAAATAAAGATTTCTGTTTAATTTTTTTAGATATTTAGGTTTTCGGGCTGCATAGAGGAGCCTGGTTGAGATAAATCATCACCACCAATTTCATCTGGCATCTGACATAACATTATCAGACTGAGACTGTATAAGTGGTTTAGGAACATATTTCTTTGTATCACTATCCATATGTTCTGATTCAGTAATAAAGGGCAATTTTCGAAGCATTTTTATTGCTTTAGAAGGACTAAGATCTCTACATGCCATTTATTTGCAAAAAGTAAACTAAAAATATATAAATTCAAAAAATATACATATACACAGTATTATAAAATGAATAGCAGCGAAAAGAAAAATCAAGAGCATAAAATAATGCTTCTCTAACTAGAGAGATTTCGAACTAACTGATATAATCCTATACCATACTGAAGCTTCCCAATTCAAGAGGCCAATAAGAGTGTAGAAATATTAATCATATAAGTAATCCTTTCTTATGTACATTCCTCAACATTAGTTTATTGCACCCCTAAAGAGAGAAAAAGCAGTAAAAAATAAACACAGCTATTCCCCCCAGCATTGAGTTCAAAGCTAATCGCACTCTAAATTGCGTAAAGGAAAAGTGCCGTTGTGGCGCAGTGTTCCAGGCGACAGAACACCTTGTTTTATCAAATAATTCTGTGTATACTTTATGCATAAAAATTTTTAAGTAATATAAAATCAATAGTTCAATGTACAGGCAACCAAATAATACATAACTTTCTTTTCAAACTATTATTTTTGTATAAGAAAAAAAATCGGAAATATTCCTTCAGAATAAAGGGATTTAAATAATCTGATATAATTGAAAATTATTGATCTTACGTAGCACTGCCATCTATTATCAAAAGAGAGTTTAAAGAACATTTTAAGCCAAATCTCATCTATTTATCATAAAATGCAACGATTTGGTAACAATTTAAAGTTTGGTGTTCCATCACATGGAACACTGAACCGCAAAGGGTTAAATAAAAGCATATTTGAAATTTGGCAGGAAATCTGTCAGTCGTCAACATAAAGAGTACTTTTAACTTATAAAGGTTAGACTTAAGATCTTGAAAGTGTAAACAATAAAAAATGTCCTGCTGAGGAGACTAGCTTGAAAAACATCTTTTACTTGGAAATATGCTAAAGACAAAGTAAGCACAAATGTGCACTTTAAGAGTTCTTTTCTATAGAAAGTTTTGAATAAAAAGTGATAGATTACCATGGAGATCAAAGCCAATTAAATCTCATAATGCCAGGTTCAATCACAGAACTTTTCAATGTGCAGGAAAATTTACAAGAGATGGTTCCTATGAAGCAAATGTAATTCTAATCTTTCACAAAGTTAATGATGTTGCCGAAAGTAGATTTACCCTTACGAAAACCACTCTGTGGTTGAGATACACCTATTACTTTCTAAATAATACACCAGGAGATCATTAAGCATACGTTTCATCATTTTACAAAGGCTGTTTGTTAATACAATAGGTCGATAACTTAGTAGATCTTTAGATCTTTTCCTGGCTTTAAGATGGGAATGACAACAGCTTTCTACCACACTGAAGGGAAAAAGTTTTCTAGCCAGATTCTATATAAAAGGGTCAGTATATGGAAAAGGGAAGCAAGCCTCAGATGAGAAAACATTTGATAGGAAATCCTATCCAGACTCAAGAATTAGGAATCCAAGAGAGAGAGAGAGAGATATGGGGGACTTTCGTAAACCATACATATTAAATCACAGTAATAAGATAACTGTTCATAATTATGAAAGTTGATCCTATCAGCAAAACTTTATATTCTAGGAAAAGAGAAATGAAACAGTTCTAATATGCACTAGAAAAGGTTTCAACAATTTCATTAATGGCATCTTCAGGAGATAAATTTGATTTGTCGCTCAACAGTCATTTTTTTTCTACGAGAATTAATTAGACAGGATGTCTTCAGGAGAAGAATGAACAGTGGTGCTGGTAGCCAAAACCAGAAAAGAGAATTCCTAGTATAGGCCATCAGCAGCTTTCTCCAGACAGATTTACTAGAAGTATAGTCAGTAACAGAAAACATAACACATCCATGTAGTACATGTATCATAGTTTTGACTTTGATGGCAAATTCTGCAGGCAAAGCATTTGCTCTTTTAAAGGATTTTAAATTATTAGTTGTACAGTACTTTCCGAAAATATCCAAAACTTTGTCCACAACATGTATTTATTTATGCTTTGTTCCACCAAGGGTTCTGCAACTATAATAGGGATGAGAGGAATATTTTAGGATGGTTTTTTGGCAGCTTTAATAATAGTCATAGTCACATTAAGTACAGCATCTTGAATATCAGTGTTGGTGACCATTGAATTCGCAATAACAGTTCAGCAAACAAATGCTAGTACACCTTGTGATACTTTAAAATGGCAGTTCGCAACTTTTTATAAGGTGCATCACCAGGAGAAAGAATTACAGGAAAATGATCACAGCTATGTAGATTATTTTCAATTGTGAAGTCAAAATGAGGCAACAAAAGGGGAGCAGATAGTCAAATCCAAGGAATGGAAAGTTTTAGCAGATGCATTTAAATGATTGTTTGCTGAATAATCCAATTCACAGACAAAGGCAGTGATCAAAAAATCAATTGCTCAATGTGCTGACCACATGAATAGTATTTATACTTCCCTCAGAGTATTGTGTCCATTAAAGTCACTAATAAGTATCATATATATTATGTCAGGTACATGCTGGTGGAAACAAGAGCAAATCCAAGAGAAAAGTCACCATTATATAGGGCTCTTTTCATAGCAATGAAGAGATAGACGCCTAAGACCAAGGAGTTGTATGATCGGTAAAATGCACAAAGCAGGCAATAAAGTGCAGAACGGTCTTAACAATTCGAAATCTGTTTGCATGACGAAATTTTCATTTTATGACACAAGGTAATCATATGACATGTGCAACATTCGTATTGTGTGCAACCCTTGAAGCATATAATGAATAATTCTATTTGTTTACAATTTAAGAATTTGTTAAGTTAATGTTCTCATTATTGGACTTCGAATTTTTTTCGTTAAGAAAAAGTTATATTATTTCAAAATTTTGTTTGGTTGGCCATTAAAAAATTTGTGCTGGGTAATAACCACGAGCCCTATCAGTTTGATTCATACATTGCACAGTATGTATGATGAAAAAATTATAGAAGATTTCTTTGAAAATTGTTTATTCTGCGACTGGTTGTGATGATTGCCAAACCATTGTATTGAATGAATTATTTTGCTTTTCCTTAAAATTGCTGTTATATGAAATATTTTCTGAATATATTCAGAGTGGTAACATTGATTAACTAGAAATTTTAGTTTTTATAAAAATGTATGTTTACATAAGTAAATACATCAGTAAGCTTTATTGTGTGTTGTTAGATTGTGCCGCACAGAAATTTTTTTAAGGTAGGCACCACTTCATAGTTAATCAAAATTTGAGTTTAATAAAAAATGCAGTTTGAATGCATTAAAAATTTGGCATTATTGCCCTGTTGTCACTGAAGTAGGTAGTGCTGCATTGAAGTTTAAGATGGGCATCTCTGATCAGTTAATCAAAATTCAAACTTTAATAAAAAAATGCAATTTGTTCACGTAAGAGATTTAGTTTTATTGCCCAGCTGCAACTGTAGTAGGTAGTACTACACTAAAGTTTATTAAAGTGGGTGCCACTGCCTGGTTGACTAAAATTCTAGTTTTAATAAAATATGCAATTTTTTAACATTAGAGATATAGCTTTATTACATGTATGTGAACTTTGTGATACTTAGTTTATATTTGTTTTTTTATTATTGCTATCTTAAGGTATTTAGTTTCTAGTTATTAGAATTTTTAATACTTCTTTAGTTAATTATAGTTAAATATTAAAAATTTTAATATTTGGAATTCGAAATAGAATGCAATTCCAAAGTTGAAGTTAGAACACAATCAGTATTTGATAGCCGGATATTGTGCATAGTGACTTAATTTAAGTTGACGAGATAGCTGCGTAGTGCTCGCAGTGAAATTTGGAAATCATCCCAAAACTATACAGATCCTTGCTTTTTTACCAATATCCGTTTATGCCAATCATTCTAAGGAGGATATCCATTTCTGTATCCATCTCTTTATGGCTGCTTACAAGAATGGGAGTTTTAAAAGCAACACTGTTTAGTTCATCTTTAGTTTTTTGTTTCAAAGTCACTTGATTTTTGTAGCTTTATCAAATCTGACTTGTCTGTAATTAGATGTCTTATATTGAATTTGCTTGGTTTCTCAAGTTTAGAAATAGTAGTAAATGAGATTTTAATCTGTGTAGAAGTTGACAGTCTTCCACAAAACAGGTTCATATGATGCTTTAAAATGACTTGTGGCATCCTGAACACAATTTTCAGCATCTTGATACAAGATTTTTCCATCATTTTTATCCTTTGAATTTCTTTCTAACTTTGTCATAATAGGCAGATTTTAGATGATGCTAAATGATTTCCTTTACAATTGATGTAGAGTGGCTCAGAATCAATTTCTTTAAGTTTTAGACTTGAAAATGTATACAGCTTTCAATCTGCATTGTAGTTAAGAATATCAAAAGCTATTACAGTTGATGCACTATATAAAGTTTGTAATGTATGGTTTGATAAGATAACCAGCAGAAAATTTGTACGGTCTAAGATTACTATCAAGTGTATGATTGGAATTATTTCTTTACCACAACAGATGTTAATTCAGTGAAACTCACAAACTCTTTGGACATTGAAAAAACTGACTTTGGTTTAGTGATCTGAGCCATGAAGTTACAACAGGGATATCTCCAAATGCTTGTAAAGATAATGATTGAGTTGATGCTAAGATTGTGTTGCTCTAATGAGCTTTCATTCAATCAGAAGATCACTAGATATTAAAATTCCCTCCTTCATGTTACTTACTAGGTTCTCTGGCTGTAGCTGTAATATGTTTTAGTATTTTGAATGGTGACATTTATTTCACCAAACCCTTAGTGTCTTGTATTAGAATAATCTCTGGGAAAATATTTAAAGATTTATCACTTTTATTAGCAGATTGTAATGAGATTATGCCCTCATTATGGGCAGTATTTTTTGGACCCATTAGAAAGTTAGGAGTTCAACCCAAAAAAGCTCTGCCCATCACAGTGCTCAACAAGAGAAGACAGTTACCAACTCTACAGATAATCAGCCTCGGCACTTACCTTAGGGGTACAACAAGGATACAGTATTACAAGTTGTGAAAAGAAACTAGTGGGCATGTCAACACAAACCAAACTGCAGAATTAGTCCTATAGCACCCATGGAGGAGAAAAAGTTGTCCTTAATGTAGCACCAGCCACTTGACTGAAAGCAGGGGCTCACTTCTGGCACCCATCTACAGAGATGCTTTGACCAAAGGAAATGCAGAGGGACCACAGAACACTAGTTTCCTTTTTAGAAGATGCCATAAATTACAAACATAAGGGATGAGAGACTAACAAAAAGAATAACACTGGGTTGAATCCATTGAATAGAGGGGTAAAACATAAGCAAAATAGAAAACTTTATCTCAATGACAATGAAAAGGGAAGAAAAGATTAGGGAAATAGAAAAGAGCAGAAAAATTAAAGTATAAAGATCACTTGGGTATCTCAAGATTAAAACAAGGTATTTAGCTAAAAGAAGATAAAACCCTTGAGGGCAATTCCTTTTTCAAATAAAATGTTTGTTTATGATTTTTTATTTATATGCACAATATTCAACCAATATCAATATCATATTCAGAAGTTCATATTTTTCCTAAACACATTTTTTAAAAAATAACCTTTAAATAAAGTTAACTAAAAGTTTAATTTTTTTTTTCAAATTTCTCTGAAATAAGTGTAAAATTTTAAATGTAATAAATATAAATAACCTGATGGCATGTTATTAAAAGAGCTGCCCACACAAAAGCACCAGATATAACCTGTGCAGTCAAAGTCTGTAAGAAAATAGGATGGATTTCTTCACTCAAATGTGAACCATTCAAGGGTGGCTGAGAAGCATCTGTAATAACTGAGCTAGGAGGAATTGACATAAAATGCCTCATTGGCTGGAGTACATCATTGGATGAATTCATTCTATAAATAAAATAAAAACTAAATATGATTTATTCATTTAATGTCTTATACGATATTAATTATAAAAATTTAAGAAAACTGATAATATTAAATGCTAATTAAAAATAAAGAAATATTTGCAAATAGAATTATTAAAAATACTCAAGTTTTTATGTTTCTTTAAAAAGGTTTGAGAATAATTAAATTATATTACAAGCTATTTTGTTAGATTCAGTAAGCATACACTATTAGATTAAAATAAGATATGTCTCATTGTTTTAAAAAATATAACCATCTTTTAAAAAGTAAACAAATATAACACATATTGGCAAATGTAAAATAGCTACTTTTTCAAATATTTACTTTAAAAAAAAACTAATAAATATTTGAAATTTACTTAGATTTCAGGTATTAACAATAATAATTTATATCATTCAATAATGAATACATTTTTTTTTTCTTTTAAATACTTCTCTTGATATTCTAAATTATTCTCATCTTTGTTTCTCTAACTGCTCTTAATTAAAAATACCTATAAGAATTTACAATTAAACTAGAGAGTTTTAAATCAAATTATATTCACATTTACGTACGCACTGACAATGATATGTAGCATATTTCCTCTTTGATTACTATATACAATTACAACATCAATTCTATTTTTTCTATAATTACAAATAATTATAATATTTATAAAGTTAATATTTACATTTACTCAGAAATTTTATACATTTACATTTTGCTTATAATTTAAATAACACAAATTGAATTTAAAAATAAAAAAAATCATTTCATAATTTGCAATTTTGATTATAATGTCTATGAATAATTTAAAACATTATTTAATGTTGATTTGCATCCCCTATGTTACTTATGGTGCAATATAATTTTCAGCATTTTTTAATATTATGTAATGGTTTAATCTGCTGCAGTCGAAGTATTTGTTTCTTCTACTATAATGTGGATAGAAAATGCAGTGGAACACACACATACACATATGGATGAAAATAATTTCAATTTCAACTTACTTTAGTATTTAAAGAAAACTTTGAATACTTCAACACACCTTATTAAATTTTAATCAGTTCGGTTATATATCGCTCAATATTCATTTTTTGCACACAAGGAACTTATGGTTAAAAGCAGTTTTAAATGGATGTTAAACCCCGAAGTTGTTAAAAAGACAAGAGCACTTTCAGCAAAATTTTTAGTTAATTTAAATTGGAGAGCTCATTTTTGGTGCAGAATAATAATTTGAGCAAAGCTATCAGTGAATAATAAATGATATATTTTTCAAAAACAAAGCTGCTTCAAAAGTAGAACATGTTTTTTCCTAAATATTATGACTAGGAAAAACTGATGGTTTGGTCTGCTGGTCAAGTTATAATTTACTTAACTTAAATAATTATAATACTCAACTCTCTTCTTTGTGCTTTCTTATACTCAATACTATAATTAATTACATTTCAAAAGATTTACAAAGTTTTAAATACAAAATATACAAAAAAACTTTCAGAATTTCAGGCAGATTGAAAGTCATTATAGAAATATCAACTTCTGCACTGAGCAGAAGTTTATAGAAAGAAATCAATTTTTTTACAATTAGCTAATGATTTGGCTCGTTTGATAATGTATTGATAAACACTATTCATTTAAATTTTTTGTAGTACCAAACTAAAAATGTTTGGATGATGCTATATGGTAAAAACTGACCAAGAATAAAAATGTTAACTTTATATTAATACCACAGAATTAATTTAATCTGTTAAAGATCCCAATCCAATCTTTTTTTTTAAAGAATACAAATGAACATAAAAATATGCTTATCCCAATAATAACTTTTATATTATTAAATAATTTTATTCAATTAAACTGATTTTGTATAATAAATAAGAAAGCAATAAATAATATAGTTTACAAAGATTCACTGGATCTTTATATTAGACATAACATATGTTCATTTAGTCTAGCTTTGCATCAAGTTTTTAATTTTAGTTAGTGACAATATTTACAGAATTAAGAGAAACTAGAAAGATATACCTAAGTACTGAGAAGTGAAAATATTTACACCATAACAAGGAAAGAAAACTGCAAATTTATCTAAAATCAGGAAAAATACATAAAGTTCATTAAAACTATAATTTAATGGGATTTTTCATAATATGAAAATATTTAACTGTCTGACTTCTAGCAGGACTATTTATTAATATCCCAAAACCATAATTCAAGTTAGTAATATCTGATTACATGTGAAGTTATATAAGACATAAGTTTCTACTTTTCAAATGAAAAATAATGTGTCCTCTTGTAATATCATAGAATTATTATTTAACACCAATTATTTGAATAAAAGGAAGTCATTTATTAGTTTATAAGTTCTTGTTTAAGAATTGGTTATTGTAAATGAGGCTATATATATTAACAGTAAATTTATTGAACTGTATTGGTAATAGTAAAGAATTTAACTGAATTTATTGCATATCAGCAAGAGAACTTAAAGAGTTGCATTTTTATTCCAAATAATTTTATTCACAATAAATCTAGCTGTTAAGAGTAATGAATAAGTTTAGAAATATTAGATCTAAATTTAAAATTCAGACAAAATACTAACACTTTACAATAGATCTTAGATTAAAAAGTACATTGTTGTAGAACAATATATTTTTAATATAAGATCTTGTTTGAAATTATACTGTGAAATGACGAGCATGATTATAAATTCAGATTTTAAAAGAAATATTGTAAAATAAAAATTATCTCTAGTCTAACACTTTTGACTTTCAAAAGAAATACATGTTATATTTATTTATAATTTTCAGCACATTTTGAAGTAGTAAGTAATAAAATATTAATAAAAAATAAGAACTTTATTGAATTTATATGTAAGAAAATTATTTTTGTAAAATAATCTACAAATTTATCTAAAATCAAAATGTTCATCTCTTTAGAGTATCGGCATCAAAAAATGAAAATAAAATTTGCTTTTAAATTCTCACTTTTAAAAAATCAAGATAAAAGTGATACAAATAAAAATTGAATTAATTTTTAGCCCCTTGACTACAGTAATTTACTTTTTTATTATTATTCTTAACTATGTTTCGCTTTACTAAGTAGAATTCAATTTATGTCATCATTTTCAAGTACATTGAGAAGAATGACTTTGTAAACTTGAAAAGAAATTTAAAACATCCTTTTTTTACACTAAAATTTAATAAGTTTATTAATAATGTAATAATAAAGCAATATTATACATATATTCATACTAACAATTTTAAAAAATCTGGTATTATTAACAGGTAATATTTAATATATTTAGAAAAGTAAAATTTTAAGCAAATTTCTGATTATTTATCAATGACATTATAAATCCAAATTGATTATGCTTCCATCAGACATTAAAATACTTCAATATATTATTCAAATATAGCATTTCTTAACTGTTCTCTAGAAATAATTTAAAGGTCTAATATATTATGTGTGCTCAATACTTCAGAAAAAAGATTAATTAAAGAATAATTCAGTTAATAATTAAATGTAATTATAGAAAAAATCATAATAAAACTTACTGACATGCTTTTAGAAAAATAATCATCAACTTAGCATACTTAAAGAAACATTTCCTTACGGCCTTGAACGATCTACAAATTTTTAATTCTCAATATATGAATTCCTTGTTTAATATATATATTGCTTCTAATGTATTTTATCTTGAATATATTCCCACCAATATAAAGTGGAACAATCAAACACAAGTTAAACTTAATGTTTAAATTTGAATATTTTATTTGCGAACATTTCAAAATTAGTGTTTACAGTTACCCAAACATATGTGAAATTCCCAGGAGTGGATGAAAACATTTAATACTTGTATACCATTTGAAAATTTTAATATAGTTATTAATTTTAACCAAAAGAACAAGAAATAGCGCCCGAGTTTGAGAACTAGCATTTCTAGATGATATAAGTGAATAGTTGGTAGCCTAAATATACGTAACTAAACAGTATAAATTAAACATTTCATTCATATTCCTTAAGTTTTAGTAATAAATACAAATATACGTACCCGACGTGAATAAATGACAGCTTAAATATTTCGCAAATCAGATAAGAACATTTTTTATAAAAAATTTATCACATGCAATGTTTTATCATTCCACCTGTATCAAAACACAATGAATAGTAGGTAATCACCATACTTGATTAAAAATTACATGATTTTAAAATTTTATTAAATTTTGCTACAATAAATTTATATTTTTTCTGCTACTTTAAAGCAAATAGGGCACGTTTGAAATTGTCACAGTTTTACTTTCAAATAGAAACTAGTTTGTTTACGAGAAAAAGAAAGAAGGAGGGTCAGGGAGGGAAGGAAGGACAACGATTATGAACTGAACGAATGAGAACCGACATATCAAAATTTTCAATATTTCAAAAAAAAAACACTTTAAAATTTATATACATTAATATAAATTAAAAGAAGATTTTTTCACTGAAAAATGAATCAAGGATAAAAATAGTTTAAAAATTCAATCAGAATCGCTCGGAAAAAATATATACACACCCAGTTAAATTAACAGTTAAAGGAATATATTTATCACATATTTATTTGTAAACTTGTATTTTCTTCCGCGCATTTCGCTTCTATATAGAAATTTATTGTTGTATTTGAGTAAGTACGCTTGGGAGTCAATAAATATAAATGATACTGCTAAGTAAATGAGTAACTTGTTTCTGAAATTTGTTTTTTTACATAGATTAGGCCTTTATTTTGGTTAGATTCTGTGATTTATCACTACCGGAATCCATTCAATTTAACGAATTCGCTTTACTAAATTTTTTTATATTTTCGTTAGCAAATCTGATATAAATCAACATGCAATGAAAAAATCTCATGTTCTTAGTAATTCTTTAAAGCAATAGTCATACCTTTTCTTTTGTCGGCAGTATTGTACCTAATCTATGTAAACTGTAAATATCGTTGTGTGTTCTTGATGAGTTTTAGTTCGCTCGTTGCATGCATGTTTAATGAAAATAATTAAAAATGTGTATATTTAGGAGTATATTACATTACTGTAATATTTATTGCCATTAAATATTTTTAAAAATATTAATTAATATTTTAAGCAGTGTAAAAACGTTATTTAAAAAATTCTTCTATTTATTTATTAATCCATATATATTATGTTTGTCTTCTTTTCTCACTGCATTTATCGTACATTTTAGCAATCAAAACACACCATATTAGTACATATTTCTCCAAAATAAGTTGTACTGCCTTTATATCAACGTAATAACAGACAAATATGGACTTCAATTATTAATGGATATTATCTAATTAATGTTTCATCGTTATTTTATATATTAATTTAACTTTATAAAAAATATAGGGTACTTTTCCATTTCACCGGCGCAAGCGATAAAGTCGCCAAATATGATACAACCGGCGCTAGAGGGAATATCTCCGCTGGTAACCTTTTATTGCTACGATTCCAAAACATGTGACAGCCTTTACTGTTAACAACTTTATTTCGACTCTTTTTTTTTCCATTTCATAATTTTATGCTATGTTGCTATATATACAAATTTAATAATTTCATAAAATCTCTCTAGAAAAATCAGACCTTAAAAATATATCTTAAAAAATAATAATCGTAACAAATTCACATAAAAAAATATTTCAAAAAAAAAATAAGATTTTAAAATATTCATACCCGATAAATTGTAATTTAATATAATAAATAAATAAATTGAAGCTCTGGCACCCATCATTCTGCGCATAGCGTGAACACAAGAACAACAGTTAAATTTCAAAATTTTTATGTAAAGCAACATTATTTAACAATTTTTATTTGTGCACTGTGTTGTCGCCAATTAATGACTTAATTTTCGTTTGGCTAGATTTGTGCAGGCGAAATGGAAAAGTACCAAATATAATACATATAAGACTATGATAAGGAACTTTTTGTTTATGGGAGACCTCAAAACTTGTCAAAAAATTTCCAAGCTACAGAAATTGCACACTTTGTGATCTGTGATTGCAAAAGTATAGCAAAGTAGCACTCATCAAAAACACTAAATGTTTTTCTTTTTGTGATTAAGTGCTTATGTTTAAAATTTCTGTTTCGTGACTGTTGTATAAACTTTTACTGTTTGTAATTTCTTTTAGTTTTGCCATGGATTTTAGTATTTGCAATTTTTTTTATTTAAGAAGTGTGTAGTAGATTTATTATAAAAAAGATGTTTTAGAATAAAAATAAATTTTATTACTTAGTTTTTATTAGTTGATATGGGGAAAACAATTTGACAATTGACCTATAGAAGGGAAGAATACCATTAAAAGTATCTGACAATATTAAATTACTTGCATTTTGCCAATGAATATTTAAATCTATGCTACATTTTTCTTTCCATTCATAAAAGCATATCTGCCCTCCTACTTTTGTAAAAAAACTAACTATATATATAATCTTACTTTAAAATTTTTAATTTCAAAACTTTTGTGTAATTTTTAATTATTCTTTTTTGATGCTTCTTCAAATATCATATGATTATTCAAAACATTAATAGTAAAATCTATAAGTGGGTATAGATTTCGCACAATTTCTTAATTTCTTGTCAGAAGTTGCATGATTAGCTCACCAACCTAAATTGCATCACTTTGTGTAATATCTGATTTTAAAAATCCTGATTATGCTCAATCTCAAACTTTTAACATCACAATGTGTCATTGTTTTTGATTTCAAATATGGAAATTTTGAATATTTTATTTTTATTTACAATAAAAATATTACAAAACTAGGTTAGAAATTTAATTTCACATTTAATTTTACAAATACTATTTATAACAAAAATAACTTTAAAATTTCTTACTATTTATACTTCAACAATAAAATTCACAATCAAATTTTTAATTAGTTAAAGGAATACAAACTTTTTAAAAATACACAGTATATAATAATGTTAAACAGGTATTAATAACTGTATTATAAATCTAAATGTTAGTAATATTACATACATTTTTATAAGATCTTTAGTTTCGTATTTATTGGGTAGTGCTGTCAACCTTTAAAAGAATCCATTGCAATGCTTGTTGGTGCACAAGCTGAGAAATTCAAACAGCAGCGCTCTCCTTGTAAACAAATCATTCCACCTCTTACTACTGAGGAGAATGGAGCTTGATTGACTGTCAGCTCATACTTACTTACACATACTCTTTACTTATACTCTTACTACTTTTTAATTCTTATTAAATATAATTAATAAAAATACCTATACTATAGGTTTGTCATTTATACTCATTATAATAACCACAAAGATACTATCTAACTTGAAAGAATAACCAGGCATTAAAGCAAATCAGTAATATAAATAACAATTTTATGAAAACTCAGGTTTCTAATTAACTGGGTATCTTAAAAAATACCATCTGCAAAGCAGTCTAGCACAGAAGGACAATTAAGCTAAATCAATAATGTAAATAACATCAATTTTTATGAAAACTTTCTAATAAGCCTGGCATTGCCATACTCCTTATTCGTTTTACTTAATTAAGCAATATAAATCAACAAAAAAGTTATAGATATTATATATATCACCCATATACATAAATTATATAATAAAGGGTATAAAATAATAAATTAAATAGCACAAAGTACTTATTTTTGTCATAACTGAGATTTAAAAAAAAAACTCAATTTTGTGTGTGTGTATGTGAAAATAACATTCAAAAATATAAATTAAAAATTAAACAACTTAAAATAATAACAGTTAATTAGCTTATAAATTGTAAAAAAAATAATCAGAATTAAATGCAAGTATTTTAGTATAAATTTTGAAAAATTAAAATGTATAGCTTAAGAGTAACACTAAAATTCCATACCAATCACACACATTAGAATAAATCCATTCTAAGGCAGTGATCTATAGGTTTGGCTTTTCTACCAACTTGTGATTTAACTACATAAATAATTCACCACTAGTACTACAATTCTATTTCATCTTTTGATCATATTATTCAATGGGAATTTGAATTACAAGATTATTTATTAGGGATATTAGCATTACCATTCTTAACATTAGTTATTTGAATTCAGATGTTTAGGATTGTAAATAATTCCCACAAGTTCACTAATATTCATTGTTCTGTAAATTTCAATTTGCTGTATTTATCTAAATTTTATATAAATTATTTTTTCTATTAATATTATTTTCTTCTAGGCAACTAAGAAGTCGGTCTTTATTTTAATACTAAAATTGTATTATATTTTCAAGTTATATAAAGTATCATTAAAAAAATATGGAGAATCCTGACTTTGAGGAAGTAAGTTCATTTCTAATAAAAATTCTTATGTTATATACATTTTATGTAACATGTAATATTTTCATTATTTAACTTTATTTTTTATTTAATATTTAACATTTTATTTCATGTTAGTGGGTTTTAGTGATAAGTTAATACACAAATAATTCCATTTTTAATAACTACTAGCAAGTTTGACACAGCTGCCATATAATCCCTTAAACAAATTTTTATATTTTTTTGCTAATGGAATTGTTACGTTTCGTTTTAATTTGAATAATTCCGAATTTGATTTTTCGATCATGTATAAAAATGGAATTCTTTTCAACGTAACATAATAAAATTATGGGCCGAAATATCTACGCGGCATTTAAATTGAAGACAGAAATTATCAATAATGACTTTGAAAAACAGAAGTTGAAATTTTTATTTTTTAGCTAAATCAAAACATTGCTCGGCGAGTGCCGGATGCATACAGAAAAAAAAGGTTTTAGGTTACACAATAACACAAGCAGTCACATGGGTGACGTCACTTGCTTCTCTGGCGATTGGTTGTTACATATCCTCCCACCTTTTGTTTCGGGAGAAAACAAAACCAAAATGAAAAAAAAAGTTACAATTATAAGATTACAGATTTAGTTTTTTAGGAATTTTCACTAATCGTCCAGTTCTGGTTGTTTTGGGTAAGTCCTTATCACTGAGCAAAATTGTTCTTGGAGAATCACTGGAAATGTCATTTTCTGATACCGGTGACAAATCATTTCCTTCAGCATCTGAAAAGGAATCTCTTCTCACATTTGATGTAGTTGGGACATCCTCTTTATCAGTAGTTGCTGAAATCTCTAGGGGAAAAATCCTCTGTATAGGTCGCACTAAAACACCGGATTGTGTTTTCAATTTCACAGTTCTGACGATGTCATCTTTGCCAGGAATCAACTGTATGACTTTAGCAAGAGGCCAGTTCAAACGTTTTTTATTGTCGTCTCCGATTAACACGATTTCTCCAACTTGTATTTTTGGAGTTGAACACCTTCTGTTTAGACGCTGTATAAGTTGACCAAAGTATTCCTTTCGAAAGCGCAGCTTTAACTGCTCAGTTACTTTGGCCCGATGTTTAATTCTGATTCGAAAATGCTTGGCTTCAACTTCATCAATATCTGTGGTTACACTCCTTATCTTGGGATCGTTTAACATGAACATGGCTGGTGTTATAGGCTTTATATCTTCAACGTCCTCTGAAAGATATGTGAGTGGACGTGCATTTATAACAGATTCACAATCTGAGAGTACTGTAAGTAATTCTTCATATATAAGTACAGCTTTCCGAGGGTACATTTAAGAAGATCTTTAACCACTCTAATCAGTCTTTCCCAAAAACCACCCCACCAACTCATGGTTGGAGGGTTGAATTTCCAAGAAATACGTTGGAGGGCTGTTTCTCGAGTAATTTTCTCCCAATTCAACAGTCGAAAATCTTCATTAGCTCCATGGAAATTAGTGCCGTTGTCGTAGTAAATGACACGTGGTCTTCCTCTTCTGGCAATAAACCTTCGCAAAGACATTAAAAAGGCTTCTGTGGACAATGAAGAAACCAACTCAAGATGAACCGCTCTATAAATGGCACAGGTGAATAATACTACCCATATTTTGTTTCTATGTTTAATGTAAAGGGGGCCAGCAAGATCAAGTCCAATTACTTCGAATACAGAAGCATCTTTCACTCTGTCAGCTGGTAGAGTAACTGGATCACTAACTAAAGGCTTAGATTTGAAGCGTCGGCAAGGAATACATTTTCTCACTACTCCCCTTACTGTTTTTCTCCCTTTAACTATCCAGTAATTTGAACGTAATTTAATAAAATCTGGGTACCTGCATGACAGTGATTAATATCAATCTTTGAGTAAAAATGCTTTTATCAGGGAGTAAAATAGGGGCTAGGAATGAAGGTCCGTCAATTCTTTCTGTTATTCGAGTTTTAATTCGAAACTGCATTAAGATTTTTTAAATTATTTGGAAGAGGGAAAAAATGTCTCTGTACAAGACGAATGAGTACTTTTTCTGCCGATTCTATTTCTTCGGGCGAAAGGTTTCCGTAATTCCTTTCACAACCTCTTTTTCGTACATTGCTGATAAAACGTAGCATCCAACCAGTCATTCGTAAAATATAATTGAAACTAGAAAATCTGAGGGCATACCAATCTGGTTCTGTATCACTAAGATTAATGTTACAAAGTTTAACGATTCTTTTTCCACTTCGATTTTGGTTGGTACGTACACTAATTTATTCTCAGGCCAATTTTCTGGTAGTTCTTTGAGCCACTCGGGACCTTCCCACCAACGGGAGTCCAAAAATTGACGAATAGAGCAGCCTCGCGATAGAATGTCGGCAGGATTGGAAACTACAGGGACATGTCTCCATTCGGCATTAGGTGCCAATTGGTTAATTTCTTTAACTCGATTGGAGACAAAGACAGTCCAATCTCCATGTTCCAGGATCCACCATAGTAATACCATTGAATCACTCCAAAATACTGTTTTTAAGTTACTTAAATTCAGGGCCGTTTTGATCGAATGAGCTAATCTTACTCCAATGGTGCAGGATAATAACTCTAATCTTGGGATGGTGATAGGTTTTAAAGGAGCTACTCGTGATTTAGCTCTTAAAAGACAAATTTTTACTCCATTGGAAGTGATAGTTCTAAGGAAAACACAAGCGGCATAAGCTACTTTGCTAGCATCCATGAATACATGCATTTGTGTCGAGTCATTAATTTCTGTATAGCAGGCTATTTCAACATTATTTAGTAAACGTAGATCATTAATCCATCTTTTAAAGCTATTCTGATCTTCAGTGGGTAAAGGAGAGTCCCAGGATAGTTTTAATTTCCACATGTCTTGCAATTTAATTTTTATGGGTAAAATTGCCGCTGACAATAAACCAATGGGATCAAAAATCTTCTGAATCGTAGCCAAAATTACTCTCTTAATTATTTTCCCACCTACTTCTAAAACAAAAGGATCAACCTTAATATCACAGTTACATTTCAAAGTATCGCGGTCCGAATTCCATAAAATTCCCAAAACATTGATAGTGCCAGAACTTTTCGTAATGTATTTACACTTGACATTGCTCTCCCACCCTCGCAAGTTGAAACATCCACGTGAAAGTATTTCTATAGCTGTTAAAATAAAATGCTCTTGTTCTTTGATATTGAAAACACCAGAAAGGCAATTGTCTACATAAAATGATTTTCTTAATTTTTCAATTATTTCGTTGTTTTCTACAAAGGTGTTGTTTAGCAAATGGGAGATGGATGCTGCTAAGAGAAAAGGGCTGGAAGTAACCCCAAAAACTACTCTACAGTGTCTATAAATGACCTTTTCATCTTTGCATGGATGAAAAAAGCGTAAAAAGTCTCTGTACCTTGGAGCAATAGACAATTGCAAAAAAGCCTTTTCGATATCTGCAGACAGGCCAATGGGATGTGAACGAAATCGGTCAATCAGGTCTGGGATTAATTCAATGAGATTTGGCCCTTTATATAAAAGTTCATTTAAGGACGGCTTGCCACTAGAGGCATCAAAAACTGGTCTTAATTTTGTAGTAGTGCTTTCGTTTTTGACTATAGGCCTATGTGGTAAAATAGTGACACTGCCTGTCGCTTATAATTTCATTTTGGGGTACCCTTTCAATTATATCAAGACACTCCCATTCCTTAAACACCATTTCGTAATCCTTAATTAATTTTTTATCTTTTGATCGTTTACACATTTTTTGGTGTCTATTCCAAGTTAGTTCCTTGTTATCGGGCAAACTTGAAGTATCTGTTTTAAAAGGCAAACCTAACTGGTATCTACCAGAAGGGAGTATTTCCAAACCCTCTTGAAAATCTTTTAATAACTCAGCGTGTACAATATTTATGTTTCTGTTTTCAGAAGGATCTAATATACCAAGATTTTCTAGATTCCAAAATTCACTAACAGATAATTATTAGCATGCAAAGATAAAGCACATAAAACAGAGTCATTATTTACATTATAATTATCATTTAATTTCTGCTTTCCAACAACAGTATACCCCAGCTGGGTTTCAATAGCAACTAGACTTGATTCTAACTTCACAGAATAACCAGTTAACAACATTCCTGCCACATCAGATCCAATCAAAAGATTTATATCATAATTAGGGATTTCGAAATCACTCAATATAATCCCTTTTTCTTTCAGTTCATGAATAGTCATCATATCAGTCAGTTTAGGAACAAAACCACAATTTTTGTTTTCAGATAAAACCTCAATTTTACAAGAAAAATCATTTTTCAAACTAGCAATTTTCACATCATATATTTCATGAGAACAGGGTTTCGTTTCTTGACCACCAAAAAGTCCATGTATTAAAGATAATGACCTTTTGGGTTTTAACTTTAATTGTTTAACTATTCCTGAACTGAGGTAAGAACGTTGGGATCCTGTGTCCAAGACTGCTCTTTTTAAACACTGTTTCTTTTGATTCATAACTTTAACAACAAGAGTCATTAAATAAACATTTTCTACTCTAGAATTATTTGACAATACAGTAGTAGATACAGTTTCGTTTTTACTGGCAGGACTGTTCTCCTTATCTGAATAACACATAAGAGTACAGTGATTTTTATTACAATGTAAACACTTCACCTTAGCCCTGCAATTTTTAGAGGTATGTCCTGTTCACAAACAGGAGTAACAGTCCCCTTTCTGACTAAGAATTTTCTCTTTTCAGCTAAATGCATTTTTCTAGCAGAAAAACAATCTTGGCTGGGGTGTTTCTTATTGCAAAAAAGACAATCAAAATTCCTCTTAACTTGATTTTCTGTTTCGGATGTACTTACAAGGGCGGCAGCCTTAATAATATTCCCATCACGGAATTCCTTGTGTTTGTCGATTCGGGGAGCTCCAAACCCGGTACGGGCGAGCACAACCATTTCTTGTCCTTGAGCTTCTTGTCTCAGAAAAGACATGAAATTTTCTAACGAACGTACTCCTCCGTCAAGTATACTTTGGTTTCTTTCCCAAGCTATTAGGACACTCTCAGGCAAGCACGATTCCACAAGGGGAGTTAAAAAGTCCCTGTACTTTTCTTGGGTTCTTCCTAGGCTGTCCAGCGCGGGCAGTTTTGATTCCAGTTCATCGTAAAGAACAGCTAAATCCGTTTTAGTTCGGTTTGAGGAGGCATTTCTCATTACCATAGTTAACAAGTCTCTGACGTAAACTTGTACAAGTAGATCACTCCGCCCGAAGCGATCCTGTAACTGTTCTATGACTTTGGGATAGTTATCCGCTGTTGGCGGGAAGCTTTCTACTAGTCTTGCTGCTTTCGATTCTGGCACTATTGCTTGTAGCAAATACTGGAACTTGTCTTCTGGTGGAATTTTCTCATCATCATCAATTTTGGAGAACTGACTCCAAAAACCAAGCCATTCTCGAGTCTCACCGGAAAATCGCTTTAGTTCTAACTTCGGGAGCTTGAATTGTTTCTTATTTGAGGTATCTTGAGAGACTTCCGTTTTCATAGTTACTTTACGGCATTTTTCAAAAAGTTCAATATATCTATCACGATATTCTTCTGCTGTAATGAAATCTTCTTCATATAACTGTTCCGCATCTTTTGAAGTTAAAATTTCGTTTTCTACTTCTTGTTGAGAAACTTATAATCTTTGAAATTTGTCTTCTAACTGCGCAGATAAAACCGAAATAACATTCTTATCTACTTCTGGTTTCAGGAATTCTTCTTGAATTTTATTCCCGCAGACTGTAAAGGATGCTCGAAACCCTTTTCTCTTCTGTTTCAACAAATTCATTCTTCAGTAAAACTTTAATTTCAATCTTCAGGCCCCACGTTGGGCGCCACTTATGTTACGTTTCGTTTTAATTTGAATAATTCCGAATTCGATTTCTCGATCATGTATAAAAATGGAATTCTTTTCAATGTAACATAATAAAATTATGGGCCGAAATATCTACGCGACATTTAAATTGAAGACAGAAATTATCAATAATGACTTTGAAAAACAGAAGTTGAAATATTTATTTTTTAGCTAAATCAAAACATTGCTCGGCGAGTGCCGGATGCATACAGAAAAAAAAGGTTTTAGGTTACACAATAACGCAAGCAGTCACATGGGTGACGTCACTCGCTTCTCTGGCGATTGGTTGTTACAGGAATGTCACCAAGTTGATGTAATTATAACATATGAAATTCTTCCTGGAAAAAATTCACCTGTAAAATCCTCGGATATGTAAAGCGTTTTGTGCGATTTTTATAATGTCACTAAACATATTTTACAAAATTTACATGTTACAAAAACAAAACAAATATAAATCTATCAATATTCGTAATCAGACAATAAAATATAATCACAATCATTTGTATATAAAAAAACCAAGCAGATATTAACATCTGTGTTATAAATCTAAATCAAAAATGTAACTATATTGATTTTTATGAAAACTCTGCTTTCTAAACTGTCACTGTAAAATCTTAGTTTTAAAAATCCCCATCTTTAACTTTGATTACCTCAATCTCGTGCTATTTTCAATTTTAAATATTGATTGTTTTATTTTAGCTACTTAGTAACTTAAGAACTGAAGGCTACAAACTTAATTACACATATTTTGCAAAATTTACATATTATAAAATAAATATTTATCTCTAATAGTCAATACTGTTATTCATAATCGGACAGTAAATTATAATCACAAACTTTATTTTTCATTCAATTCTTTAGTCAAAGGAATAAAAACACTTAAATACACTGTATGTAACAAAACATAACAGATATTAACTATGCATTATAAATCTAAATAAAAAATTTGAATAACATAATATTTTTATGAAAACTCAGGTTTCTAATTTACTGGGTACTGACTCCCATCTTAAACTAGCACATTATTCTAGTTTTAATTTTCAGGTAATACACACACATTTCAACAAGAAACATCTCAAATGTTTCTACACTATACTTAATAAATTATACATATTTTACTATTTAAAATAGCAAATTAAATAGGTTAATACAAAGTAAAAGTAATTAACTAATCAACTTTCCTAGTGCTCCAAATTAAAAAAAAAACTTTTGAAAATAACCTTCAAAAATATAAACTAAATTTCATGGCTATAAATTACAAGCTAAGCAACTTAGAAGTTGTTACATCTAATTAACATTTAAATTGTGCAAAAAAAAATTTCTCATGCAAAACTATTTAAAGTTCAACTTAGATAAAAATAATATACTACATAAATTCACGAGTTACTAAAACTACAAATGAACCATGCACCGTTATAATACACCTTTGAATCGCCGAACAAATACATTCTGACATAGCATTCTACAGCTTTGCACCCATACCAACTCGTAGGATGAAGCTCATATCGCAAAATTTATTGCGCTCTGAAATGTGGCCAATCTCACTTAGTCCACCACTTTAAATAGACTAGGATTAAGCAAATTCTTCTTCTTCTTCTTCTTAAAATTGAGTTTGTATGTCATTGGGCACCTCTGCTTTTATCAGCATTTTGTACCATTAACTCCAAACCCAATGTTTCCTAGTTCCAGTTGCTCGGGTCACCCACTTTACTAATAAAATCTGATAACCTTTTAATGGAGTCTAGGTGTAACTCTCTAGTATGGATGAAGCCTAAAGAAGTTAATTTAGGGAGGGCAAGAGCCTCACATTCGTAAATGACATGCTCTGCCGTTTCCTCTTGCATATGACATTTCCAGCAGATAAGGTCTTGCTGAAATAGTCCCATCTGGTCAGAAAGTCAGTCATGCTAGGAATAGCTTCCTGACTTTCACCAGAAGAAGATGGTTTAGAGGTCATTTCTACCTCAAGTGAAGGATTCATTATTGCCCCTTTACAAGATTGCCTCTGAGTTCCCTTGTCTTTTTCAGCAAGGTCTATTTTAGAGGCTTCACCTGCAAATGCAGAAAGGTTTGTTACTTCTTGTGTCTTTTCAGCCACAAGATAACAATTAAAAAAAAAAGCTCAGGTAATATAAGTCCACCCAGCATTGCCTGAGTTACTGGGCAAGGCAAATTACTCTAGAAGTTCGCCAAGCAACTAGAGGCTCCGTTAAGACACCAATACCGCGGTGCTAATTAGCCCTAGGCACGGATCGCATAACATCAGGGTTTATGGGAGCTGGTTCGCGGCCTCTGATTCTATATTCAAGGCTATCCTGTCATTCCTACAGGACATTCGGCTATCCATCACATGCCGACGCGCCTGGTGGCTGTGCTCAAGCCCCAGGGAGGTACACGTACCCCCTGGTTCTAGGTTAAGCAAATTTACTCATCTATATTATAAAATTAATTTAGATAAGTTATTAAAAGTGTAAATAAGTTTTTGAAATGTTAGGATTCTAAAAAAAAAAAAAAAACATTAATTTTTTCAAATGCAAATACAAATTCTGAGAAAAAATTTCAATTTCAAAAATGCAAAAACAGATTATAAAAGTTTTATTAAAATTTGTTACTGAAACAAAGTGCTTTAAATTCCCTCACAATGTCATAAATACAAAAGTTTGCAAAATAGAATGTCATAGAATATTCTTAGTATTCTTGATCTCTCTGGTGTATTCACAAGTCTAGGTAAATAAATAAATGATGATATCCACCAAAAAAGTAACAATTTGCCAAATGTACTATACAGTAGCTTTGTCAAAAGCTTAAAATTTTACTCAATTAAACAATATAAGAAAATAAATTTTATACATATATATTTATGATTCTTTCTCTTTTTATATATAACCAAATTTTGGCACTCTCATTCAATGTGTTTTCGAGATGTTAGTGAATTATATTAAAATATAGGTAATTATTTATTTGGTTTCTCATAGAAAAGAAAAATTTGAACAAGTTATCATATTACAGTGAGTCAAACTTGTGCACTATGTCATTTTACTTTCAATTTGAGATGCGAAACGTAATCATCAAAAATTTTCAGTATGTTTTATTTAGGTAGCAAGTAAAACACTTTATATTCATTTTACAAAAGTAACTTTTTGATTCAATCTTTTTTTATTTTAACAATGCTTTACTTATTTAAATGAATATTCGAAAAAGATAGTCAAAATAAAACTCATACTCAGTTTAATCCCGCAGTGAATTACGAAAAGATAAATGAAATCGGCATTTATAAAAATCCGTGTCACATTGAAACAAGGCTGATGAAGTGATTAATATGAAGAAAATAAAAATTGCAGTCAAATTTTAGACAATTTTGAAGAGTTAACCAGTTTTATTTGTAAATTTACATGTTTTAATAAGTTGATCTACATTTGGATATTTTGGGAATCTTATCAATGCTGGTGTATTTCTGAAATTAAACTTGTTGCACCTTAGTTTTGGAGTAATATATACCTGGGTTATTCCAATTTTGAGAAATGAAATTATTTCTGAAAATCAATTATTGCAAAGCTTCTATAGTTTTAAAGATTTTTTAGAACTTATTAATATTTAGAGAAAGTAACTTCTTTCTTATATTACATATAATATTTGTGCAGTTAATGAGATTTCTCTAAAATTGGTAATCTTTTTGTATGAGTTGGACTCACAACAAGCTTATCCAAAATTACAAGAAGAGCTAATGGATTTATTAAAAATATTCTGATAATTATTTTATTTAATCGTTGTTAAAAATATTGGCCATTGTGTTATTTTATTAAAATTTTCAGTATTTATGCCTAAAACTATGAACGATCTACCAGTACATAAAATTTGACAATTTTAGTTTATAAAATTTGATATTTTAACTATTTTTAAATACTAACTTTTAATTACTATTGCAAAACTTTTAAACCACTCAAAATATTTGTATAAAATTAATAATTTTAAAATACAGGCAGTTGAAATAAGTTAAATCTTTTTAAATGGAAAACATTGAGTTTTACATATTAAACAACTTTTAAATTCTTATATCACATAAATATAATATTTATATTTCTGAAATGCAATCATTGAAGTTTTAAAAAGAAAACTTTTTTTAAATTTATTTTAAAATTGTAACAGTCTTACAAAAAATAGAAATGATACTATTGTAAACAGGGTTTGCACAACTCCTTCAATTTGAAAAATTTTAAGGGCCCTTGTAACTCTTAGAAATTTGACTTGACTCCTTGAAAATCATGAATTGCTCCTAGAATTTTTACTTGCTTTGAGGCATTTATTTCTTATTAGATAATATTATAATTTTTTGAGTTTTTTGTTTTAATATTTTAAAATATTCTGGGAAATTTTCTGAAAACCTTATTGAGTATTAGCTCTTAATTTAACCACTAGGTGGTGGCACGATTGATATTAGATTGTTCTTTTGTTAACTGTGTAAGATCTAGCTCTCAACCACAATAATTTCATTATAATCCGGACCAAACAAGATTGTCACATTGTGCAATCAGATGGGCAATTTTAATTGATTCTTTTTCTATTTGCTTTTGTTTTTATATTTTATAAAATTTATTGAATCTTAATGATTAAATATACTTTCCATGTCTCCCTCCTTATAAATTGCCCATAATTTATGTGAATCTGGATGAATTTGTTAATGAAATAAAGGCTGAAATAAGTTATTTAATGTACCTGTTGGATAGTGTCTTTTCACTGACCATTGCACTTTGCAAAAGTCATACAAAGATTGACTTTTGCGTGGTTCAGAAAAAATACGTGCCCATTGTTTGCTTTGCAAGAAAGACTTCTGTATTTCAAACATCGGCGAACCGGCAATCAAATACCAAATGAAAGAAAAAAACATGTGTATTTGTTAGAGCGGGATATATCTGGAATAAAATCTACTCATTAAAAAAAATTCATTACTGCACTTCCTGTTAAAGAATGTGAACCCAAAGTATGTTCTGTAATTTTTGATTCATTTGTTTCTTCAAAAGAAATTTTAAAGAGCTTAAATTCTATAGTCTTTTCAAATTTTAAACAGTGAATTCACCTACAGTTCTTGTAGCAATATAAATTGTCTCTTTGAAGCAATGTTTCCAGATAGTGCTATTGCAAAGCAGTTCAATTGTGCTGAAAAAATGTGCTTATTTAAGTTTTCGAAATTGTACTTTATTTTCCAACTTATTGAAAGAAATGGATAAGAATGCTAGTAATTATGGGCTTCTTTTTGTTGCAAGCTTAAATAATCATCTGTAAAATTTTGTATACACAACCGAGAAATTTATTGAATGATTAAAGTAATAGAAAAGTGTAAAATATGGATTGAAATTGTAGTTTTAAGAGAGTTTAAAAGTTAACAGAAGAAAAACTTTAAATTACTTTTATTAAATAATTTGGAAAAAAGTTTTCTTGAAAACTTTATCTAGTAGTTGTATATGTGTTGAGTAAGTATATTTATATTTGAATAGAGATTCTCTCTCTCTCTCATACACATCTTGAGATACTAAATAAATTAATAGATAGGTATCTATTGAAAATGTTTAAAAACTGTAAATTAACTAATTATTTTGTACATTTTATAATTCAGTGATATAAAAAGTATTTATTATTCAAATAAATTTTTTTTTAGTTTTAAATTCATTGAGGGTTTTTGAAGTAATCATTAAATGTAATTCTAACTTATATAAAAAATATTTTCATTAATTTTTGCAATTATTTATTTCTGTCATTTACAAATATAATTGAAAAATGTTGCTCATTTTAGATTCAACAGATTTTCAAGCTCATATCAATACTTTATAAGATAACACAGCTAACTAGACACTAGCTCAATTTCAAGTCTGGATTACTTTAAAAATCAAATTCAAATATTACATTTTGGAATAGAAAGACAGACTATTAAAGCATCTTAAAGAAGATAATGAATTCTATTTACTTAGCAACGGAGATCAGAATCGAGGATGCTACTTAAAAAATATTTTTTTCCGAACTGGAAAAAAATTAGATCAAATTGTAATACTAATTATATATGGATATAATTTGCTAATACAATCTCAGAATTTATCCTGTAGGTATGTAAATGTTTCTTCTGTGAGGGTGTAAGGAATTTTTCTGCATGTTGAGAAATGTAACCTATAAATTCCTGGAAAAATAAAATCAAGATATTATCTACTACAACTTTTTACACCTTTTACCTTTTGGTTCATTTTCAGGAGGCTCAAATAGGAAATTTTTTGTGAGATATTGTTCTATTCCATACATCCAAATTGACTAAAAATTAATTTTAGAATAGTGCTCTTTACTAGTTCAGACCATAGGTGAGGCCAGAAAATTTGTATGCTCATTTTATACAAATAATCATCAAAATGTTTGTATATACAAATTAAAATTAGTTATCAATGGTTGAGGCAAAATTCTCAGATCTTTATTCAAAAACCTGATATTGTTATTAAATAATATTTACATTTAATAGATTTTTTAACAACTTTAATTATTTAATATTCGATATTTTATTAAATTTCTTTAGATGTGTTATACATAGTATTATGTATGAAAAGTAAACATATTCTTTTCTATAGTCATTTATTTACTTTCAGGTTATAATTGCATCAACTGCAAATACTGTTACTGTGTGTGATGCCAACACTAGAAAATCTTTGAAAGTTTTCAAACATGAAACCATATCTCCAAATTGTTTAGCTTTGCTTGGTGATGATTATATCATTGGTGCACTGATGAACAAACCTCAGATTTCAGCCTTTGCAATTAGTGATACAGTAAAGAATTTTATTTATATTATTTAATAATAGACAAACCAAAGCCATCAATAGTATGCAATATCTATAGCTACAACTGTCTAATTTTTTATTAATGAAAATCGCCTCTTAAAGAATAATGTGAACCAAATTGTAAATGATGTATGTTTCCGGAAATGTTACTAGAAAAAAATGTATTGAATCTAATAGTTATTGGCGTTTTTTTAAATTGTATTATCTAATTTTACAAATCATATTTGAAGCGAAACATATTTTGTGTAACAACAAACAAATCATATATTTTGTGTGTAGCATAATGCATTGAATCAATTTAGAATTCATAATAAGTTTTGTATTTTCCACTGTATTTATATCTTTTTTAAAAATTGAAATCAATTTTTTAGTTCAAAAATCTGTGTTAATCATTTGAAATTTCCACATTTATATTTCAAGACAAAATTCATAATAACTTGTATTTTGTAACTAGTTATATAACTTAAAAGTAATTCAACGTAAGTACCTGCCTAAGATTTGTGTTTAGCAAAATTTCTACCTTTTGGATAGGATTCTTACATCTTCTCCAACCAATAGTGAACTGTCATGACTAAATTAGCATGTAAGAGCCATCCTTTGAAGTTTGTATGCTTGTTGTTACTTTTGAATTATTGACTTTCTCTAAAAATTTTGCTGAAATTGAGATTGAAAATATACATCTAGTTATATATATATGAATGTTTATTGCTTTTTGGATTTTTAATAAATACTAGATTTTTAAATGATACAATGTCAGTTTTAAGAAGTAATTGAATATATTTTTTACATGCACTAAGAATAGTGTTTAGAATAATAATTTAAATATAATCAGGAATTCAGAATTTAGATTTTTTTAATGCGTAATTCTATATATCAATGTGAAAAAATTTCATTGGAACAGTATGACGTTTTAATTTTAAAATACCTGCATTTTATGGCTTTTGAAAAACAATTTAGATGTTTAAATTGTATATGCTTGGAAATAGATGGCTTATTGGGAGTTCCTAAAGTTTTTGCTTAAAATTGTTAAATGTGTCAATTTTTAAGGAATTATTGTTTAATAGTTTGTTGAAAATTGAAAATGCAATTTCTTTATTTATCTTAAGTTCAGAATCTGTATTGATTTCTTTACAATGCATTATTATATATTAAGTCTTTTTTTGTATGGATATTTCTAATTCAAAAACGTCTGCCTTTCTGACTAGCTTATTAAATAATTCAATCAAGTTATTTTTGCTTCTAGCTATCAGAATTATATCATCTGCAAATGCCAAAACTCTTATTCTCTTGAAAATTGTATTGCCTCTATTTGATAATGTATTACATATCAATTTTTCCAGGCATACATTAACAAAAATTCATCACAGAAATCGCAAAATAATATATGTTCCTGTCTTAATACAATCACTATATTGAATTCCGTTGACTGGTTATTTTGAACATTCACTTTTACCTTATTTGATGCAATCTTTTTTACTAATTAATCAAATTTTTGGGGATATTAAATTCATGCAAAGCATCATGCTTTTGGCATCTCTACTGTATTGAGTCATAAACTTGCCTGAAACCAATGTAGAGTTGGTATATATTTTAAATATCTATTATATAAATAATAAAATGAAAAAATATAAATAATTTATATTTTTTCAAAGCATTTTTCCAGGATGTTTTTTATGCAGAAATCAGATCTATAGTTGATTGATTTTGCTTAAACCAGCACTGGTATTCTCTCAGTTCTCTCTGTATCAGTAGTTTAAGTCTATTAGCTATAATTTTCATCAGGATATCATTGGTCAAGTTAAGCTGGGAAATTCGCCTATAGTTGATACATTTAAAAATACTTTAAAATTGAACAAATTATTGCACTGTTTCCTTAACTTGGCATTACCTCTTCCTTCCAATTTTTTCCCTCTAAATAAAAGACTATTTTATGCAAATCGTGACTACC
Source organism: Latrodectus hesperus (assembly GCA_037975125.1). Classification (NCBI taxonomy): domain Eukaryota; kingdom Metazoa; phylum Arthropoda; class Arachnida; order Araneae; family Theridiidae; genus Latrodectus; species Latrodectus hesperus. Next base: position 69,408,914 of record CM075856.1, on the reverse strand, counting down.
ATACTTTAATAATTCTACACAAACCAGGTTTGTGTTAATCTAGGAGCTTTTCCATTGTGCAAGTTCATAATTCCAATCAATTTTCTATTTAATAGATTTTTAAAATGATTACTCATCTCTCAAAGAGTTCATCTTCATTTTTTCAATGATGGAAAGTTGGTCATTGCTGGTATCCTTCTCCTTATAGAAGCTAAGTTTTAAATACATTTCATGGCCACATGCAGTGTTAAAATGCTTAATGCAAATGTTTTTAAAAGAATTTTTGCTGTTTCCTCATGTAATTAGTATTGATATATAATAGATAAAAATAATAAAGAGATGCTGTCAATTAGATGTTGGATTTGTTACCAAAAACTCACCATAGAATTGTATACAAGGAAGATTTTACAGAAAAACAGAAGGAATTTTTTTTAATTGCAAATTATTTTTAGCATCAGTGACATAATAGTTTATCGAAAAATGTCCTTTGCAATATTCTGTGGCACAAAACATTTCATGTTTAGATCTTCAAACTCTGAAATGTAATGAATCAAACAATTTAAATAAAATGTAAAAACTTTTTATATTTAATACATCTAAAATAAATATCAAAATATGTGATTGTTTTAAAAGAATTTTGCAATTTTGTAGAAAAGTTTAAAGAGTTACAACCATCTGTAAGATTTCAGGATTGTATTGATGAGAAATTTTATCCTAATAAAAAGACATTTATTTTTACTTACTCTCAAATAGACAAAATTGTCACTTATGGAAAGTAATTAATTTGTTTTTACTACTCATTATCAAGCATCTGTTGAACGTGAATTTTCTGTGAAAAAAATTGAATGATAGAAAATGTAAATAATCAGTCAATTGCTAATCACAAGATGCTGATGATCACTTCCGAAACATAGGAGATGTCAACAATATAATAATTAGTAAAGACCTACTTAATTTTGCTACTAGTGCTCGTATATAATCTGGTAAATTTTTGAAGAAATTTAGATATCTAGTAACAATTTTATAAAATTCAGAAAATTCCAAAATCAAATATTAATTTATATTACTATAAATTTTGTAAATTTTTGGATTTAATTAATATTAATTTGTTCTGACTTGTTTTTATGCTGTTTGTTATCTTGTAATAGTAATATAATATTTCATCATTTACTTGTAGTATCTGCTTGCATAATATATATTAATCACCTTTCCTCTTTTTGCTTTTTATTATTCCTATTTAGAATTTATTTGACAATTTTTAAAAGTTAGTGATAAATTTGAATAAATATTTATACCTGTATTTTCTGATGAAAATTCATTTTGCACATTGCAATATTTTTATATGTACTCTATTATGTACATTAATTAAAATTTCTTATGTTTTATCATTAAGATATATGCTGATTGCTTTTAATCATGAAGTATTTGTATTTATCAATGGGTTTGATTTTTATCTAAATTTATAGAGAAATTCAAAACGAGTAGTGAGTCCTTGTGGTGTAATTACTGCTTTGGCAGCAACAAGTAATGGATCTTATATAGTAGCATCAATTAAAGAACAGATTCGTGTTTGGGATGTATGTATGATATTTTAAATTGTTTTCTATAATACAAATTAAAAAAATTTCTTAAAGATATTTTTCTAATTTTTTAAAGGTAAAATCCGGTGAAATGCTTGCAGCATTTTCTCGTCACTATCAAACTGTAACTTGTCTTCGTTTTACAAATGATGGTTCTATGTTCTTATCAGGTGGAAAAGATGGCATTGTTTTTGTTTGGGTGCTTGCTAGGTGAATTTTTTTTATTTTAAAAATTACTTTAGAAAATTTTTTAAATATTGTAATGTTTTTTTGAAAACATTTTTAAATTTAAAATTATTATTTTAAATTTGATATAAGAATTGATTAAATTTTATTAAATTTAAAAATTAATCAAATTTTGTTATAAAGGTTTTCTATTGATTATAATTTTTATAGTGTGACAGCTGTAAATAGTGATCAAGAAAGAGTAAAACCTTTTCGAACATGGAATAATCATTCAAAGGAAGTTACTGATATTTTTGTTGGATCATTGGGTATTCATTCTCGAGTTGCAACAGCTTCAGCTGATATGACATGTAAAGTAAGTTATTATTACAAAAAGTATATTAAAAAGTATTACTTTAATATTACAAAAAGTAGCTCTTCTTTTTTATTTACTTTAAAAACATTATTTTAAGAGAAACTTAATGAAAAATGTAAGAATTTTTAATCTCAAATTGTGGAAATACTGCCTATTTGGCATCAATATGAGTTATTTCATGATGAGCATTAATACTTTTTTTGCTTAATATTGTGTTATATATATATATATATATATATATATATATATATATATATATATATATATATATATATATATATATATATATATATATATATATATATATATATATATATATATATATATATATATATATATATATATATATATATATATATTATTTATATATATATATTTATATATATATTTTTAAAATATTTCATGTTTATCAAATGATTGGCTGAATTTAATTTTTTCTTTACTTTAGATTTATGAATTAGATACTGGAATATTGCTCACTACAATTTGCATGGATGCAATTTTGACATCAGTTGTAATGGATCCTTTTGAATATCATGTTTTTCTTGGTTCAGATAATGGATATATATATAAAATAAATTTATATAATGAGGTAAGGATTTAATTTCTCAATTTTATTATTTAATGTTTTAATATTACAAAATGCAATTTTATGTATTACATGTAGTTTTCAGTATAATGATATCTAGAAGTAAAATAAGCCATTTCTAATAAGCATAGTAAATTTGTTAAAAATATTTGATTTATTAGTTTAAATTATAACATATTAATACTTTTCATAAATGAAAATATTTTATTTCTAATTAGTACAAAGTTTTTGCTAGCATACATAAAATTAAGATAATAAATATCAAAATGTTGTATACTTAGATTTTTATTCATAAAATAAATACTTTTACTTTTATATGAATCAAAATTAATTGACAAGCAGGAAAAAAAGTTTTGTAAAATAAATTAGTGTGTTTTATAATAAATGTTTACATGTATATTTTAATTAAACCATGTTTCATTTTATTATTATTTAATTATATTGTCATTAGAATTGATATTTTTCATGTCAGAAATATTTTAAGTAAAGATTTTGAAAATATCTTAACTGAAAACTTTTCTTAAAATTCAATCGTATATTTTACTTTCAACTCTTGATATTTTATTTATTTATTATTATTTTTTTGATTATGAATATAAATTGATGAAATTTTTAATTTATATATATAGTATAGCTGTCAGCTCTACTGATTTTATTGGGAAACAGCTGATTTTTCATCATTTTTCCCGATGATGAATGAAAATCTACTGATTTTTGGCAATTTCAGTCTAAAACTTAAAAACAGCCAAAATTCTGCCGGAAAAAATTCTATTGAATTGTTATAGTAGCTTAAACAGTCAACAGATGCTGCACTAATATAATGATAATCTATACATGTATTTGTAAATGTATTCCTCTGAGTTTCAAACACCATCTGTCCGTCTTGGTAGGACGATGGTCTAACCTTTAGGGTACCAAAAACTCCTACAAGTTAGCAGTCATAATTAACTTTCAGAGCAGACACTAGGTGCCTGATTACATAACCACTTCAATTATGAGGAATATTACTAGTTATTAGTAATTTAAATAGGAAAATATTTTCATCATACAATGTATTTGTCACTGAATTAAATTTATTCAGTAATATATTTTATGTTTTTGTGTAATTTTATAACTTTAATATTTATAAATTGCACTAGAGTATTAAAATAGCTGTATAAAATAAATATTGGGATATAAACGTTGATGTTTTTTACATGTAGTATATTCTTTTATTCTTCATAATTCCTTTATGACGTTGATGAATATTATTAACCCAAAAAATGTTTAGCATAAATCTTTCTCAGAATGTGTAATCTAAGGAGTAAAATTTTCTTTTTACGGTTCTACCATTTTAAGCATTTTGTTTCAAGCAAAAATGTTACTAGTAGTGTTATCTTCTGATTTTTTCCTTCTAAATCATAAGAATCTAGTTTTTTTTTTTTTTTTTTTTACTAAGGTTGGCAGGTATGATATTGTACATGAATATTTGTTGTGAATTGGAATCTATTCTAAATTATAAATTTTTATCACTTACCTTTTGAGCACAGGTGCTGACTGTTAATCAACCAGAAAATGTTGGAATATTTTTTCTGTGTCTAAATTACTTTTATTTTTTATTCAAATTATTTATGGGTACATACATGTGATCTCTGTATTTTAAAACTGTATGCAAACAGTGATTTATAGTAGCAGTGAAAATTAACTGCTATAATAAAATTGTCAATATTTTCTCACTTACTTCACATGTATTTCAAAAAGTATATGTCTAAGATTGTTTCTAGAGTATCACCAGATTCTTTCACGGTTCATGTTTTGATTTTTTACAAAAAACTAATATTAATTAATATTAACAACTATTTAATTTTCTTTTAAAAATATAGTTCAGTTTAAATATTGCTATGCAAATAAATAAGTTTTCTCATTTGATTAAATTACTTATTTAGAACAATGGAAAATTCTGAAAACGTTTTTTTAATAACTTTCTTACTCAATGTCAATATTAAGAAGTCATATTCTGCTGAAAATTTTGTAAAAATGTTTTTGTTTTAATAACTCTTATCAGTATGACAGTGTTGAAATTTTTGCTTTGTTTAATTATTTAAATATCACTTTTGTGCTATAATAAGGTTTATCTGTATTGCAAATGGTACAAATATGGGCAAATATTTCTTAAGCTTCATGGAAAGTGTAAGAGAATATGTTAGGTAATTATATGTATACAGAGAAAAAATAATAAAATGTTGTTTTTCTGCAATATTTAACTAGTTGATTGGAAAATAAGAAAATTATTAGATTATTAGTGAAATTAATAAAATTCTTGTCCTATTTTTATCTCAAATAGATAAAAATGTTATAGTTTAATGTTTCTATTCAACTTTCTTTATTTTATGAATTATGTATAACTTTGTTTAATTTCGCTATTTTTTGCATTTATTTAGTTACCGAGGGAGCTCCATAATAACACAATGGAAAAAGTAAAGGTTGATGCTCATAAGTAAGTCTTACTTACATTTACTTGGTATTAAATACTGTTCATAATATTGGTTTACTATCACATGCATTTCACAAAAATGTTTACTTTATCGAATTTCACTAGAATTATAATGTTTCTTAATGTATATCATCTTTAATGGAAAAGGTGCATGTTAACTATCACTACTTATTGGTAAAAAATCGTCTATAAGACTGCAGACCTATTATCATGAAGCTTGCTTTTTTTCATTCTTTTCACCAGTATATTTTCTACCACTGTTTATGGTAAATGTTAATTATTCAACTTATTTTAAGCTAACCTAAAAGCCAAGTGATTATTGCTTTTGCCTTTTGGTTCAGTTCATGGACTCAAATCCTGAGTAACAAAATAATATAAAAAAATAATAAAATATATTTCAATATGAAACAGTTTAAATTTAGTGAATGTCATATACAAAGTTGTAAACTCATGTAAAAATGTATTCAGGGTTCATACAACATTTGAAATTTTAAGCTGACTCTTTAAAAATAGTAAATAATTCTCATAATTTTTTCTTTTTTTCTTTAGACATTTGTCCTTAGTTTGAAAATTGTATGAATTAAGTTTTTTGACATTTTCAATTAAATCTAACCAAAAAGAAGCATCAGTTTGCATTAACCTTATCAGATATAAGCAAAATTACATAATGTAATGTGAGCAAATTTTGACCTAGGAATAAAAGATGCATAATTGCTAACTAATATAGTTTAGCCATACAATGTACATTTTTTGTTCAACATTAAGATCTTATTACAATGTGATATTTAACATTAAAGTCTTATGACCATAGAATTTTACAACATTATCGAATTAGTCAGGAAATACAAAAACTCCCTTAGTGTGATTGGTGGACACTCCTAAGATATATATGCTCATGTAAAACTTTAACAAAAAGAAATTTATATAGTCTAATATATTTCTTTTAAAAATAGTAATCTATCTTTTTCTAAATAATACTAATTTCTTTATTGTGTGAAATCTATTTTCATTCATTTTAATTTGATTTAGTCTGATAAATATTGAATAATTGATTTATTGTAACAAAGATTAATAAAGGATAATTTAGAGTAAATTTGTCATTTTAAAACTGTACAAGCAGCCATGTCATTCAAATGTCAGTTCATCTCCATTCGTATCATTTTAGTTTCCTCAGTTTTATTTCCTTAAAAATGTCACATGATAGTGTTTTCAAATAGAAATTAGATATTTTTCATATTGAATTTTTAAACTTAACTCACTAAACTCTGTGACACAATAGCCCTTTGGGGCCAATGTCTACAGTGCCCATATCCAGTTAAGTGGTTAGCTTAACAACACACACAAACCCCAATGTTTAGTTCCCTACCCAGGGTTCATACAACTCTTAGGATTTTGATTTGATTCTTTAAAATTCTTGATTTACTCCTGGAATTTTTACTTACCTTGAGGCATTTATTTTTTATTAGAAAATATCATAATGTGTTTTGATATTTTTGTTTTAATATTATAAAATTTTCAATGAAATCATTCAAAAATCTGATTGAGTATTAGCTCTTAATGTTACCTCTGTATGGTAGCACAATTGATATTAGGTTGTATTCGTAACTGTTGATTGAAATAAAAATTCAGTTCAGCCACAATAAATTCATGATATTCCACTTTAGTCAGGACCTGATGTAGTATTTATTTAGATTTATGTGTATAAAGTGAAGTGCAGTAATCACCAACACAAAAAAGAAAGGCTTAAATATAAAATTTTTGAGTTAAAGTCTACTTTCTGTATCTTCCTTGTTAAAAACTGCATACATAATTTTAGTGAATCATGATGAATTTGTTTATCAATGAAATGATCACTGAAATAAATTATTTAATATGTATAAATGTATTTAATTAGAGATGTATTTGTCCAAAAATAATTGGAATAATTTTATTTATTAAATAAGTGGATTTTGATACCTCTTGGGAAAATTTTGGTTTAACACCTTTTTTTCCTGAGAATCTATAAATTTTGTTAGATTTTTAAATAGACCTTAAATAATTTAACAAAGGACAATATATTTTATGTTAATTATTATTTTATGCTACATGCTTAGTTTTAACGCGAAGAAAAAAATTTTCTAATCATTAGTATAACTTGTTTGATATATTTCATTAGTTATCATAATTGAATATTATATTTTGATCTTTATTCATTGTAAATTTTTTTGTAAATTTAAAATAAAAAGTGTGCTTTTTAAGTAATTAAATGCATTTTCAAAGTCATCATCAAATCTCATGTCATTTACCTTTGTGTTTTTGTGAATTCAATACTGTGTCGCATGTGCTATTGTAAAATTAATTTTATAATTGCAGTATTGAAATTGAATAAATGAAACAATTTATTGTTGGTAAAATATGTTCATCTTTGAATTTATAGAATATTTTTAAATACTTTATTATTATTTTTTTTATTTTAGAAGCAAAATTAATTCTTTATCAATATCACTTGCTGGAGATAAATTGTTATCCTCATCTACAGATAAAACTTCCAAGGTATGGAATGTGGCGAGTTTCACTGCTCTTAGTACACTTCCAATTGGTGAAAATGGTTTGTATTTTTATTTAAATAATGTATTGCTATATTTTATGTGTAATATATGCACAAATTATTGAAACTCATAAAATCACCTTTCATTACATTTACATCCAGAATTAAATGCTTAAAATATTTTCCCTTAAAAATTCCCTGGAAAAAAGGCAATTTTATAAACCCAGTGTCCAGTAAAAAAATATGTAAGATAGAATAATAAATATGGACATTAAAACTGTTGTTTTATCCAAATTGCTCTTACTTTTGATAAATAAACTGATATTTGAAAAAAAAAAAAAAACAATGTATAAAACTCATGGAGAATGAAACTAATTCTTAAAAATTCTTAACCTATTGTGAAAAAATCAGGCAAAGTAATCTTGCTTTTCTGTGTTGAAAACTATATTTTTTTAAAAAAAAAACATTTTTCATTTTTTCTAATGTTGAAAAGCATTTCACTGTTTTCCTCAAAAAATACCTTGATCTTGTTATCTATTAATCTGCTTATTTTACAGATGGCCACTGCACTATCATTTTCTTATTTGGTGTCTGAAAATTCACTCTCACTAATTATGTATACTGTCAAGCTGACTAGCCAAATGATTAGCACTATGTTCTTTAATTCAACAGTTCCCACCTAAGATTTGAATGTTTGTAGCAGTTCCAAATTCACTTTGAATTATAGGTTCTGGTCTAATTTATAAAATTGTTCTAATCACTCACTATGCACTCAATCATTTAATCATCGGATACTTATCACATACAAATTATTTCTTAATCCATATTAAAACAAGTCCAGAAATGAAATTCAAGCAGCAATATGTTTTTTTTATTGTATCGCATTGATAAATGACTTGTCATTACTCATAATGCGAAATCAATATTCTTTGTTTGCATGAGAAAAAGCACACCTAGTTAAATACTGTAATAAACTGTTAAGTTATAGTAACCAAAATTATACAACAAGTTCATTTAGCATTTGCAAAACAACAAAAGGTTAAAAAAGAAATCCCATTAAGCTTAGCTGCCTCTCTATTTATTATTGGCAAAATATCATTGACAAAAATATCATTGAACAAAAGTATCATGAACTAATATCATTGACAAAAATATGGAAAGCCATTTGCTTAAATGTTGATCCTTTTGTTGGCTTATTTGGCATTTTTCCCCACCCCGAATTGCTCTCTCGAGTGACCAAAAGCTTAAATAATCCTGAACATCTGAAACAGCTCACGCTTTAGATCATTGATAGGGTACCAAAGGATGCTATTAAACTATACACAGATAAAAGTATAAGTGGGAAGAGTGAGAAAGCAACATTTGTATCATGACCCCAGATGGAGACCAAGAAATAGAAGTTAGAAATTTAGACTTTTGTTCCATTTTTAGAAATGAATTTATTGTCTTTGAAGTAGGTCTTAGGACCGTACTTGCAGAAAAACGCTATGTTGAGGCTTGGGTTCTACCAGACAGCAAGAGCGCAATTGAGCTAAAGGATTGGAGGGATGCAGGTGACAGAACTAGCTTTTCCATAACAGACATAATACAAACAACAACACCATTATGGTGATTTCATTAATAAAATCTACATGTTAAATATGATATAGTTTTAGTATAGATTTCTATATATTTCTGATATAGTTTTCTGCACCTAGATATAGTGTTTCTTGGCAACTGTATATATGGAAGTTAGGTTATTCAAGAAAAATTTCACATGAAGTTGTCTTTAAAAAAAAATACTGGATTTCAACATCTCCAGTGCAATTAGTTATCCACAATTTGAAAAATTTTTTAGTTCTCCATTAAAAATGTCGACTCATGTTACTCAAGCATAAAAAAAATGAAAAATATCAGATAAAAAGATAAACCTCATGGTTTCTAGAAAAATAAGCTCCTCAAGAAGATTTTATAAAGTTTTACTTTGCAAATTGGAATTCAAATTATTATAGCATCTTTGAGACTCAGTTAGGAATCGCCTATTAGTTCATACAATCATAAGTTTTCTGAAATTAAACATTTGTAAAAATGAAGAATACCTACTGTATATTTTTTAGGAAGAGGAGTAGAAATTGTATCATGTAATAATGATTATAGTTAAAACTTTCCAAAAGTATTTAATTTCTTTTATCTTATGAAATGCATAATAATTTCCTATTTTTCATGAATGGCCACTTTTACATAAAATAATTGTATAAAATCTTCATTTTTTTGTATTTGGATGCGGATTAAGATAACACATTTTTTCAAACTCTGTATTATTTTATTGTTTGTAGTTATTGTTTCAGAATGTTTTTTAATATATTGACAATTATTTCACAAAAAATTTATTCAGAACTCAAAATTTGTATTTGTTTTTCACTATATTATTGAGGATTTCCTTAATCTTATTGTTTCTTATTCTATGCTAAGAAAACAGATTTTCTATAAAAACAGATACTTAGAATGTAAAATAATTTTGTTTTTATTTTAAGAGAATTCACAAAAAATATATGTTTCACTTTTTTGTTCAACAAAAATAAATAAAATATATTTCCTTCCCTTTGAAATTGGGAAATTACGTGGGTGTTATTCTTATAATGAATATTGTGCACTTTCTACATTTTGTGAATATTTTATGATTGTAAATGAATAATTATTTTCTTTATTCTGCATTTTAATGCAAATTAAAGCTCCAAATATTAAATTCACTTTAACTTTTTTATTTCTCTGTATTTAAATTATATTTAGAAACACTCCGAATACTGACAAAAAAGACAACAAAGTTTTAAAAAGTATTATTTAAAATTCTCTAGTCATCCATATAAAATATTTCACAACTGAAGTTGATAAAATTCTTAAATATTTAAGACTTTATATTATTCTGTAAGGTATTTTCTTAATATAGCTCAAAAATGTAGTATATGTGTAATAATGTCTTGTATATAGTAATAGTATAGTATATAAAATATAGTATATGTATAATAATGTCTTTGGAACTATGATAATTTTAAAGAATTTTTCTGCTTTTGTTTATATCAAATTTTTATTCAAACTGTATTTAATTTTTAGAAATCATAACCAATGCATTCTTTGCACCATATCCAGTTTTGCTCCATTCCAGAGATGAACCTAGCTTCGTTATAAGTCCACTTGAGAGAATATTTGATAAAAGTAAACTACCTTCATACAAAAAAGTTAAACTTCATCATTATCCTCTGACTCTTGTGAGTATAAATTTTATAAAGTTTGTTAATATAGTCTATTACTAATTAATTTACATATTTACAAATGTACTCCAAGATTTGTTTTGGAAATATATGTATGAATCTTACAAAAATATATGTATGCTGAAAAGGCAATAGTATAAATACCTATTCAAATCAATATAACATATTTTCTGCTTTGGCAACATCAATCACTTATATCAAGAAAAAGACAATGTATTCAAAGCATTTTTAATAAGGGATTAAATTTAACTGAATAAATTCATAATGTCCTAAATAAAATATTTTTAAAATGAAGAAAATTCAAAATATTGCAACTTATTATAAATCATTTTCTTGAAATGAATAGTAAGGTTCATATTAATAATGTCTTATCATTTCACCATTATTTTTCTGTTCCATCTTTCTGCATCTGTTAAATATATAATTGATGGAGAATTTTGCTTGTTTGAAATAGCAGATTGTATTGTAAAAACACCTTTTGTTACAGTGCACCCTTGGAAATTATTTCAAGTAAAGAATTAATTCAATGTGTTTTAGATGCTTTGAAGCTTATTTTCATGGGATAGTTTAGTGATATACTTATAAAGGTGACCAAGAAAATTACTTTTACATTATGTGTCTGTACACTTCCTGTTTAACATAAAAACTTTATGCAGCTAAACTACATGGGAATTCTTTTATTTGTATCAATAATTTCTAAATTTTTAGTCATAAAGAATCAATTCAATACTTGAGAATTGTATGACGTCATGTTGCAAAACTAGTCTTGTTATGATAAGGTTTTTATAAACTTTGAAAGTTCTGTATGTTTAGGAAACCAGTTGATTAAGAAAATTTTTGAGAATTTCCCATTCATTGCAAATTATAGAAAATATGTATCTACATTCAGTCAAGCAAAAATCATTCTTGTAAAAAAAAATGGTATCAAAGTATCTAAGTTTGTTTAATGGACTAGTAATTTTTTGTAATTCACAGAATCTTCCAATTTTTCCAGAAAATTCCTTAATTTATTCAAATTTTCAGAGTTTTTTTTAAGACAAATGATACAAATATTTTTAAAACTATTTGTACTATTTGTTTAAAAAACTCTAAGTAATCCAAAAATTTATATATTGAGAATAATATTAATAAAATTAATTTATGTATTGAAAAAAGAGCTACAAAATAAAATACATTTTTATTAGTTATTTAAAAAAATATGTACATTATCTTTGTCCATCATTATAAATAAATTGATCAGCAATTGTTTTGCTGATCACTTTGGTTTGTTTATTACTTATATTTTACACACAAGGTTTCATTAGACAAAGACATAAAATTTAAAATAGGTTTTAGTCCAACAAAAACATGAATGCAAGATAGGAATCAAATCCATTGACTAGCTGAATGCCAGAGTACTAAACAATTGTAATCAGTTCTGCTTAGAGATCATTTGACTTTGAACACTTACAATTTACTTGCAATCACATTTGTTTAGGTTATTGTGTTTATCTATTGAACATTTATAATCATAAGCTATTTATCTTGAGCTGTATATCTAATAAATCTCAAAGCTCAAGTGCTTATACATTGTCTTAAATATAGTAGACTTGATGTTATATAATTCTTACTATACTGATGATAATTTTTCTTGTCTGCATAAGAATTGATATTTAATATTGTATTTTATACATTCAGAAATTACTGTTTTCATGATGAAACTTAAATTGTTTAAATTAAATGTAGAATTTACTTAAAAATTACTTAATTTTTATAAAAAATACATTAACTCTATTATCTGTGAAATTGAATGGCTCGTCTACTGTAATTATACCATTTCCCAAAAAATCCATAAAAACTATGAGAAAGAGAAAGAAATCAGTGTGAATATACATTTGACCATTTTATGCTCATATTTAATTTAGCTCATCTCAATAGTTAACATACAACATTCTTATAAAATGTTAAAGTTATTAACTGCGTATTTAATTTGTTCATAATTAACTTTTTCAAAAAATCAATCCAAAACTTCTTTCCCTCACCCACCAATTTTTTTTATTATAAGCAATTTGCTGATTATCTTGAATGTTTTAAGTCTAAAAGACATTATCTGTATTTAAAATTAAGTTTTCAATTTAAATTTTCTATTTCTGAAAATTTAAAATATGTTAAATTTTTGAAAGCTTGAAAATTATATTTTGCATCAACTCAATATTGTTTGACTCCAATTCTTTTCCTGAGTTACAAGTAGCTTCAAAAAGTATTTAAAAGTTATGAAAAATATTTGTTACATTTTATAGTTCAATTTTGAAACTGTTAATTTCTTTTAGAATATACTGTACTAAAATATGGAAAAAGATCTGTAAAACATAATTGTTACAACCAATGGTAGCAAAGACTTCTTCCAAAATACTTTCTTTGATAAAATTTTAAAAAAAATTCTCTTATTTAATTTATTAATTTTTCCATCTTTTTAAAGTTCATCTTTTAATATTTTATTTAGTTTTTTGCATGGAAGAGGAAGTTGCTATTAGTTAAAGAAAGTTATAACGATATTTGATTTGATCCTCAAAAATTTTGAATTATATGTGAACAAATTATAAGAATTTACATGTCACTCTGTATGATTTCTTCATGCTCACCATGCATTAATTTTTATTTACATTATTTCATCATATCATTTATGTTCAGTTTGAATTATTGGTCATAATATTGTAAAAAAAATAGTTGAGAGTAATTATTGTAAATTATTTAAAAAAGAATTTAGTACTTTGAGTAAAATTTATTTTATACTTGTTTTTCTAATATATTAGATTTTTTCCCTATTAATTTTCTTTCTCTTACAGATCAATGATGGCAGTGCTGATGAAATATGTGATACTGATCTATTATCAGTTAGTATAATTTTTATATTAATACTTCTGTAGTATATGTTCGCTTAAAATAAAATTTTTTCTCAAATTGCAATTTTTTTCTTTATTTTTTTTTCAAATCTATATTACATATTTGCTTTTGTAAATTTAATTGATTTCATAAATTGTATCTTAAATCAAATGCTCCTAACTTCTTTCTAATGAATCCATATTTCTCAGTCTATGAAAAATATATTTATGCTGCTTGATAGAATAATATTTTTAAAATAATTTAAAAAGGAAATATAATGCTATGTTTTTAGATAGTGCTAATTACTATTGAGCAAAATAATGTTTAGTTAGAGATTGTTAAAGTAACTACACCAGGGTGATGTACTATACGAATTTGCACAATACGAATAAAGTGTGATTACAAATAATTAATTTTTTAATGTACTCATGTTTTAAACAGTTCCAATTGCAGAAACTACAAAGCATTTAAAATAAAAAATTTACAGTTTGTTTCTATGCAAAGTTACTGTCTGGTTAAAAGTTATGTTTTATGTGAGATGGAGAAAGGTTATTACTCTTTATGTTTGCCAAGATCCCATATTTTGTGTAGAATGTGGAAACCATTAATTCAGGGAAGTCATTCTGAACACTGTTGATTCTTATTGCTCTACTATCACTAACAGCCTAGAAGACAGGTATAATATGATATGAACTATGGCTCCTGCTACAGAACTTGAATAAAAAAAATAGAATTTATTTGCAAAGAATTTACAAGTACGTGTACAGTTTGACAATTTGTGCAATAACATAACTTTGTTTATCTTTGACTCTGTAATTGAGTAGACTACATCTTTACTAGACACTCTTGTTTAATTGTATGATTAATAATGAGCCTGGATTTAAAAGTAATATAATGTTTTCAGAAAAATTCTGTTTATTTTTACAATATTATGAAGGTTATGTTCTTATTTGATACATCCTTTAGGATAAACATACCTAGCATGCATTTGACAATCATAACTCCTATCCTCCTAGATTGATGTTATCAACAAGGTAGAATTCAATACTTGTCTTAGTCACTTTTTGTTTGCTTTGATTGCACTTTGAACTTTCGTTGCCACATTTATTTTGTGCTAAAATTTATAGCTCTATTCTTTCAAACTTTGTGAAATGCTACATCAGGGATTGCAGGTATCAGAAGCTAATGTATGGTTGCACATTGCCAATATTATTCCTTCAGAAAGATTTTCAACTGTTTCTCAGGCCAGCATGTTTTCCAAATTTTTCAATAATAGAAAATATCTGATCATTCCTTGGTCAGGAACTCATTTGTCACCATGTATATTTGATTAATTGTCTGGTGTTTAAGCTGTTGTTCCTGTACATGCCATCCTATTTGCTTAGTATTCTGACAGTATTGTTTTTGTTGCCAGAAGCAGTTCTGATTTTTCAGAATCTAACCTTCCTGATTTCTTACCAATGTTATTTATTCTTTCTATATTATGTATTTGCCCATTAAATGTCATTTTGTCAATTCCATTTGCTCTTGCTGTAGCATTTTCACTGAACAATAGTGTGTGTATTAGTAAATGGAGAAAAATATTGGGAACACAAAATATGATATTTGGAATTTTATAGGATTGTAAAAAATTTATTTAAACACTTAATTTAAATCCAATTCTTTAAACATTTTTATATGAATATTAAATTATTTAAAAAGAATGTTGGTCCTGTTAATTATCAAAATCTGTTCATTGTTTCCTTTATTCTGTTCACATTTGTTAATGCTGTTTACAATCTTAATCAAAGATAGCTTAATTTTTACAATGTAAATCTCATTATTTTTTTTCATAATTTTAATGTGACTGAAAGTTAAATTATTGTAATTAGGAAGATAAGCAGTGTATTATAAAAGAAATCTTGTTTCAAAAACATCAAACAAGCAATTGTTTACTATAGTATTCTAATAATTGAATATTTAATACAGAACATGTCAATATCACATTTTTTCACATCTTCATATTAATCCTACATTAAATATTTTTCTCTTTGCAGAATTATAGCTGCTTTCACATGCAAATCATTAACACGAATTTTAGAAAAATATTTTTTTTTTATATATTTTAAAAATAAGTGCTTTAGTAAAATAAGGATTCAACTTCCTTCTTCTTTTGATGATTATGAAATAAAAATATTTAGTTACTTTTAATTTGATTAATAAAATTTTTTTAAATAGTTAAAAGAAGTAAATATTCAAAAAATTTAGTTTTGTAAGCATAAATTTACTAACCTGAAATGAATGCTTTATATAGTTTTGACAGTATTAATTTTGCATTAAATTAACCTATTAAAAGTACATATCATAATTTATGATTTTACCACAAAGATAATTTATTTCTTATGTTAGAAGCATCTTATTGAAGGTCAAATTATTTAGCTTAATATTAGAATTAAGTCATTGAACTTTGTTTCTGAAAGCACACAAAAAGAATCAATAAATCATGACGTAATGTTTATTTGAATTTCTGTTTCAAGAATGTAAAAATATGATCTTAAGTGCAACGCTGTTAGATTTTGAAGTATATGATAAACAAAGTGTTCTACTTGAAATGTAATCGTTAAATTGGTAAATGAAAATATTTCTTTTACATTTACCAATTTATCATGTAAAATGAAAATATTTCTTTTACATGATAAAGGAAATTTCATTTTTTCCAGAATTTATAAGAATTCCATTATTTTAAATTGAAATGAATTCTTTTATTCCATGATTTTTAATTATATTTACAAAATATTAATGTAAAATATCCTTAATTTTACAAAAAAAAAAAAAAAAAACTTTTTAAACTTTACAATTAAGACATTACAAAATTTTACATACTCTCAGTAAATTATTATTACATAATTTAACATGTTTTCCTTATATGGAAAAATGTTAGTGATTACTAAATTGAAACATTTTTAAATGTTTAAAATCATTAGTTTTGTATCATAGTGTTTCTGAAACAGATGTGCATTTCTTAAACATCTAAGGGAATATTTTTCATAATTTTTCTGAAATTAGCAATTTTTGATGTATTTTAATATCATTTGCCAATCCTATACCAAAATGTAAATTTAGTGAAGGTTTGAATCAAAACAAAAGTTTTCTTCCCTAAAAATAATAGCCTCCTTGTGAAGTTATAGACATTAATTGTAACAAAACAATATATTTCTTTGTGCAATAAAGAGTAACAGAATTCCCATTCTAAAATTTGAAAATATTTATGTAATAGGATTTATCCCCCCATTTTTTGTGATTACCTTGATCTTAATATTTTAAACAATGGTTGAAATATGTGTACTAAAATTTTGAGTAATATAAAGCTATCAACAATAGGAAAAATTTCAAAACATGTTTAGCCAAGTTCTCGAGTAAGCAGGAAATTAATACACATGTACTTAATTTTAGATTATTAACAAGTAGCATGAATATAGCAGAGATTGATTGGTTTTTCTGATTATATCAATTTTACATCAGGATTGAGTCTCCTAACCAGTGAATAGAATTCTCAAATTCCATGGGAAACCCAATAAATATAAATTGAAATCAAATGTAGCATTGATATAATCGATACAGATTTCCAATAAAGTTATCTGGGAAACATCTGTCTAATGTGTTCCAGGTGAGCATGTCAATAAATTGTATTCAGCTTCCCAGAACAAATTATTGAAATGCCATATTGTCACTTTGACATACACATATATTTATATATAGAAGTGCTGTTTTATTTTCAGGAGTTAAATTCTGTTAGCTAGTTGTATATGTGAAAATATTAACCATTTTACGAAAATAATCTCTGATTCAAGCACTGAAGGAGAATTTTATTTTTATGATGAAGAAAACTCTTTGGGCACAGATTGTTAATTCGATGATCTTTCTAGGGCTTGTAATTGGTATCTAGTCGATAGTTCAGCAGTTCCTTTTTTTTTTCAATTATTTATAAATCATATAAGCATTTAAAATTATAATTCTTGTTGCAATTTATTCAATTTATAAACTAAAATTATATACATTGTTACATTATATAAAACCTGCGAGATCACAAGGATTAAATATTCGCAGGACAAAATGTATAATCTAATTTTAATTAAATGTAACTATATAAAGTGAAAAAACTACGTACAATAATCATTGCTGAATTGTTTAAAATACTAAATTCATTCAAAAGTAAAAAAAATAACATATAATTTATTACTTATTTTATCCCTTCTAATTTTAAGCAAAATTTTTAACATTTTCGAATTTCATATTTTTGAACAAACTAAATAATGAAGATTTTTTATATTTTAACCTTATCGTAAAGTCAAATATGTTAATATGTTTCTACTATATAAAATTTACAACTAAGCAAGAATTATATATATATGTGTGTGTGTGTATATGCATATATATTTTACAAAAAACTAAAAAATGTTAATAATTTAAAAACTTGATAAAAAAAGTGAAAATTAGTATTATATTCATTGCTTATAAATTACAATAATTAGATGGCCTTTATTACTATGAAAATCTAAATGTGAATAAATATAGAAAAGTAAAACGTAATTAGAAAGCTATTGCTTCCCTGAAACGCTTTTGATTTTCGAACGCATTATTTAAATCAATTGTAACCATTCAGTAAATAAGTTCCCCAGCAAGAATTTCATGACAATCCATTAATTTTAGGGAATCAATGTAAAGGATTGCACAACACACAGTGAAGCAAGTTACCCTACTGAAAGGCTCAGAATAGCCTATAAACCTGCAGAATTTTTTTACCTGAGTTAACACTGGATAGCCGATTAAGGGGTTAATTATGTCTGATTTGTAAAGGCACAGTTAATAATATTGTGTACATTAACATGGTAAATAAACTCACCAAACAAAAATTAATCAACCTAATACATTAGCACAAATAAAATATTACATCTTAATAGATAAGCAGAGCACTGATGTCTTATGAGTAACTGTGAAATTCTTCAATGTAATCATTAAGTAGTACTATATAGTGAGATATATTAATTTCAAGTGTAAATTGTTTGTAAAAAGTGACTTTTTAGGACAATAGGAATAATTAGATTTAATCGCACGCATGTCTGTATAATGAATAAAATTGTGGGATTTGTGTTTTGCAGCCGACTGTTTAACAAGATATATTAGCAATAAAATAATACATCATTAAATGTTAGAAATTTTGTTTGTAAAGTATCTTGACTGAGAGGTTCAAATTAGTATTGGTTCAGTGATATTTTTTCTTGTGATTGATTTTATCCACTGGAGTTTTTTATCCATGTATATTTTAGTATTTTTTATGATCAACTATTGCATTTTGTCAACATTTGTATGCTAGCTATGATTTTCATACCCCTATATTTTAAGACAACAATAAAGTTCATAAGTCCAGAGGCATATGGGACTAGTTTTCTGAATGTTCAAAAAACCTTACTCCATCTTGATTAGACTTCAAAATCATTTTAAAATTTTTTTAGAAAATATGAGGAATACATTTGTACAGCTGATAATATGACAAAATAAACATACTCATAATTGGAATTGAGCATGAAATTCTCAATGGAAGGCATGAACTCTATATGAGATAGTTACAAAATCTTGTAGTTTCCCTTAAATGAATACAAATTATCTAATCCAGAGTCATAATGACCCAGTATTAAATTCACCCTTTCATAATTTTGCATTGAAAGTTTTGTTTCTAAACATTTTATTACTTTGTCAGTCATTTTATCTAACCTGGAGTTCATTTAAAATAGAATATTCATTGAAAGATGTTTGGATTTATAATTTCGTACTACTACATCCAGAGTAAATTATTAAATTTTTTTTAAAAAATATCTTGCATTGGAATTTTATTAATTATGATTGAAAACTATATGCAAAATAAACAATAACAATGAATTCAAACTGTAAAAGTAAAGAAATGTCAACAAATAAATTTATTAAATTTTCTATTGCCATTGTGTGTAAATCCACTCAATTTTACAATCTAGATGGCAGTTCATTTCTGTCATACTGAATTAATTATATTATTTACTAATATGATAGTTACAAATTTTTAACAAAATACGTTTTGCTTATTTGGGGGTTCGTTTTTCTATAAATAAGTTATTTCTAGTACTCTATAATTTGGAATTTAATTTATATGGATGAATGTGAGCTAGGAAAGTACTTAATTCTTAGAATATGATGTACACAACAAATACTTAATAATCTTAGAACATTTTTATTAAATATTCTAATAATTTTAGAAAATTTTTACTTTAAAAAATTTTCTATCTGTTAATTTTTAAAAAATTAAAGCAGTTTCTTATTATGGCAACTTGACATTTCAAATTTTATGTTGAGTAAATTAATATTTTTGCTCTGCATATTGAAATTATCCTATTATGAGACAGCATTTAAATGTTTCTAGGTTGATGCATAGTTCTTAAATTATTAGAATTCCAAAGCTTATAAACATAACAAGCAATATCATGAATACACTTCCCCAAACTTTAATGAAGTTTATTGAAAAATTTCAAATTTGCAACAATAAAGATAAATTTACTAATTTAAAGAACACCTGTTTAATGATAAATTTCTGAGATTGAATAGGAACTTGTCAATGAGAAATGATTGATTTCTCTTTTTAATAGCTTCTGTAATTATCTGATACTTGTCTTATGTTTCCTCTAGAACTCAAATGTCTGTTCAATATTTCTATGTAGTAAAGATATTTTTACAGTAAGCAATTTCCATTTGTTATAATTGTAGAGTAGATGTACATCTAAAATGCCAGGCCTTTGTGAATCATTCACTATTTTGTCAAATAATTTGATGTTTATGTTTTACTTTTGCTTGTAAAAAATGCGATAAACCAGGTATTAGAAGATTTTTTCATTTATAGATAAAAATAATTGCTCCATTGTTAATTCTCACTTGCAGCTTCATTTAAGAATGGATTTAACTTATAGATGAACTAGTAGAATAATGGTATTATGTAATCCTTATAACCATTTCTGTAGCTTTTTAATTGTTTTTAATGAAAATAATTACTTTTTTTAGCCAATTATTTTTAATGCTTTTTAGTTGTAATAGAGGATGAAAATATTAATTACTTGAAATATACGAAAATATATCAAACTTGTTAATATTTTTATATGTTTCAAATAATTTATTTTTAATCAGAATATAGTAAGTATAATATTGGAAATAAAAATTATATTGTAATGTTCTCTGAAAGAAATATCAAAATTATAATTATAAAATTTTTAATCTGCTAAAAATAAGTAGTTTTTGCTTAATAAACAATTTATTATGAATTTATTGATAGGATATTGAAAATTAAGGCTTTTATTATTTTAACGAAAAGCTTATTTTCATTGTTACACATTGTAGTATTTTCCAGTTTCTCAAAAATTAATAACATGAGAAAAATTTGTATTATAATTATTTATAACTGTTATTTTATTCTTTAATTGATATGCTATATTGTGTGTGATTACCTGCAAGATATACTGAAATTGGGTATTTTTCACATATAATCACAGTACAGTTAATGCTAAAATGTTTAATTCCTTTTAAAATATTAAAAGAATTGTAATATTTTTAGAATGGTCTATTTTTGTTTGTTATTATTAACTTTTTATTCATTAATCATCATTTAATAATCATGTTTGTAATTGTTTTCTAAGTAATGTAATTTATTAAGCATATATTTTGCACATTTTTTATTTGGCGTTAAACTGCTGATTTATTAATAACATAAATATTTCTGTACTTGGTTGAATAAAATTGTTTATGTACTTATACATTCATTCATTGATTTGGATACTAAAAAATAATGTTAGTGAAAGTAAAAAGATTCGTATATTTGAATTTTATGTATATTTGAAAATTATTTTCATAATTTTTCTTTCCAGCGTGCTTACACTAGAGTTAATCTAGAAAATGCTGCTGATCCAGCTGTGGCAGAAAATATTTTCCAGGAAGCTTTCAGGGGAGAAACTGTGAATGATGTCAGAGGAATAAATGCACAGTTATATTCATACTTAATGGAAAAAGTGTTCAGTAATATAGAGTCTAATCCAAATGAAAGCAGTTCTGAAGATTGAAAAAATTGTTAAGTTCATCCCATGTTCAAGAATTCCTGTTGTGCTAAACATGAATCACCTGTAACATTTTTTATATTCATGATCATTTGTACTTTTCTAAATCTTTTTAATTTATTCATGTTTTTATGTGTCAATAAATACATTGTAACATTTTCCTTAAGGTAGTTGACTTACTTTTAAAAGTGTAGAATTTTTGTTTTTTAAAAATTTAAAAGTTTGGAATTTTTGTAGTGAAATTAACTGAAAGTGAAATGAATTTTTTTAGTGAATTAGAATTATCTTAAAAAAAGTTGTTTTATTATTATTAATAATAATGAAAACTTAAGTGTATCACTTCTCTCCTTTGTTCATTTTATCCTTAATTCATTTTGTTATATATAAATTCATAGTTAATTTTATCATTTTTCTCAAATTTAATTAGATGTATGCTTACTCAATATTATTTTTAAATTAAATAAGTAAAACTTATGGTTAGGTATGTTTAATTTTGAATACTTATAGTGAATTAATAAAAAATTCTTTATCTGTGAAGCTCAAATTATATGTTCTTTCTTTAAAAAATAGAATTAATTACCCATTTATCAATTTTGTATGTATAAGAAAGCTATTATTTTACGTTTACTGATTTAAAAATTCAATTTCAGATTTTCCAAGAATCTAGATTTGTTTAAATGAATATTTTCTAAAAAGTGTGTTTGTTTATCTGTATATTTGCTGTATACAATTTTTTAGATAATTTGTTTTCAAAGAGTTGTTTCTAGCTATGTATGTATAGTGCGAACACTTATTTTTTCTAAGTTATTAAAAACTGTGTACATGTATCTATTTCTAAACCCAAACTTTTATAATGGTCACTTTAAATCATAATCCTCTTTCAATTAGTTCCCATGTATGAAAAAAAAAAGGTTGTAGGGCAACAACCAAGCTAAACTTTACACGACATAATTGTAGTTTTTTTATATTTTAAATTATTTATATTTTTGATATTAAAATTATTAAAATATTCACCATCACTTTAATTAAAATTTTGTAGTTTTATAATGCCAAAAATTTTATCAAAATTGAATTTGTAATTAGTTAACTTTCATAAGTTTTAATTAAACTTAATTCAAAGATGCCAAGCTTTTATAAAATAGTTCTGAGGAATCAAATACTCTTTATTTTGATTTATATTTTTTACTTCATAGTTTTTCAAACATTTAGTGAAAGTAACCATTCAACTTATACCACTATCTACAGAAGGTAAATTTTTTTAATGTTTACCAATTTAATTGTTAATGTATATAGAAATGTTAGTTAAGGAATTTTAATATTAAAAAATTGATTAACTAACATTTCTGTCTATCATCTATAACATCTTTTAAAGTTTTATCCATAATTAACAAATTTTAATTTGTATTTATGATACCTGACAACGTGATTGTTGCTGTATAGTCATTTTGTCACATAATGGCTAATTAGACCCAGACCTGCAGTTTTAAGTGGATTCTACACCTCTACAAACACCCATACCTAAGGTGGGATTCGAAACCACAAGTTGTTCAACAGAAAGCAAGAGCATTAACTGTTCAACTGTTTTAATTTATTATGGAAACTTCTTAATTTGCATCACATAGATTCTCACTTTTGTTTTATAATTACAATCCAGATCATGTTTCTAAATCGCTTTATTTGATTAGTTGTGATTTTATTTATTCTGTATTTTATATCCATTGTTAGTTCAGACTGTTCATTTTTGACTATTCATCTTATTCCGCATTGGTATTAAAAATGCATTTTTAATTTCAAGTTAAAATCAGTCTTGTACAATTGTTTTTGAAGGCTAATTCATTTTAATTATTAAAATGAAATTTTGTTTATGTATTTTTCAATTTCAAAATCTATTTACATTTTTTATTGCTAGTTTTTATTATTTAAATAAAGTAATTTCAGTTTTATCACATTTTTTAAGTTTGTAAATATAGTTTATTATTTTTCTATTAATTACAGTAAGACCCCGCTTAACGCGGGGGATACGTTCCATCAAAGTAGAGCGTAATGCGAAACAGCGCTAAACGAGGCTATCTTTACATGTAAATATTGGGGTTAGGGGAAGATGGCTAGGAAATTGGTTTGGTATTAAATTTAAAAAGTATGTTTTTTTAATAAAAATAAAACCAAACATTTATTTCTTAAAGCCCAAATTAATACCACATTATTATTTCTTGCAAAAATAAAAAAAAATATAAATAAATAAAAAATATAGTTAATATAAAAATATAAATAAATAAAATAAAAAATAATATAAAATAAAATATAAATAAAAAATATAGTTAAAAAACAAAATATAAATAACAAAACGAATATTCTTAAATAAAAAAAAAAAAAAAAAAGTAAAATTCTAAATCAGTCATATTTAGTTAGCCTTCCGCGTTTTCAGTGTTCTGCCTCTTTGTGACAAAAGCATCTAATGTTGTTTGCCTTTTTCTTTTGCGTTGTTCTCTTAAAAGTTCTCCATAGACGGATAGAGCATCTCTGACACCACGCCTTACTTTTGAGCTCCTGTCAAAATTCGGATCATTTTCAATGAATTGATCCATTATTTCAATTATGGTAGACAAACTCCTTTTTACAAACGCCATCGAAAGTTCTTTTTGCTCTTCTTCTGAATCACTGCTCTCAACATTTTTGTTTTCTTCTTGTTCAGTTAATTCCTTGAGCTCATCATTAGAAAGACTAGCCGCTGCTTCTTGAATTATTTCTTCGACATCTTCCACATTTACCCCTTCAAAACCGGTTTGCTTCGTTAATTTCACGATCTTTTCCACTTTTTCTTCCACATCGACAGAGTGTCCAACGTCATCGCTCTTACTTAAATTCGGCCAAATATTCTTCCATACTCCTTTCAAAGATCTTTCTGTTACCTCATTCCAAGAAAGGCTTATGTTTTCTACAGCATCCACGATGTTGTAGTTTTTCCAAAATTCTCTTATGCACTGGTTCTCTTCTCCGTCTCTTTTCTCAAACATTTGCTTAAAGGTTCGCCGCAAGTAATAAGCCTTAAAATTTGATATAACGCCTTGGTCCATTGGTTGAATTAAGGCCTTAAAATTTGATATAACGCCTTGGTCCATTAATTGAATTAAGGCACTTGTGTTAGGCGGCAAGAAAACCACTTCGACTCGAATGCATGTTGTTAAGTCTGATAAATTTGTTGGGTGGCTTGAAGCATTATCAATTAACAGAAGCTTTTTGTTCGAGTTTTTTAATTTCGCAATAACGTTTAACAGACGGGCAGAAATGTTCAGTGAACCAATCCTGGAAAATTTTCGCAGTTATTCATGATTTTTTATTAGACTCCCAAATTACAGGTAAAGTTGATTTAGATATGCCTTCCATCGCTCTTGGGTTTTTGGAATGGTAAATTAGTAATGGTTTTAATTTAAAATCTCCGCTTGCGTTAACACTTAGTAGAAGGGTTAAGCGATCTTTTGCAGCTTTAAATCCTGGTGCCCGTTTCTCTTCATAGGATAGAAATGTTCGTTTCGACATTCTTTTCCAAAACAGGCCTGTATCATCAACATTAAAAACCAATTCTGGAGGATAGTTTCCTTCTTCAATTATTTTTTTTAATATCGCTGGAAATTCAGGCGCCGCTTTTGTATCACCACTTGCTGCTTCTCCTGTAATCTTTATGTTGTGAAGGTTATTTCGATGTTTAAATCTATTAAACCATCCTCCACTAGCAGCGAAAGTTTCACTTGTGTCAATTGTCTCAGCCTGAATGTAATTAAAAATTCTTCTAGCTTTTTGCATTATGATAGATTGACTTAATGGCATATTGCGGTCAATTTCGTCGTCAATCCATATAGACAGTCGTTTTTCCATTTCCTCTATGATATTATTTCTAGAACGGGTAATTCTAGTTGCAGAGCTTGACGTAGTTGTAGTTGCCGATGACAGTATTTTTTCTTTATTCTTCATGATGGTCCTTATTGTTGAAGTTGGCAAATTCAATGAAGCTATTTAGAGTTTGACGTTCACCAGAATCTAATCTTCTAATCACTTCCATTTTAGTTTTGAGTGAAATGCTTTTTCTGGTTGCTTTCTTTTCTTTTTCATTATCACCCATAGTAAAAACTAAAGATCAAAATATTTGACACTGTAATATAGTATTAAATATGTAAATTAATACCTACTTACAATAATGTCAACAAATGTTTCCAATAATAAAAATATGGCTGTACAATACCGCACCAAACAAGAAACACAAGTACACTCTTTCGGATATGTATTTGAAACCTATCGCTGTATAATATTTCGGGGAATCCCCGTATGCTGCGAGCGATTTCGTGGAATCCCCGGTTTGAAATAAAAGAGCGCTAAACCGAAACAGCGTTAAGCGGGGTCTTACTGTATTTCATTTTGTAGTTATGCAGGTAATGTGTAAAGTTTTTCATTACTTGATCTGAATAGGTTGGAATAGCTAGTTATAAAATTCTGATTGTAGTTAATTTTGTGTCTTCAAAACTAATATTTTATTGAAACATATTTAAAGTTTAACTTTTATTATTTCTTAATTTAATTCTTATATTTCTTTTATCAGAATTACAAATGCTTTACTTAGCTCTGTTTTCTTTCTTTTTTTGTTAATGAGAAATTCAACTTAATATTAGATCTTATTACATTCTTTAATTCTAATTCTTCTCTTCTACTAGATTTACTAGATCTATACTTGTATTAACAGTTTCGTATTAGATTGCTTAAAAGTTTAATCACAGTTACTTATTAAAGAGTAATAATTAGAGGAAATCCTCTCTTTTTTGGATAATATTTATTAAATGTGCTTTTCAGAATTACTCTGACTCAACAAATACAGCTTAACGACAAAAATTATGCTTAGTAAATACATTCAAATCTATTTTCATAGATCTGTCAATTTATCATTAAATTTTAAATTATGTTCATAAACGGTTTCTCTTCTGACATTTATTTTTTCATATTTATCAATTTATCATTCTTAAACATTCACAAGTTCAAAATGTTCCGATTTTAATTAATGGTTAATTATATCATGGTTACACAAATACTTTACAACATATATTAATATTTAATGGTACTATATTAAACAAAAAAGATGATAATTAGTAGTTAAATATATTTACAGTAAATAATCATTTTTACATACTCATAAGGACCGGAAAAATAGTTCATAAAATATAAAAATAAGCCTTCTCTTAAAACTTTTTTCCCCTTCACCAAACTGTTTTCACTTTATAATAATATTAGAACTTATTTTACTATGCACCATTTGAAAATATATATAAAATTCATGAACATTTTATGTTCATTTTATTGATGTTTCATCAATAAGATGAAACAAACAAAAGTAATCTTATTTTATTCTCTTTAAAACTGCATTTTTTAAAAAAAAATTATATTATTTCGATGTAAGAAAGTTTTTTATTATTGTTTTTCTCAAAAAAAAAAGTCCCTCTATCTTGTTAGCTTTTTATCTGCTTGTTTCGCGGACGATCCCAGCGCTACTTCAATTTCTTCTAGTTTGATACTTGTTAGTTCTGTTTTATTCTCACTCATTATGTTCTCAGTGAGTCGATATTTTTATCAAAAATTTACATCCAACGCTGCTTTCAAAATTTCCTAACGAAAAATTTCTCGCTACAGTTTCTTTATCGAAGTTCATGGATAAGTAACTCGTCTTCATTCAAATCCACTAGCTTTGTTTTTATTTTTATTTGTGGTGATTTCATTAATAATGATTGCCTGTCAAAATGACATATGTATCATATTTTCTGCAACGTTTGACTCATTCATATATACCACAATTATACATATTCAGTTATACATATATCAACATAGATTGATTGGCCAAGGGAATTGATTACACCCAGAAAGTTAATTTCGTATGACAATTCCAAGTTTTCCTTATTCTTAATTCTAATTTCATTAAATTCTTTTTCATTCTTATTATATTAATCATTTCAACATGCAATATACTTTATGCACGAATTGCACTCGAGTCCATATATAAAAACAACTAAAATGCAATTTTGTATAGCAGTGAGTTTCTTTGTCAATGTCTGTGAAGAGTGACTTATTTTTTCAAGTAAATATTCTTTTCTTTTTTCTGCTTTCTTAGCTTTTTTTTTTTTTTTAAGTTTGCATGTCTAAATGAATTAGATATCCTCAATTTGAAGGATTCTCCAATAAAAACGTCCATACAAGTTTCTCAAACGTAAAGTAAAATAATCAGATTATAAAACCTAAATGCAAATGAAAGTTTCTTGAAAATGCATTAGCAAAAAGACTTATCACACTTTTAGTTCATAAAATGGAATTAAAAAATTGTGTAGAGGTTCTTGAGAGCGAATGTCTTCCATATATGTAAAAATAAACTCAGTGGATTCAATGTTCAATGAATATATTTTGTGAATTAAAGCAAACTCTAAATATGACTAATGGTATAAAACTTGTTTAAATTGCTTCTTTTCTTTCTTTCAATCCAAGATGAATGGAATCAATCAGAATGGACCTTTGTAGTATTCTGTGCAAAAAATAATCAATTTAGAACAAATGTTGCTTTAAAAAGATCATTCTTTCTTTGTAAGAGTGATATATCTTGTCTTCAAGAAAATGCATTGCTTCACAATTCCATATTTTTTGGTGATAATTTTCTGTATTTAAAACACAAGAATCTATCATATATAAAATTGTCTACTAAATAACCTGGTTTATGGTTTTCTCTCTGAGTTAAAGCAGTGAAATACGTATTGCATATCATAATACATCAATCGTATAAGAAATGTCATATAAGATGTGCTTTAATTAGAGATGCATGTATAGTTCTATTTCTTAATGAAAGCGGATCTGGTGTTATGCCTGCCACTGAGTCTATGGATGATGGAACTGATTGAAATGATTTTAAGCATTGAGGATTGTCTGCGGCATTATCCAATGGTGTTTGAGAACTATTCACTTCGAATGTTGGACTATTAATTTCGACTTTGTGTGTATCCATAGATCCCTCATTTATATCGCGTTCTGTGGTCACTCCACAGTCACTGATATCGCTGATTTCCTCTTCGCTGTTCACTTCTAAAATAGGCGAAACAGTTTTCTCGGACATAAAAGATTTTTTATCATTTCGACTGCGACTTGATGACATGGACGTAGAGCAGAGGGATGATGGTCTTCTGTTGCTTCTTTCGGTTATGCTGCACAAGGGTATTCCAGATTGGTATTGGCTTAGTCTTTCGTTTCTTCTTCTCTGATGTTCATTGACTGACCTACAAGCTATGACTCCTAAAGTGAGACCAATAATGACCAAAAGGGAGCCTGTTAAAAGCAGGATGATTCCCACCACTTGCATTGAATTTATCCCTGGATCGAACCTGATATTTGATCTGCGCATTAATCTCTGGATTATGGCCATTGTTTTAGGCGTCAGTTTAGACCTGCATGCGATGATGATGAGAATGGTTCCTCCAACGAGATTGAAAATTCCAAACATAGAAAAACAAACCACGAAAGGGATTGCTAATAGTATGCCTGCCATTCTGCCTTGAACAGCTGTTGGTGAATTGGACAGACTTCCAACATATCTTCTAACATATCTTTCATCCATTTAATCTGTAGAAAAGAAATATAAATTAAAGCTTATTCCATGTGTTTTAAATCTAAACATTAGAATGAAAAAAAAATCACATTGATTAAGTTTGTTTTTTAAACTAGTCAATAATTCACCTCTGAATGATTGGACAAAGTAAAGAACACGAAATTTAAAGGATATACTCAGATGAATATTGGAAAAAAATAAATTACATATTTATAAATATATTGAAATAATAATCTTTTTCTTAATAATAATTAAATTGAATGTTGCTGATCAAGTGAACGTAAAAATAAAAAAATGTACTTTCAATATTCACGAAAGAGCAATTAAAATAAATATTTTCAAATTGGTTGTGCTGAAACTTAGAGATATGAAATATTATTATCTGTGATTAAAAAATTAAGATACAAAATTGCATCTTAATTTTTGTTTTCATGCAAGAGTTATGTTAATGCAGAATAAAATTAGGAAACATTTGTTGTAAATAAAACCAAGTATATAAAGAATGAATGTACATAAGCTCTCATGTAGTTTTCATAATATTTATGTATATCGATATATGAGTATATATATATATATATATATATATATATATATATATATATATATATATATATATATATATATATATATATATATTGTATAAATGTTGCATATTTTCATAAGAAATACAAAAAGTATTTTCCTATTTACAGTTAGAAATCTTTAAGAAATAGTGGTAAATAAATCGATAGTAAAGGTACAAACGATAAGAAAACAAATGTATTTGTTCCAGTTCGTCTTCTTCAATAAAAGTTTCTATAGCTTAACTTCTTGTGAAATAAATCTACTGCATTGGACTAAAAAATAACCCTTTATTTTCCTCTTCCTTAAATCGTTTTGGAAAAGAAGTATTCATCTCAAGGTGACAAATATATTTTTTCTTTTTCAAGATTTTTTATCTTATAATTACTTTTTTTTTTTTTTTTTTTTTTGCTGTATTTAAAAACAAAATAATGGAATAACTGTCTTAAAAGTAATATAGCTAAAGCTTATTTTATTGCATTATACTTATCATCAAATACTCAGATTTTAAATCAAAATTTATAAATATGTAGCTTTTAGAATACACCATTTTTGTATTAATTTGATATTAAAAGGTTACACAACTAAAGTTATTCCACTTTTTTTTCATTGTTTTGAATAGAATTGTAATAGTTGACTATGCATTTTAGTAATGAATTTTATTATATTTATCAATTTTTTTCAGTACTGAAATATTGATTTGAAATTTGACTGAAAATGGAATAAAGTCTAGAGAAATTTACTCCTTCCTTTGTATTTATTTTTATTGACAGTTTTATAAAAATATCTATGTTGTTGTTGCTTATCCTCCATGTCTGACG
The DNA here is from genome assembly GCA_037975125.1 of Latrodectus hesperus. Taxonomy (NCBI): domain Eukaryota; kingdom Metazoa; phylum Arthropoda; class Arachnida; order Araneae; family Theridiidae; genus Latrodectus; species Latrodectus hesperus. Next base: position 69,378,007 of record CM075856.1, on the reverse strand, counting down.
GAGTCAGACTAGATCCACGAGTTCGTTGACTGTAAGGAAGTCGAAGACTAAGAGAGGATTGCTAAAGAGATCCTCCCTAGAGAGACCCATGCAATCCAAAAGATGCTCAGGAGAAGCTTGATGATTTTGGCACTTGGTGCAGGTGACGAAAGTTTTCCTGCCCTCGTTGAAAGTGAGGCACTTAATATGACCGCTAGCAAGTCTTGAGAGAACAGTCCGGGTACGTCTGTGACACTGGAGGTCAAGGGACAAACCCGGTTTTGATCCCTTGTACCAATTATGGGTGGGGGTGTTTTCCACTCCTCCGAGATTTTTGATTTTTCCCGGGAGTATAACTCCAGAAAAGTAAGTGTGGAAGAGGGTGTATTTGAAATCCTGCAACCCTCCTTAGCAAGATTATCGGCCATTTCATTCCCGTGGAGATTCACATGTGAAGGTATCCATTGCAAGTGAACATCATGATTAAGTGAAATGAGTTTTAATTTAAGCAGGATAGAGTTGCTGATCTTGTCGCCTACAAGAAGCCAATTACTAAGATGGTGGAGAGAAAAATATCTATAAAACTATCAACTGATTCTGAAATAAATATGAATGAAATTCTAGATTTTGTTCAAAATTATTCTTGAAACAAACCTAGAGTTCCTCTAATAATAGTATAATTTTGATTTGGTTAGTACCTTGTGTATTAAAAATAATAGAACCCTTTATGAATATATTTGTCCTTCACCAATAGTTTCTACAGTCTGTGTTTAATAATATATGATCCCTAAGAGAAATGATCGCTAACATGATTTGTTTAATTTATACTTATAAATTCGGAATTATAGACATGATCTGTTACCACTACGAACAGTAGAAGGGATATTATTTGGGATTAGAAAATACTAAAATCAATTTCAGTATTTTCTTGAATAATAAAGGGTAAGGTATTGATATCAAATTTTATTAAAAAAAATATTAAGTAAAATTTGCTAGAATTATTTTTTTTCCATTGTGCTTTCCTCCCCATTAATTTTGACATTATCATTAAAGAATAATATTAGAATTTTATTACACATATATGAAATCCTCTGAAGATTTTTTTATCATTGGTAAAAATAGATTTCTACTTAGAATCAAAAACAAGATTCTAGAAATCTACTTTTGGATCTTGATGAAATACTTTGGTAAAATAAATCAACATTAATTCATATTTGTTAGGGTTGTTAAAATACTTAGTTTTATGTTAAACGTCTAAAATCAGGAAAATTTTTATTGCACACAGAAGATAAATAATAACATTTTAGCTTTAAATACATATGGTTACAAATTTCCATTTACAAACGAAGTTATTACCACAAACTATTTTTAAATTGTATATGTACTATGCGATGTACTATTTTCAAAACATTTAGAAAAAATAAAATTCATTAGATTTCATTTAAATTGCATTCTCGTTTTTTACAATTACTAAATTTATAAGCAATCTAGAAAGACCAAAAAATTGCATAAACTATACATTCTTTTATCAATTTAATCAAGATATTTGGACAATTTAAATCGGAAAAAATAAAATTTTGATGAGAGTCTGAAGGTTTCATGTTAAATTATGTTTCTGCTTTCAACAATAAATCAGTTTTTACTTTTTGAAAAATTACTCCATAATGTAGAATAGAGACCAGAATTGAAATAATGAGATAAACTATTTTTGTGAAATAAAAAAAAAAAACAAATATTTTAGTTTGCTAGGTTATTAGTTTTAAAATCACGTATCCGAAAATCATAAAAAATATGAAGCAATCTAGTTTAAAATACTTTAATTAAAGTGGGGTTTTCAAAATATAATGATTAAAATAAAATAGAAGAATAAAAAGAAAAATAAGCAAGTTTACTGTTTCTAAATTATACAAGACAAGATCCATTTCCAATAAAGAAAAGTGAAATGAACAAAGAATAATTCCTGTAAGATAAGATGACGAACAGGTAGTAAAAAAGTGTCTGTTTCTCAACCTTTCACTATTGGCGGCCCCACATACAATAAAATGTATACAATAGTTATATATTTTGCGAATAAGTTTACATTACGACCTTGATTTTAAACTTTACCAAGAATACTGAAATTTATTGACATTTGGCAACACAGGTCCTCAGCATTAACAAAACAAGAATCTGGTGCGTCTTTGTAGCTCTATGTTCCCTGTATCAGACATTCTCACGGTTTCGCACAAGTTTTGATTTGTCTCGAACATACTGGAAAGTCGACTATGCTCAGATGTGAGCAAATATTTTCTCTAGGAAGGAGAATGTTTGAGAAAACCAGTTTTATAATTATAGTCAGTCTCATTTGACTCAATTCTTCTATCACTATCAAATTTAACGAGAAAGAGTGTGTTATGTATGTTTATACAGTTAATTGCAATTCACCGTAATAAATATTCCCAGCAGCAGATTTATGCAGAAACAAGATAAATTTTTAAGCGGGCGTAAGTGATAATTAAACGATTGCCAGACTTCATTAAGTACGCAGATGAGTGTGGTTTCGAAAATAAAGTCTAGAAAATATTCTCAGGAATGCTTAAATTTTGGGTTCCTGAGCATTATTTGGTCAAAAATGTTCGTGGCAGACAGTATGAAATCTAATAAACCTTAACAGTATCTAAAATGAGTACGTCAACAAACACAAAGAATTCTTTGAATTTAAATTATAACCACATAAAAAGCAAGATCAATTTTTTTTAAAAATTTTCGTCTATGAATGAAAAACTAATTCCCTCTTACAAAATTTCAAATAAAATAGCCAAATGTAAAAACCATCACACTTTTGGTGAAGAGCTTATTTTGTAAACAGCAATTGAGATTGTCGAAACTATGTTTTGAGATAATTTTTCAAAACAATTGCAGTCCAAACCTCTGAAATGATACTGTTGACCGATTGATTAATAACATATCTGAAAATGCACAGTAGCAGCTTCCCTCGAAGTTTTGAGACAAATTGTTCTCAATATAGCTTGATGAGGTAACTGAAGTAATAAAGATGCTCATTTCATTGCCTGAATTCCATTTTTGGTTGATATGTCAGTAGTAACACCACTTTTCGGCAAATCAATAGAACTCAAAGCAACATTAATGGAATTATTTACTACCTTAAAATATTTTATGAGCGAGGCAAACATAGAATGAAAAGAAATTCAATCGGAATTTGTTGTTGGCGTTCATTCAATATCTGAAAGATTCCAAAATATATAAGCACGTGTTAAACAAAAATCATTACAATGCATCTGGACACATGCATCATCTACAGAGAACCCCTGGATTGCAAAGAAATTAGTCAGTCTGAGAAATGTATTAACTATACGGTTATAAAAGTAGTAAATTATATAAAATGATACCCCTCAAATCAAGAATCTTTTCCATATTTTGTAAATGGGGGCAATACAATCAACACTACTATTTTATTGCAAGCAAGATAATTTTCACATTGGAAATTTTTGCAATGTGTTTAAGAATTAAGAGAAGAAATGTCTATTTTCCTAGAAAAGTAAAATAATCCGGAAGCTGAAAATTTTCGCGATAGTTTTTTTTTGTGACGAAATTGGGTTACTTGTGGTTGACATATTCGAGAAATTAAATATCTTGAATCTTATCTTGAAATCAAAGGATTAAACATTCATGTATTAGACAATGCTTTTTTTATTTATTATTTTTAAATAGAATATAAGAATTATGCAGCTGAAATTTTTTAAATTCAAAAACCTAACAATTTTTACAAATGTGGATGATTGTGCTACAACTTCCAAGGCTGAAAAACAACATGCAAAAGTTGATTTTGTAACTACTGAAAATCATTTAGCTATGCTGGCAAAGAATTTTAAAAAAGTATTTTCTTGCTGGCGACAAATTGATAGCAATTTGCCATCAGTTTGTCGTCAGCAAGAAAGTAATTATCAGTGGGTTGGGAATCCAGTTCATTATACTCTCGAAGGGCTCTCAATTGCTGAAAAAGAAACCTTCATAGACTAGCTAAAAGGTAATTTAGTAATAAATCACTCTTTGAATTTTGGCAGGAGTAAATGACGAGTTTTCTGCACTAAAAACAAGGGCATTTCGCCTTTCATCATTCCTTCAACATCTTACCATTGTAAAACAGGGTTTTCTGCAGTGGCTTCTTTGAAAAAAAATACAGAGCTCAACTAATATTGAAAATGAATAGAGAGTGTCTATTTCTAATAACAAACCTTCCTTTGAAAAACTTTGCTCGGCAAGACAGTCCCAAGGAAAATCACTAATAATTATTAAATTTGTTTTTAATTTAGTAAGCTTAGAATAAGTATAGCTTTGATTTAGTAAATTGTTTTTAAATTTGTTGTTACCTATCTCAGGTTGTCTAACTTAGGCTAGACAACCCCCACAAAACCAAAAATATCTAAAATGTCTAAAAAAATTTAATGGGTCCCGAAGGACATCGTCTTTTTTAAAATTTAGGCAGGTTAAGATATGTCCAGAAGAAGCCATATTGACGGAACACCAAAGACAGTCTTCTTTATTTTAAGTTTATTGTGATTCCTAAGTTTGGTTTCCTCTAAGGCAATAATATGGGCACCACGTTTGTCAGCCACTTCAATTAATTGATCCAGCTTGGTTCTCATTGGTGGGGTGGATAAGCCGTTTATATTGCACTGGAGGACCTTGAGTTTTTAAATTTAAAAAGTTAATTCGTAAATATTAACTCAGACTGTATATTTGGTTTTGTACGTGTGTGCTTTTCTTTCAGTCAGCTAATTTTCTTAAATAATTTATTTCTCTTCGATATCTCTTGCCCCACAGGTTAATAATCTTTGGTTTATTTATCGAAAAATAAATTAACAGTATGAACTTGTGGAATTTATTGATAGGAAGGAAGCTCACAGCTGATATCATTAATTTAGTTCATATTTCAGTCAATATAAAAAGAAAATTACATAGTTTTAACGTTTTTAAATATTGTGTTACATTTTTTTCATAGATCACTAATTTATTAATTGAAAATTTACATATCAGCTCATTTTGAATTATGGTATAACAATATAATATAAATACAAAGAAATATTATTTATGTTGCAGAAATTATTTTAAAAATGCCCATTAAGAAAATACCATTGGAACAATCTTTATTGTGCATATCAAAAACAATGCAATTATTTTCAAAATAAAAGAAAGCAATTTCTTAATCTTGCAAAAAAAATGTAATATTTTATATAAAAATGCAACAATTTCACAAAAATGTGCAATGCACAGACGATATTGAATTTAGAGAACTCCTAAAGTTTAGAAACTTTTGAATCAGAAATAAAAGCTATGTGATTAAAATGTATCAAAAACATTATATTAAAATCAAAGAAAACTTGAATGGTATATTTATATTGGTTGTGGAGGATTCACAGTTACTATTCTTATATGTACACACACACACACACACACACACACACACTATATATATATATATATATATATATATATATATATATATATATATATATATATATATATATATATATATATATATATATATATACATATATATATATATATATATATATATATATATATATATATATATATATATATATATATATATATATATATATATATATCTTTGAATTCGCTGTAAAATGCAATGTTTTATAATATCACTCTTTGTAGATTACTACTAATTAATTTATATACATTATATAAAATATGTAAGACACGTTAAGTATTTATATTAATTTTAACTTTTTTAACATGTTAAATATTAAAAATTATTTAACACACGTAATTCTGTATTAAATATGTATACAGTAACAACACATTTTAAAAATTTTGTAATTTCGTTTCACACATAAAGCATTTTATTTTAAATTTTGTTAATGTGCATTATCATTACGGTATTGACAAAATAATAAAAAATATACAAAACATATTTATAAACATTTCATATTAAATTAGAAAATTTAGAATGAGCTAGAGCTAAACACACGGGTCTATGTCTATTTGAGTTGTTTAATCTATTTGGAACGTATTTCTTTTGGCTTTATTAAGCTCATATATTTTTGTCTCGTAGTTTCTACGCACGAATATCATTTGATGATTATGTTTTCGTCAAAAACGAGAGAAAAAGACCTCTGAATGATATTCATTATCACACTGTTATCCCTGATAAGCATCTAAGAAATAAATCTGAAGTTGAACAAAAAGTAAAGAAAACAGAAATGAATATACTATTAGAGTATTTCTGGTGTAAAGATTACACAAAAACTTAATTAAAGAAAAATTAATGATAAATATTTTTATTAATATAAATTTTCAAATGTATGAAAATTCTGAAATATACTCATGAAATTTTAAAGAAAATTTTGAATTCATACTTTATTCAAAAATTTATTCCGGAAACAAGAACAATCGAAAGACTTAAGGCATTCCTTCTAGAATTTGTTTATATATATATATATATATATATATATATATATATATATATATATATATATATATATATATATATATATATATATATATATATATATATATTTATATATATATTAGATTTTTCAATTTATTTATCTATACATCTATACTTTCGTACGAACGTATTTTAAAAATATGGAACAGAAATATAGTTGAGATATTAATCGAACAAAATTTCAAAATTTCCGGAAGGAAAATTTTACTAGGATGAAAATTACCAAAAGAAAAAAATGAGGTACATAAAAATATGCGATAATGTAAGGATTTTATTTTATCATCTTTGTTGATTTTTGGGTGCTAATACATTATTTTATTTACCATTTAATCTATAAATATGAACAAATCACCAAATGTGTGATGCAAGATTTAGCTATTATTCTTAAATTAAGAAGGAGAGACAGAAAAATAAAGCAATAAACTTGTATCTTCATTCAACCAATACGATAAAATTTTTTTAATTAATATTCAAATTCTTACATCGGAATGTTTATTGAAAAGAATATAATCAAATTGAAAATTTCATGGGTGGATAAAAACATAAAATGTGAGATAGTGAAATAATCTAGATAATGTGGTCACATTATATTCCTACATTTGGCTTTAAATCGTAAGGTGACCCAATTTATTAGGAAATATGCGATCGCATAGTACGTGTCTACAGATTTTTATTAAAATAACATATTTCCAGGACATCTTTGAGAAAAATATGCTTATTTTGAAACAATATTTTGTTACACAGTAACCACATGTCTACAATAATATGTCATGGAAATCATGTTTTAACTTGAATACTTCATTATCTTGGCATAAGTTTTATGTAGAAGGTTTAAGTTTGAATTCAAGTATTTCTTTCATGTGTAGTTTTGGGATTTTATTTCCCTTTCTGCATATAAGTTGTAATAACAAGCAACCTCATCATGAAATTACCAAATTATTTTACTCTGTATATAGTTTAATCAGTAAAGGTATGTTCACCAATGTTTCGTCTTGTATTTTAGGTTATCCTCACCAAATAGAGAGTTTTTTGTCTCTTCACTTCCATGTCCTAGTGTTCCATTACCGAAATAAGGGTTTTGACTTAGCTTAATATTTTCAACGTGAGTTCAAAAGAGATAACAGTGACTTTTTATCTAGAATTCTGGTACACGTATCAAATTTCTTCGATTTGAATGGTATAATCAGTGTGTACTGTACCGAGCTCCACGAGTTCGTGTCGATTGAGAGTTGAATAAAGCAACCACTTAATGAACACAAGACTTTTATTCGTAAGAACTTCACTAAATAAACGAAATTCCCGCTGTAACAGTCACAATTATACAGCTACAATTCGTCAGATATAATAAGAAACAGCTTCCAATCACAGGTCTCAAATACCTCAGACAGAGAATAACTAGCAGTCACAACTAATCGTCTTCACTCACTGACTGTCTTCACAAAACTCCACTCTTCCATGTCGGGATGCGGTATTTATACCTGACTTGGCGGAGAAATCTACCAATTTCGCCAAGGTTCTGGAAGCTTCTAGGCTATCTCGAAAAGTATTGGTCCTAGAGCTTAGGTGATGGATGTTTCCAGAAGCATCGATTTCTCGCCAAGTCGCCAAAAATCTCGCCAACCGTCGCCAAGTCGCCAAGAATCTCGCCAACTGTCGCCAAGTCGCCAAATTATTAGGAAATCCGCTTTTAAAAGTACAACACGTCTAAATACCGCAATTTTTGCCCAAAATGTGAGAATTTCCGATCTGTCTGAGATATTTTAAGAGAAATATAATCATTATTTATAAATTTGTAACAGTACTAATATCTATATTACATTACGCCATTTGTTCTTGAACATTAAGGATATTTTTATTAGGTTAGCTTAATCTTCTGATTCTCCTTTTATCAATATACATTCTTCTTTTTCCCTGTCCTTATCAGTTTTGTTTTATAGTGAACTAGTTTCTTTTTAGCTTTTCCAACATTTAGAAATACCATTTTTCATTAAGATTCTTCACATGGCATATTTTCTTACGCTTTCTTCATAGCTATAGCTTTTATCATGTAACTGCATTATTTTGGGTATTTTTCTAAGTAAACAATAAACTGTTTGTGCCATTTTTTTGTATCAAATTACGATTTACAAGCTTACTAAATAAAAGAACACAATAAAAGAAAAATCACTTTACTAGTTACAATTACACTAGTACTTAGATACTTGCATATTACGTCATCGGATTCTAGCGGACAAAATTGTCTACTTACTTTCTAGAGCGAAATTGAAAATAAACATGTGTTATGATTCATCTTGTGAAATATACATAGTAATCCTTGATGAATTAGTAATTAATAATTTGCATACTGGAATGAAGAGAAAAAGAAATTAGAATAGCACACGTGTATAGACTTATAGTAAAAAAATATTTCTATTAATGCATTCAATTTTTGTGGGTCTCAAAAGGTCTGCTGGAACATTTAGGAAATATTAACAACAACCACTTTTTCGTCCTTAGTTGTCTTCTTCTAGAAGTGAAAGTAACTAATTACTAAATTTATTGACAAATGTTTTCCTTGAACTCTAACAAGTGCTAGTAAGAGTTGAATTCTACTGTGACTTTATTAGCTTATTATCAAGATATGTTTATAACTTATGGTCTCTCTAAATAATCTAATATTTTACCCGCCTTCAAATAAAGGAAAGATATTCTTCACGAAACCAAATAAGTAATTTCTACCCACTTATAATTTAGCTCTAACTTTAAATGGAATGATAGTAGTGGTGGTATGAGCTTTCCGTTTGATGAGGTACCGAGATCTGTGGATCCTCCTTCACTGAATAGCTGAAAATGCTGGTAAGCTATAGCTTGATTCTGAATGGCATAATGTGATGCTTGGATTTAAGAGGAAAGACTTATGTAAAGTAATAGAATGGGAAAGAAATCATTTGAAATAAAATTTGATATGGAATAATAATTTAAAATACTAGGGATAAAAACGAAAAAAAAAGTACACAGAAAATCATATTAAACACACATTTTTTTTTCTTCACGTCAATGTAAATAAGAGACAACACATAAGTCAATCATGAGTACAGAATCCTGCATCTTGGTTATAAATTATTTATTAGTATTATTATTTTATTATTTATTATTACTTTTTACTCATTTTAGAATTTTCGATTAACAAGGTGTTTGGATGCCATACTATTTTTATTAGCATCAAATGCTGTTTTTGTTTATTTATTGAAAAAATACTGGCGAAGAAACATGTTTCCTATTTAAGAGAACTGGAAGAACAAAATCAAAATAATGATTGGGTGATATCGGTTATCATCATAATATGGAAGATTATAATTTTAGATTATCATCTATAGAGCTTTTCCCAAATTTTTATACATGTTAAACATAATTTTTGCACAATTATTTTAAGGGAGGGTATATTTAGTTCTTGTAAGATATTTTCGCTTCTTATATATTAAGGGACTTTCATAGCATAGATTTTATTTTACAAAATTTCTACAGATTTTATTTTACTGTCGTGAATGTATTCCAAGAGGGAACAGGAATGTTATAAAAATAGTCTGAGATATGCTTTGTAAATAAACCCTTTATTTTCCATTGATAGGTTTGAATTTCAATTTAGAAAGGGTTACAGATTTCTGCTTAAGTTGATGTTTAATGTCAATTAAATGTTGATTTCAAATTGTTTATCTGTCAAAGGCAACAATTGAATATTTACATGCTTGAGATCAGGGTAGTGTAGAGATATTTCATACAATTTTATTTTCTGGTAGAATGCTTAGTGAATAATAATGCAACACTCTATAATTAGCATTTATAAAAATTTTACATCTAATGAGCTGGAGTGCAAGCAACTATAGGTCCATGTTGAGTGAATATATCGTTAGTGATATTTTCCTGTTATATAAAGGTACGCATATGTCATCATACTAGAATGAATGTTAATGGAAAATTTTTTTATTAAACTTTCATTTTAGTTAACTTACTGTTTTTATGAGAAGGTAAATGCAATACTTTTTTAAATTTTTTTATAAATATAAATGTGTCCAAATATAAAAAATTCCAAATATTTTCTACAATTTTGGTCATTATATATTTTTTTGAAAATATGATAAATTATATCAATTCTATAATTGTATACTTAAAGTTCAATTCTCATTTGATACGAACTAGCAAGCGTTGTCCAAGCAGTATTAAAAACATCTAAATATTCCACGCTGATGTGCTGGCAGCCGAATAGTTAGCTCTCTAGCGTTCATATCAACAGTTCATACCTTCAAGTCCCACTTTATGCTCAGATGTTTGTAGTAATCTCGAGAGCACTTTTAACTAATTAGGGCTTGTGTGCAAAATTGACCATATCACGGTAATATAACCCCGAACTAGTTATTACTATCTATCGAGACCTATAATCTTAGATTTCATAAATGTAATTAGCATATAGTAGGAAATATAGTTAAAAAAATATGATAACATCCCATTTAGAATTGCTTTTATTTAAATTTAGATTTATTATGCTCATTTGAAGAGGAAATAAGAAAATTTATATATATATATATATATATATATATATATATATATATATATATATATATATATATATATATATATATATATATATATATATATTGTTACAAATTTGTAAATAATGATTATATTTGTCTTAAAATATCTCAGACAGATCAGAAATTCTCACATTTTGGGCAAAAATTGCGGTATTTAGACGTGTTGTAGTTTAAAAGCGGATTTCCTAATGATTTGGCGACTTGGCGACAGTTGGCGAGATTCTTGGCGACTTGGCGACGGTTGGCGAGATTTTTGGCGACTTGGCGAGAAATCGATACTTCTGGAAACATCCATCACCTAAGCTCTAGGACCAATATTTTTCGAGATAGCCTAGAAGCTTCCAGAACCTTGGCGAAATTGGTAGATTTCTCCGCCAAGTCAGGTATAAATACCGCAGCCCGACATGGAAGAGTAGTAGAGTTTTGTGAAGACAGTCAGTGAGTGAAGACGATTAGTTGTGACTGCTAGTTGTTCTCTGTCTGAGGTATTTGAGACCTGTGATTGGAAGCTATTTCTTATTGTATCTGACGAATTGTAGCTGTATAATTGTGATTGTTACAGCGGGAATTTCGTTTCTCTAGTGAAGTTTTTACGAATAAAAGTCTTGTGTGCATTAAGTGGTTGCTTTATTCAACTCTCAATCAACACGAACCCGTGGAGCTCGGTACAACTGGTGTCAGAATCGGGATTGAAGAGTTGATGCAGCGTGTCACAAGAAAAATGGATATGGATTTAATGAAAAGTCTTCTCGAAAAATTAGCGGAGCAGATGGCTGAGATGAAAGCTGGACAAGAAGATATGAAAACCGAGATGAAAGCTGGACAAGAAGAGATGAAATCTAGACAAGAAGAGATGAAAGCTAGACAAGAAGAGATGAAAGCTGGACAAGAAGAGATTAAATCCGAGATGATGAAAGAGATAAAATCTGGACAGGAGGTGATGAAAGCTGGACAAGAAGAGATGAAAGCTAGACAAGAAGAGATTAACGCCGAGATGATGAAAGAGATAAAATCTGGACAGGATGAGCTTAAGAAGGACATTGTAAGTGTTAAAGAAGAATTCTCCAACATCATTCAGGAGAAGATGAATGCAATGGAGGATAAGGTAACTTCAGTAGAAACTAAAGTTCTAGAGATAGAAGAAAACGTGGAAGAAGCATTAGACAATATCAATAAGGAGATTGAAAGCTTGAAGAAGCAAATGTCAAACAGACATGAGGAACCCAACGTGGCATTTGTGCCATCCCTAGCCAATATTAAACTCTCAACATTTGATGGGAAATCATCCTGGCAAGTATACAAGACCCAGTTTATGATGGTAGCGGAAGCCAATGGATGGAATCCCCGAGCCCAAGCTTTTCACCTGGCGGCTTCTTTAAGAGGAGACGCGGCTGACATCCTCGAGACGCTTCCGGAGGAACAGAGGCACGATTTCCAAGCCTTATCGAGTGCGCTTGAGCTGCGGTTTGGAGATAAGTGCACCAAAGAATATAGCAGACTACAGTTAAAGTCCCGCTATCAAAAAGCGGGTGAAAGTCTGCAAGAATTGGCTGCCGATATTCAGCGACTTTCCCATCTAGCATTTTCGGACTGCCCAGCTGAGACACGTCAAGATTTGGCTCTCCATCACTTCATCGATAGTGTGCGGGATCCAGAGATACAGAAAACACTTAGACTCGCCGATGTCAAGGATATCGGATCTGCCCTAGTATACGCACATAAGATAGAGGCTGCCCAGCAGGCCGCGCGTAAAGACCGGCACTCAATCAGAGCCGTCTCTGCTACTGATACGGACTGTAATTTAAGAAAGCAAATTGAAGATCTGCGGCGAAAAGTCCGTAGCTTAGAAATGAGTAAAGGTGGCAGAAACATGAAGATTCAATGTTGGACTTGCGGTGCAGTCGGACACGTCCATAGAGACTGCCCGAAACAAAAAGAGGGTGGAAATGATCTTCCACCACAACAGGGAAACTAATATGTGGCCATCTCGCGGGGCGGAGATGTCCAGAGAGTCAGAAGCCCCATTTCAAATTGTTTCACATTTCTTCCGTAAGTGGCGGCGACAACGGACTTTTTGTTATGGGACATGTCAACGAAGTTCCCTGCAGAATGATAATCGATACTGGAGCCAACGTAACTATCATTAGGACAGATTTGGCTCGCAAACTTGGTGAGAAACTCATCTGGACTCCGCCCTGCATTACCCTCCAAACTGTGACGGGTGATAAGATTAAAGTGCATGGAAAAGTCAATCTAAGCATTGCATTTGGTAATGCCGTGTACCATCATATGGCATATGTCGCTGATATAAATGACGAATTTATTCTCGGATTGGACTTTCTCAAAGAAAACCATTTCAAGTTAGATTTTAAAAATAATGAACTACACTCATGTTCTGAAGACATAGCGATTTTTAAGACGAAATATTCAGATATTAAAACAGTCCATCATATAACTGCGAAGAGTGAAACAACATTACCACCAAGAACTGAGACAATAGTTTGCGGAGCTCTTTCAGAAGATAATAATTTTCATTATGGATTGACTGAATATCCAGATTCCGACAATAGCGTTAAAGGAGTACTAGTGGCTTCTTCACTCGTCGACCTTTCACGAAATGTAATCCCGGTAAGAGTTGCTAATCTAAGTAATAAGGTAAAACTTATAAAAGAAGGAGAAGTGCTAGCGACTTGCACTCCAGTGACCTGTATTAACCGAAATTGTCAAGCCACACTATCTGAGCCTCCTGACACTCTAATTAATGAACTCCTTCAGAGAGCAGAGTTAGATGATAAACAGAGGAATGCTGCAAGAAATTTATTATTAGAATTCGGAGATCTCTTTTCCAAGAAATCAGATGATGTTGGGCGAACCAAATTGACGCAGCACCGAATCAATACAGGAAATCATCCACCCATTAAACAACATCCGAGAAGATTGCCATTCGCTAAGCAGGAAGAGGTGGATAATCTTCTGATGGAAATGCAGCAGAATGACATTATTGAGCCATCAGAGAGTCCTTGGGCTTCGCCTATTGTTTTAGTTCGGAAGAAAGATGGTTCTACCCGATTCTGCGTTGACTATCGTCGGTTAAACAACATCACTAAAAAAGATAGTTACCCTCTTCCTAGGATTGACGATACACTTGATGCTTTATCCGGAAAACAATGGTTTTCGACTTTGGATCTCAAGAGTGGTTATTGGCAAGTAGAGATACATCCTGAGGATCGAGAAAAGACTGCATTCACCACAGGACAAGGACTTTGGCAGTTCAAGGTTATGCCATTTGGGCTTTGCAATGCACCTGCAACGTTTGAGCGCCTGATGGAGACAGTATTACGAGGACTTTCCTACGAAGCCTGTTTGGTATATTTGGACGATATCATTATTGTAGGGCGCACATTCGAAGACCATTTAAGAAACATCCGAAAGGTGCTGGAAAAATTAAAAATGGCCAACCTGAAGCTGAATCCTTGCAAATGTAATTTATTCCGACGTGAAGTAAGCTATCTGGGACACATTATCTCTGCTGAAGGTGTTAGAACAGATCCTGAAAAGATCTCCGCAGTTAAGGACTGGAGTCGTCCAAAAGATGTCCACCAATTAAGAAGTTTTCTTGGACTATGCACATATTACAGGAAATTTGTTAAGGGTTTTTCAAGTATTGCCAGACCTCTTCACAAGTTGACAGAAGTTAAACAGAGATTTCTATGGACAGATGAATGTGAGAAAGCTTTTAAACAACTGAAGGAGGCGTTGACATCTTCGCCCGTTCTTGCATATCCCCAGCCCGGAAAAATATTCATTTTAGATACGGATGCCAGCAACGAAAATATCGGAGCTGTTTTGTCGCAGGAAATTGATGGTAAAGAATGTGTCATTGCTTATTGGAGTAAATGTCTTTCGAAACCAGAGCGGAATTATTGTACAACCAGGAAGGAATTGCTGGCAATCGTCAAAGCCATAGAACATTTCCACCATTATCTCTATGGAAGAAAGTTCTTGCTCCGGACCGATCACGCATCCTTAACCTGGCTTTTAAATTTTAAAAATCCAGAAGGACAGGTAGCCAGATGGATTCAACGACTCCAGGAGTTTGACTTTGAAATACGTCATCGCAAAGGAACTCTTCATGGAAATGCTGATGCACTATCAAGGAAGCCGTGTAATGAAAGCTGCCGATACTGTTCTAGAGTAGAGAAGAACTATCAGCTGATAAATACTTCGGTACGCCAAGTTACTGTTTCATCTCCATCAAAACCAGACCCATGGAGTGATGAAGGACTTAGGGAAGCCCAAAAGAAGACCCAGATATAAATCCAATTCTTGAATTGAAAGAATCTTCTAGTATGAGACCAAGTTGGCAGGATATCTCCACCTACAGTCCTGCTACTAAGCAATATTGGGCTCTTTGGGACTCACTCCATATAAGAAATGGTGTCTTATACAGGAAATGGGAGTCCGATGATGGACGTAATTTCAAATGGCAGCTTGTTCTTCCAAAATCAAGAATTTCAGATGTTTTGAAAGAATTGCACAGTAGCTCAACTGGAGGCCACTTCGGAGTAATGAAAACTCTACAGAAAGTTCGAGAACGCTTCTATTGGAGCAAAACGAGACAAGATGTAGAGAAATGGTGCCAATCTTGTGATGACTGTGCGGCACGTAAAGGACCGAAGAAACGTAGCCGAGGAAGGTTGCAGCGGTACAACGTAGGAGCACCTTTTGAGAGGATAGCATTGGACATTTTGGGTCCTTTACCACGATCCTCAAATGGCAACAAATACATACTAGTTGTCATGGACTACTTTACTAAGTGGCCTGAAGCGTTTGCAATCCCCGATCAAGAGGCGACTACAGTAGCCGAGGTTCTAGTGCAACAATGGGTTTCCAGATTCGGCACACCCTTACAAATTCATTCTGATCAAGGGACAAATTTCACCTCTGTTGTGTTTAAAGGAATGTGTCAAATTCTCGGAATAGACAAGACGCAGACCACACCACTACACCCACAATCGGATGGCATGGTAGAGAGGTTTAACAGAACCATCTTGAATAACCTCTCCTTATGGTTTCCAGAAATCAGCAAGATTGGGATTTGAAGCTACCGCTGTTTCTG
This sequence comes from Latrodectus hesperus, assembly GCA_037975125.1. Lineage (NCBI taxonomy): Eukaryota > Metazoa > Arthropoda > Arachnida > Araneae > Theridiidae > Latrodectus > Latrodectus hesperus. The sequence goes on along the minus strand of CM075856.1, from coordinate 69,361,866 downwards.
CTTGCATATCGCAGTGCTGTCCATGAGACTACCGGATATACTCCTTCACAGATGCTCTTTGGTCGCGAACTTCGTCTCCCTTGTGATCTTCAGTTTGGTCGTCCACCGGATACATCTTCATCGCCAGAGGAATACCTTCGAGACCTTCAGGCACGTCTTGAAGATGTCCATAACTTCGCTCGAGACCGAATCAACCTGACGACCGAAAGAATGAAGACAAGGTATGACACAAGAGCGACGGGACATGAATTCCAAGAAGGTGACAAAGTTTGGTTGTGGAACCCGATTCGACGTAAAGGACTTTCTCCAAAGTTGCAAGCCAACTGGGAAGGTCCCTACACAGTCCTAAAAAGACTGAACGACGTCGTGGTTCGTATAAGAAAATCATCTGCTTCAAAACCAAAGGTAGTACATTATGATAGATTAGCTCCTTATCGTAATGTAGAGTAAAAATCAGTAGACCATGGTCTGTTTGTAAATAGTATAGATAATTTTAATCTTTTCTATTTTCTTGTATTTTTAGTTGCTTGTGTATGTAATGTGCTCTGTATCCTCTTGAAATGTAAATTCTTTTATATTAAATTTAGCCTCCTATCAGGGGATTGTACTGCCCGGGACGTGCAGTCCTTGAGAGGGGGCAATGTTACAAATTTGTAAATAATGATTATATTTGTCTTAAAATATCTCAGACAGATCAGAAATTCTCACATTTTGGGCAAAAATTGCGGTATTTAGACGTGTTGTAGTTTAAAAGCGGATTTCCTAATGATTTGGCGACTTGGCGACAGTTGGCGAGATTCTTGGCGACTTGGCGACGGTTGGCGAGATTTTTGGCGACTTGGCGAGAAATCGATACTTCTGGAAACATCCATCACCTAAGCTCTAGGACCAATATTTTTCGAGATAGCCTAGAAGCTTCCAGAACCTTGGCGAAATTGGTAGATTTCTCCGCCAAGTCAGGTATAAATACCGCAGCCCGACATGGAATAGTAGTAGAGTTTTGTGAAGACAGTCAGTGAGTGAAGACGATTAGTTGTGACTGCTAGTTGTTCTCTGTCTGAGGTATTTGAGACCTGTGATTGGAAGCTATTTCTTATTGTATCTGACGAATTGTAGCTGTATAATTGTGATTGTTACAGCGGGAATTTCGTTTCTCTAGTGAAGTTTTTACGAATAAAAGTCTTGTGTGCATTAAGTGGTTGCTTTATTCAACTCTCAATCAACACGAACCCGTGGAGCTCGGTACAATATATATATATATATATATATATATATATATATATATATATATATATATATATATATATATATATTGTAAAGATAATATGTGTGAGTGAAATCTAAAAAAATAAATAGATTCTTAGAATATCGAAATTTTTGATTTATAGATTTGCGTTTAAATTAGAAAAATTTACCAAACTAAATTGATCCGAGAAAATAAAAAGAAGCTGAAAGAATTTGGTAAGAAACGTATTTTTAAATTTGTGGCTGAAGGAAACCAATAAAACTAATCAATGTAGGGTAAAGTATATTGAACAGACAGGCAAACTACTATCTCACTTGATTGTATAGAATGATTTAAAATCAATTGCTTCTGCTCAATTTAAAAAAAACCAGGAAGTATAAATTGAATTTTCTTCTAACTTCACTAAGATGTGTGGCTTAAATAAACTAAAAATTGATTCCTTTCTTCATTAAATGAGAAAGGGTGTTATTTTTTCTCATCTGAGCATTTATGCGTGTGATTGCAATGAGATATTTGCAGCAAGGTGATAATTTGCCCGAAAAATGTGTTCTTTATTCAGTTTGAAAATAATCATATTATTTAATGAATAAAATACTCTTGTAATTTAAAGACAAAAACGAATAAATTTAGTTAGAAATTGTTAAATTAATAAAAGAAAATCTTTTAGCAAAATGAAATCGTAATATTTTTGCTTTATAAAAAAACGAATTTAAATATAATGCATATTATATATAATGCATTTATTTTTAAATTCATGCATAAATTACCCACAAATAATATATTTAAAAAGTCCATAATATTCATAATTATTTTATACTTTATTTAAAATAATGCTAATTTTTATAAATAATTATATACATCAGCATTGATCTAGAAAGAAATTGGGTTTTAAAAATGATAGAGAATAAAATTTTAGAAAAAAGCCAGAGTTAATTTTTAATGACATTAAGCAGTAGCAATTATGTAAATACTTTTCTATACAAGTTATCAAATCAAGAACGGTTAAGCATAAATTGACTTTTTAAATTTTTTATAGTTGAATAACAAACATGAAATTTCATTGCAATTTAACTATTTTTCAATTTTTAATATAATGTATTATAAAGTATTTTATTTCTGATGAGTATATCTTTTAATGTTTTCAATTTTAGTAACTTTGAGGAAATTACCATCTATTATTAATCCAAATTTATCCCTATTTTGCTAGTGATGACATGTATTTTAAAGAAACATTTTCTTGTTTCTATTTTTGTGATAGAAATTTAAAGGCTGTCAATATTCCGACAGATTTCTTAAAAAGAATTATTGCTTCAAATCTCATGCCTAAAAGAAGTTAAAATGAATTCTGATGCATGAAAGAGTTGAATGGTGCAAATTTTGGTTCGTGAATTCTAGATCGTAATGCTATTATTAAATATCTTCGTACGTATTCTCCAATATTCAAGAAAATACTTGCTTAATTTTGGTAGCTATTTCAAGTAAAATAAACTATAAAAACTATCTTGTGAATAATATTGTAATTTTTATATCTTTTCCTAAATAAAATAGCTCTAAAAATAAAAATTAGTGAAAAAATGAGTAGTTTTGCTCTCAAAACGTATCATTTATGTGTTTTCTAGTTAACTTAATCACTAAATCTTTTAGGATTAAAATATATGTAATGAACTTCAGAAACCAAAATTTTTACTTCAGAATTTGTTTCATTCTTCAATAGTTTGAGATTCTTTTATCATTATGGTATTCAGAATAGTGCTTAAAAGAGAAGCACACAATATCAATCTTGATGTAAAATATTTTATGCAGTTTCAAAATAAAATTATAAGAAAAAGTTTTTTGTCTCTATTTTTAAGTATTTCAAATTTAACCTAGATAAAAATATTTGTACTATATTAAATTAAAGTATCTATAAAAGACTAATTGTAGTTAAACATTTTATTTAACAGACCCAGCAACGACAACATTGTTTTACATCAAGAAAATTCATTTATGTTATTTATTTTATATTTTACGATCTATGTATCTTTTATTGAGATGTTTACCTGAGACCCATATTGATTTTGTATGATTTATTGTGTCTTTGTTAAGGGGTTGTCTCTTACATACGATAGGACCTATAAAGAAGAAATACAATGGACGAATTGTATGTCACTCTCCTAGAACAAATGCTGTTTTTCCTGTATTCCATTCTTCCGGGATGATGAATGGTCTCGACTTCAATTGAGCAATTTAGGGATTGATGGGTATGAGTGAGTTTTTCTGATGAATCACAAAGTAAAGCAGCAGAGAATTAATTGTTAAGTATTGATTACTACAAGTAATTTTCTAATTTTAATAAATCATTTTTTATTTTCTCTTTTTTGGATAAATATGTTTGTCTAAGAGTAAGGTAACATTTATTTTGTTTTCTTAATTATAATTGAATGTAAAATGTAATTTCTTTCTTTTTCTGAATTTTATTTGAGTATAAAAATAATTATTTATTGAGTAAAAGGAAACAGTGCTTATGGTATCGGTTTCAAGCATTAGTTTTCAGATATAAAAAGTCCAATTGTTTTGAAATAAAATATTAGACAATACTTTAAGCGTTCTTAAAAAATGACAATTCAAATAATTTTATGCTATATTATTGATTAAAGCAAGTAAAATTACAAAGTATAATGAAATTTATAAAATAATGATTACTCTAATAAATACTGAAGTAACTATGAGTTGTATTTGTAATTTTATCCATTTTGTATTTCATAATAAAACTTATTCAGTTATCTCTAAAGAAAAGACAATTTAAGTGGTATAATGGAAACAATATTTAAAAATCCTTCTTAAGAAAGCATAAGGAAGTTTAAAAAGTAATGTTAGTTTCCTATTTACTCATTTAAAACAGTTTTCATTTATACACTGTAGTGTTAAGCAATTATCAGTTAAATCATTTCCACATTTCTAAAGTTTCAATGAATATTGATTGCGATAAATCAAAAAATTTAATAATTTATTCTATTACACTTTTATCCAACCTTCTTAGTATTTCATTTCAGGGAAGAAATGCAGCTGCTTTAGCCGTCACATGGAATTCTTTAATGAGTATTTTTAACGATCACCTATTTATTCAAAATTATATTAATTCGCTTCTTTCTCTGAATTTTTATTCGCGTTTTTCTATTTATAATATCAAGGATAGTTAAAATATTATTCGCAAATCAATATTGGAAATTGCGACAAAAAATTTGCTTATGAATTCTCAAACTGAGCATGGAAAAAGCCATAGTCTGCGATTTCAAATCATTTAGATTGCGTAAAAGACGTAGTTACCTCCTGTAAAATATAACAGATATACTTTCAGCATACTCTATTCTGTACGTATTTTATAAAATGCAATTTCTAATAGTTCGTCTCAAGTATTTTTAATTTTATTATTATTCCAGTTAGAGTTTATACCTTGAAATAACAATTACTGCTTATATCAATGTATACACAGGGTGAAATATTATTATTATGATCACAGCAAAAATATTATACTATATAGTCAATAAAATAGTTGTTGTTGCTGTTGCTTATCCTCCATGTCTGACGGAGTCGAACTAGATCCACAAGTTCGTTGACTGTAAGGAAGTCGAAGACTAAAAGAGGATTGCTCAAGAGATCCTCCCTAGAGAGACCCGTGCAATCCAAAAGATGCTCAGGAAGAGCCTGATGATTTTGGCACTTGGTGCAGGTGACGAAAGTTTTCCTGCCCTCGTTGAAAGTGAAGCACTTAATATGACCGCTAGCAAGTCTTGAGAGAACAGTCCGGGTACGTCTGTCACACGGGAGGTCAAGGGACAAACATAAAATAGTAATATGTGGTATAGTGACACATTGAATGTAGTAGTTCAAAACGAAGACTATCTCTGTCTCTCTCTCTTGTAACATCTACTTCATTGTGGAATAGGTAAAAAGCAGGAATTTCGTTTTTAAGTAGTTAGTACTACTCTTACAGTCAAGATAATGAGTACAACATCTTGCCGGGGAAAACTTTTTCCTGGTAGAAAAGTTCTGTCTTGTTAAGAAAACACAAAATGAAAAAAAATGTATAACTTATCACTGAACGATTCTAGCAATCTCCCTAAAAATACAAACCTTGGTTAATTAGACCAAAAAGAGATATGAAATTTTTTAATAAGAAAAAAACTGAAGCACAAACATTATACAAAATATACCAATAAAATAAAATACAAAAAGTTTTACAATAATATATTTGAAGAATTATTTTATTCGATTAAGATTTTCAAAGTTTAATGGAAAGGTTTTATTGAATTATATTGTCAACAGTGAACAGAACTTCACAAAAATTTAATTCCATGTATTTCTAAGAATTCCATGATTAATGTCTTGCTGACAAAAGTGAATTTTATGATCTGTTTGAATACATTTAGAAAAACTAATGTAAATAAAAATGACTAAAAATGCAACTATCACAGTTATTGAAGGCATGTCCATTTCAGCCTTGGGATATTTCGAAGACGTACACAAAGCAGTGATATTTTTTCACATTTCGGTACAAGCAGCTGACCAACAAGATCAATATTTATTTTTGAGAATATCTCGGAAGTTATAGGCACAAGAGTTAATGGAGCTTTCTTTTTTTTTCCTTTCTTTTTCCCACACGTTTACAAGGATCACCTCTTTTCACAAAAGCTACTACTTCCTTGCAGCATTTTAGCCAATATAAATTTCTTGCAAATCGGTTCTTGGTTTTCTTCACGCCTACAGGTCCGGACGTCCCTTCATGTCCTATTTGCATAACTTGGAGACTTTAATTTTGCAGAAACAATTATAAATACTCGTTTAGTTTTTTTGGTAATATCTTCATTTAAATATCTTAATTAGAAAAGCTATTACCTAAAGGCTTGTTTTTTCCTATTTTAGCATAATAGAGGATAATTCTTTATCGTCTTTCTTTAGTTCAACCTATCTAATTCAGTTTAAATAATAAGAGTTAAACCTACAGGCAACAGCTATTCGTGTTTTGTCTTCTAAATTCAACTTTGATGAAGCTTCTAAATTCAAACTCTGATGAAGCAAAGTATCTTCTTGTGCCAAAAGAGCTTCTTCCAATTTCTCTTTAGCTTCTTTATTTTCTTGACATCAAATTCCTGTCATCATTACTGAGATTTTCATGTTATTTCTCTTCCAGTTTTTCATTTACGCTTTCGTTATAGAGTTTATTTAAATGGGAAAATCATTTTCTTTCATTTTCCACCTTTTTCAAAAGAAATGCTATACGGATTCGCAATAACTATCATATTTGAACAAGTTCATTTCTAATAATCACAGCTTTAGCTATTACCTACCCAAGATTGCACTTCAATTCAACTTTAGTTAATGGCAAACATACTGGTGAAAGAACCAAGGGTTTTATCCATGACTTTCCTCCCTTTAACAAAATCAGAATTCCATTTACACTTCCAAAAGATGTACAATAGACACTCGTTTTTACTAATTTCTAATTCGCAGACACTAATGATTTTACGAATTCATGTCCATTTCTTGCATAGTCCGATAGACACAATGATAATTTTAATTTCCATTTACGAACTAAAATTTTATAGAATCTCTTTTTTTTTTGAACTTCTTTTTATAACTCTTTCCTGAGCTTATTTTTTCCTATTAGATTTTTTATATTTATGGCTTAGAAATTTGGAACGATATTTTCAATAACGAATCGTTATTTCTTTGAAATGTGGATAGTTAAAAGCACTATTAATGTGTTGAAATCATGATTTTAAAGCACTTTTTGCGTCGTTTCTCTCATCTAATGTAATTCTCTTCTTTTAGTACTTGCATTACAGTAAAATCAATGGCTTTAGAAAATATTAAGGTATTTTTACAAAGAGTGATTATGGCTTGGAATTGCTTAAGAAAATTAACGTTCTAGGCGTAAATCACAAGTCAATCTATGCTTGGAATGATGTTACAGAAAAACGATATCTATGCCATTTTAACATGCAGCCTTTATTACCACCGTAACTGAAGAAAGCGAGGAAAATTTACTTTACTTGAGTGAAAATGTATTTCTCATTTAAAAAAGGGTTCATACGAAAGAGCTATCGAATGATCAAAAGATTGAGAGCATAATGAATAAGAATGAAAAAGAATTTCCAGATATACAATGAATAAAGAAATGACGTGGTATTGGGACCGTCTAAGAAATTAGCAGATGAATGACTAATAAGATTGAGGAACTTTTTACAGAAAAATTACAGTAAATTACTTTGTTACATAAAAAAACGTATTTTTATAAAAGCAATTTTGAAATACAATAAATAATTACTGTATTTGATTTTTCATCAATAAAATGAAAATATCTGTTTTTAAATATGAATTTTACTTTGCAGATGTTTTTAATACTGTGCATGCAAATTTTATTTTGAGATCTAACACATATTTATTTTTTTATTTTAAGAACATTTGGTTTTACGAATCATTTGAATGGTCCAAATGAATTCGTAGAAACGAATGTTTAAACTAAAAGGGTGGAGAAAATTATTTTCAGATACTTCCCTTAGTCTTTCAAACTGACAGGTGATTCTTGGAATTTCTTCAATTCAGGGCACTGAGGGGTAAGAGTTGATAAGACTCTTACTGAAAGTATTGTGGTGCTTTCAAAAATCTTCTCTTTTCGAATTAATCTTCCGGTGTCACAGATCGAAGATCAAGGTTCCCTATTTGAAATGTAGAAAAAGTGTCTCAAATTTATCATTGTTTTTAAAGGAATACTTCTGATTTGTTCCAGAAATCAAATTTTCTTTCTTTCTTTTCTTTTTTTTGTCTCTAGAGCAACTTTTTTAATGAAATTTTTGTTCATAAGAATCATGATTTCCAAATAACTCTTTAGGAGAAATAATGTTCCAAATTCATCTAAAATTTATTTAGACTTCTAGTAGTATTCGTAAGTTTAATTGATTTGTAATATTAACGAGATTTTAATTTGTAAAAAATTTTGATTCCCAAGTTTCTGGAAAGCAATTTTCTGTGTCATAACGAAAATCAGACCATGAAGATAGTTCCTTTTTGATGCTTCATAAATTTTTGATGAAACATTCTCGACTTAGTTCAAACCATTTCAATAGCAAATATTCATAATGGACATGATCTCCAACTTTATCTCAGGTTCTTTATCAATAAGCTGAGTTATCTCATATGGAAAGAGTCCTAACAAATAAAAAACATAATTCTCAAGATAGACCTAATCTCACTCTGGTGCTCGAACAGAACAGATATAAACTAATATTACTTTTTTTAAATCAAATTTTTGTATAAAATGTCACAGTTTTATTTGAGAGATGACAGTACAGTAATTTGAGGAACAATAAATTCTATTCTCAATTTTTCTTGATTATACTTTTTTTTAATTATTCTCTTCGTCTTTGCTTTTCTAATTTTTCTTTTCTTTTTACGAGCATTTAACTCTTCTTTCTTCTTAATTATAGTGCTTGAAAATTTTCTTAAAAATTGTTCCTCAAATTGGATTTTCTGTTATTGCCTTTCTTAAATAAATAATTTCCAAAGTTGGAATTACTTCAATTGCCAAGTCTACACAACAGTGTTTGTAAGTTATCTCTTCTACTTTTGGAGAATATGGCCATATTCAAAGATAAACTTTTAAACAAACACTTATTTTCTAAAATTTGTAAAAAGAAGATCACAAAATTTAAAAGTACAAATTTTTTAAGAATTAAATTAAGAAAAAATAAAATTAGATTCCCCTATAAGCACTTCAATGAAACACTTTGAATTACAGATTTATATATATTTACTATTTGATTGTTTAAGTAAAAACTAAACATTATAGACTCATACACTTTCTTTTTGTTAAAAGTAGTAAGCTAGACAAAAATCTAAAATAATTTAAAGAAATCAATGATAAGTTTTTCAAAATAAAGTTTCGATTTCAATAATGAAATTCTCAGAAACTTCAACTATCAGAGTTTAACAAATCCAATCAATTTTGATTTTATTCTTCTGATCAAAAATTTGAAAGTTTTTGTTTTAATTACAAATGTTCTACTCGAACAGTTTCGATTCTTTAAATGCCATAAAAAAGCATACTAATAACAGTTACATCATATGATACGAAATAAAAAATAAGTAAAAAAATATCATTTAAGATTAACTTAAGTCAATACCATTTATTATAAACTTATTCAAAAAAAAAACTTATTCAACTTATTCGAAAAGGTTGAAATAGATGGCGCTACTATTGCAGACAAAATGATTAGCACAGAGACTATAATATAGAAATTGAACTATTTATGAATTGTTCTTGTGTTGTTCTTATTACGGTTGAAACATGCTTAGAACAAAGTTTCATTAAAAATGAACAACATTTAACCTATTTATCGCCATGCTATGCTAATGGGACGTTTTACGAGTAATTGTAGTAAATAGTGAAATTTACTTGAGACAATGGGGGGGATACACTGATATGGGACAGTTGAGAAACTAACGTATTAAATCAATAAAAGATTTGCAGTGCTATGTATTATGATGACAGCATAACGAATCTTGTTGTATTTAAAATCTCTAGCTATTTAAACTAGACCAAAATTAAGAATAGTTATTTACTACATAGATTCTCAACCTTTTTCAATTTTTTTTGCAAAATGCCCCCTTTTTTTCGAAAAGTTAAATATGTGTTTTTGCTTTGACTGAGGTCCACAAAACTCACAAATTATGAGTAAATAGTGAAACATATAATTAAAAACAAATTTATAAACATCCTTTGTGTCTATTGGATTTATGCTCACAATTATCACTAGTGTAGGCTATGTATTTAATCTACCTTTGTATTTCTGTGTGCCATATCAGCATCCCATATTTTTTCTCCTACCGTCCCCTAAAAGTAGTAAACATTCACAAGAGGGTGCTATCGTCCACCCTGTGAGCGTATGATACAATAGTCATAAAATTTATGAAGATTCTGAGCTACACTAAGTCTTTTTTAAAACTTATTTTGAACCACCAACCAAAGAAATAAACAATAAATTTTTTAAAAAAAATAATTTAATTTTTGCCATTGAACTTATTTTTCTAGTAAATAGGAAATTAAATTGTATGTAATAAAAAGAAACTGAAATGAAATTGTACGTACAAGGCAACTGAATTGTTTGTAATAAATAGTAAATACAATAACAGATTTTCTACCAGACTTAATATATTTAATAAGAAGGTGGAAACTCTTTTTCTTCATCAAAAGAATTTTAAATTTGAGAAATCAAGTCATAAAAATACAGCAGTCCAAGTGTTTATAAGTAAATAGGTTTCTGTGTATTTATTTTTAATGAATTTTAAGCAAGAAAGAGAAATCTCGGATAGACTTATGGAAACAAACTTTAATCCTTCACTTTGAAACAAAACTGGAACAATATTGTGCAGTATTCTTTAGGGATAAGATGTAAAATATTTTCACAACATGAAGAAAGTGATTTTACAAATAAATCACTTTGAAAATCAATCAGCTCCATCTTCACTGCAGCAATATCTTCTTAAAAATCAAAATGTTCTGTACCACAGTGGTTATTGTCTGTGACAGTGTTCCGTTGAGAAATTGAGATCAATCATTGATGGCGATGGTTTGGCGATCAGTGATTCAATAGGATTTCCTTTTAACGGGATTCCACCAAGCATTTTAGAAATCGAAACTCAAAAGTTTTTACTGAATAAAAGTAGTGATAGAATGAGTACATGAAAACTTTAGGTGAGAACTTGTGTCAAAATTTCGATCATTTCATATATTACATTGTTGGTCGAGTTAATGAATTTCTTTAAAAATTTAGAAGAATGCTTATCTGAGTTTTATACATGCAACAACTGATTTTTCATGCAATTAAAAAATATGTAATGAGTTAGAACAGTACCAACAATAGAATGCGTTTTCATTAAGGAATGCATCGTGTGCATACAAAATGAATATTAAAATTATTAAAGTAAGCAAGAAGATACTATAAAGAACTTGAAAAAAATTAATTTGTAGTCGAAATAGCATTTTTAATTAATAATTTTAATAATTTCAGTAATCTACGATAATTGTTTTCCCTAACACGCATTTCTATTAAAAAAATTCCTTATTGACATTATACATAAAATATTCATTCATGGTACATGAATTGCTATTTCGCCACATTTTAATTCATAATAGGTATGACACACTAACATTTTCCAGTAGATATTTTAAAAACTGTGTACAATATAAAAATCTTGTAGGGCCTGCAGTGGTATGTTTAGTTAGTAACTCTTTTCATTATCAGCAGGAATGATTTCGAATACCGAATATCCATCTTGTTCATTAATGGAGTTGGAGTAAATAAACATGCCGTGGTCATAATGTCAGCCATACGAAAAGGTACTTTTGAAGGATTTCTCCTTCTTTCCTGCATCTGAATTATGAAACTCCACCTACTGTCACGAAGACACGCCCACTGTATGATCAACTAAATATTAAGTATTTTTAATTATTACAAAATTACTTTACAGCGTTTTATCAATGCAAGAACAAACTTTATGATATGAAAACAAATTAGCTTATTATAGAATTTTGTAGAGATATTTTCTGTAAATAAGTCATATGATATATTTTAATTGTATTATTTTCCTTAAAATATTTTTTGAAACAAGAACTTTTTAATATAATTTATATAAATTTTTTGTTTAATGCAAAATATGCACTACACACTGTAAAGTACATTAGTAATATCTTTATTGAATACTTAGTTAGGAGAACAAATTTAAAATCCAATTTTAGAAATAAAAATTTTATTTCCTGATTTAGTGCCATATAAATTAAAACAAAATTTTATAACTATTTGTTTCAAAGAAAATACAATTTCACTGCTTTTTCCCCCCATCAATCTTTAGAAAAAATTTTAATTTTGAAACATTTGACGACCTATTTTTTGAAGAAAACGGTTGAAAGAATAAAACGTAAACACTTAAAATATTTTGTGATCTAAATCTTTATTTTGAAACTTTGCATTTCGTACTTAGTAGGCAATCCCTAACAATATATTTAATCTAAGAAAAATATATATTGTTTCGATTTATAGAGAGTTATAACAGCTTCACACGCAAAAATGGGATGGGATGGTTTTTATTGAAAATGGAAAAGTAATATATTGTACATTGAAAAATGCCGATTCTAATGGAATGTTTTCTGGATCCCTTTTGTTCCATTATTTTAAAAAGTGTTATTTTCTGAAGAAAATAGTTTTTCTTCATATTATTTGAATCTTTCTACTGGAATCGAGAAAAACATAAAACAAAATTTTATCATGTCGAACGTACTACAAGTTATAATTTTTTTTAAAATTTTCTGAAACATACACTTTTTGGAACTACGCATAAGAGTGTTAAACACAACTTATATAATTCAATGTAGCGTGGTTAAACTTTTTTGTACAAATTAAATAATTCCTGTGTAATATAAAAATAATTTTTTATTCTTTATAACAATTAATAGCTTTTTATAAATTGGTAACTTAAAAAAATGTCTTTGAAGGGATACAGCATAAAGTGTTATAGGTTTTATCATAACATAATCGTATTTTTTCAGTTATATATACAAGTGCAATAAAAAACTAATTTAAACTTCCATACAAAAATGAAACGGAAAACAAAACAAAAGTATTAAACATTTTTCATTATAAATAATTGCATAAGTAATTTTTCCATGTATTCCCTAAATGAATTTCAGCATTTATCGAACCAAATAATATTATAAATTGCATTTAAGTAGAGATCTCCTTGAATATTTCTCAACTAATTTAAGACAACTTCTTTTAATTTCGTTAGCAGTTTGAAAAAAATCGATTGAAAACGTCTTTCTTTTTCCTGCATGAAAAATTAGAATTTGCATGATTCTAAGTAGATAGAATTCTATGTGATGAGTGTAAGCAACTAATCAATTTAAGTTTCTTTAGTGAAAGTTTTGTTTTATTAGCTTTAAAAATTTAGCACAGCAGTTTGTTTTCACCGTACGTTCAGATTGTTTGATTGACTTTTTAAAATTCTATTTATATTATTTTCAAACTATATAAATTTGAACATTAATTTTTAGGCATATATATATATATATATATATATATATATATATATATATATATATATATATATATATATATATATATATATATATATATATATATATATATATATATATATATATATGCATATATATATATGTATATATATGCATACATATATATAATTCTTAAGTTCTGATAAAATATTTCATACGCAGAAGTTTATTTATCCAAGATATTGCTTCCTAGTTAAGGAGATTTTAACGTATATTTTATAAAAGATAATTTTTCCATATAAATTTCAGAACTCATGTTTCTCATTCCTTTTTATACTATTCTTCATATTACTAAAAACTTCATTTTTCTCATCTATTTTCTGTAAATTTATTGTAATTATGGACCTGTTTTTGTCAATAATGGCCAAATGTTTTTCCAAAATTTCTCTTTTTGGTAAACCTTAGCATTAATGTTTTTGCAAAATGTTTCTTCCGTTTCTTTTTTCCTTTAACTGTAATTAGACAAAATGACTACAGTTTATTCATTACTTTTAAATGATTTTTTGGAAAGCAAGTATCATGAAGTTAAGAAAAAATATTTAGTTTTTATTTTTCTTAGAAAATATTTAAAAATAAGAACTTTATATTTTGCAAAATGTGTCTGTATTAAGCATATAGTTGATACTGATATGCTCTCCTAATTATCTGAAATTTTAATTTGTAAAGTTAAAATATACTATCCAATTTATATTAACAATTACCCAAGATCTTCATGAAAAAACTTTTTTCGGAATCGTTTTAAAATGAAAAGATTCTTTTCTTAAAATATTATTTCCTTTAAACTTTTTTCTGCAGAATGAGACACAACATAGGTTTTGAATTTCTTAATGGACTTTTAGTAGATCAAACATTCTTACGCTGTAACTTCTTTCTTTTCCATTTCCCCAATAAAACATTTCTAAGAAAAGTTCTGAGTTCTTAAAGTTTTATATTTATATGTAGTTTCCCTACTTTATTTGTATTTTACTTTTTTCAAAGCGAAGTTTTAAGTTTCCAAACGAACGTGACATGTTGGAGCAAAGGGTCACTCTTAGAATAATGTCTTAAACATTCATGCTTTTTTTGTTAGAAGATTTAAGGTAAAAAAATGCAAAATAGAAAAGAGCAGAGCAAACTCTTCATGCAATTTACATAAGGATGACAAATGTTACATCTGAATTACATATTCCATGCTATCTTTGCTTAAAGTACGTTTCTTAACTATATGCTTCTTTCATTTGCTAACAAACAAATTTTCAAAACGTTTGCGCATAACGATTGACATGATATTTATTGTAGATTATTTCATTCCTTAACATCTAATAAAACATTGTAATTTTATACAAAAATAATTTTGCTTAAAAATTTATTTTTAAATGAAATTGAAATTAAATTAAAATAATAAGCACAAACTGATTTGTGAATGGATTTTAGTCAGAGTAAATTTATATCTACATTTTTAAATTTGGGTTTATATATTACACGAAAGTTGGTGTACGTTTTGAAATATCAAGTTATAATATTTTTTAACATTTTAAGATTATTTAAATATAATTATTTAAGATACATAAATAATGTCAGGTAATTGTAATTTCAAATTATGATCAAGTAGAAAGTTATAATTTGAGCTTTGCTTCAAAATCGTTTATCCTAAATTAGTAGGATGAATGGGTAATTAGTCCATTCTTCAATTCAGCAGTTCAATGTAGATATTCATTTAGTGGTAATAAATCCCTTTTAAGCCACTTGTCTTGGTTGAATTAGCCATTCTGTCCAACTCGTGATCATAGGCAGATTAGCACATTTGCACATTATACCAGTAAAATGTTATTAAAGATATTATCTAGGCAAAGTGTGAAAGCAATATCAAACTAGCAATCTTTGTTCATATCAAAATCAAAACCATTAACTCTTACAGTGTATTAAAATTTGTGAACAGTTTTAATAAAATAATATATTTCATTAAACGAATCTGGTACACATACATTATTTTTATATTTTTGCCAGATTACATGTTGTCACAATCGTGTATATTCGTTGAGATTAATACTTAGTAGAACGATTTAGTAAAGACATATAAATAGCCTTTAGAATTGGTCTGATAGTATTCATAAAATGTTATCACATAAAAATTCAGAATTATATGACAAATGCATCGCTGACCAATGGCTGAGTGGTTAGCTCTCCTGACTCATGAGCTGAGGGTACCGGATTCGAATTCCGGTTAGGGCATGGATATTACTTTCTTTCCTTGCTCTCTCTATGTTTTTCTGTCCTTTCTTCTGTGATGATGTGTAAATGTGCCCCACCGTATAAACAGGTTGTGGTGGTATGGCGCAGGCGATGCTACTCGCCTCTGTGAATTGGTGCCCCCATGGGTAACGACAAATGAGTAGCAGTTTCTGGTATTCTCGTGGAAAAGGGCTCGTCACCTGTGCCCGCCGTTGGAAAAAAGAATGACAAATGCATTCAAAAATATTTTAATTAATAAAGTATATTAATTATGTAATTCATTTTTAGGATTCAATTTGGTGAAAGAAGAAAAATTAATTTGCTTTACTATCAAACTAGCAGCAGGGTATTAATTCTAAAAAAATTAATATGGCAGTATTTTTTGGCTGAGCCACAGAAATATCGAAAAGGGCACTTTTACTAAGCAGATAAGAATCAGTCTACTAAGTTCACATACATTTAATAATTTGCTTAGTTTTCAGAGCACCGATATTACACTAATATCGGTGCTCGGGAAACTAAGCAAACTTTGACTTGAGGGTCGGATAGTTATTTATTGTGAATAAAATTATAATAAATTTTATTGAATGTAAAACCTGTAATAAATATAAACTAAAAATGCAAATGTAAATTTAAAAAGTAAAATTAAACAAAGTATATTGGTATTATAAAATATGTTTGCTATAAAACGCGCGCACCAAACAAAGTCCTGTACAAGAAACTGATATATACTAGAAAGATGAGTCTTAAATAGAAAATATGAATTCTTTTTATCTCATAAATGCTATTTTTTGAACAAATAAACTATCATGCAGATGCCAGAGAAATTTTTGATAATTGAAAAAAATTTTTTTTTTATTTTTTTGCACAAAATGTTAAGCATAATATTAAAAATTAAATTCTTACCAAACTTTTAAAAATAAAATGAAACTGAAAGACAAATATCGAATAAATTTCAGAAATTTAAAAGTTTCATTTTAAATGAAAAGTTTTCCATATAAGAAAAGATATCACTTAATAGAAATTTTTTTTATTTTTTTATTCTACTTCCTCTTTTTTACTAAAGTTTTTTTTCAATTTATTATTTCATTCAAAGTTTAGTAAATAATACATATCGTATTTACTATATAATAAACTATTAAAGATGGCCACATTTGCCCCTAGAATATTTAGCAAATTTAGATATTTTATATTATTTTCTAGGAATTGAAAGTGGGTATTTCATTAAAATATTTCTCAAGTTGTATAACTGAAACCATGCTTATAACATTAACAAAAGGCGTGTTTTAATAATTACTTTAAACGAAAATTTTAAAAAACAGCACATAAATAAGAATAATAATGAATCATATTAATATAAACCTAATTATTTTAGCAAATGATTTTTAAGACAGCAAATGATTTTTATAAAAAATATAATTTCGCTTAATAAAGTATTTTTAAAATTCTGATTAAAAATATCAATTTGATGCTCAATTGAATCAAAAGAACTTGATTAAAATGGTACATTTAAAGTTATTTTTCTTGCTCTTTCTACTTTTCATACTAGTGATTTGCCTAATTCACAAGCAATGATCATTTAAAACTCATAAAATTTGATGTGCTGCCATGAATTTGAAAAATAAACAGATAAAAAAAGCTTATTTTGTATATATTTTTGAATTGATGATAAAAAAATATGAATTGGAAGCTAGCTAATGAAAATAATTTTAAAGGGAAAAACAGATGCACGTTAAAAACTGTGCCTAAAATAAGTAAGATTTTAAAAACGGAAAAAACCATAATTTTTTATTGTTTTTCTTAAAAGAAAATTTTTATTTAATTTTAAACTGATTACATATAACCAATCGTATCTTATCCTAATTCTTTAGTTTTTTAGGTACTTATTTTATATAGCTTTAATTTAAATCTACAGTTATAAGCAAAATGATTTTCTCTGACATTTCCGTTCAGTGAAGTAAAACTTATTGTATTTTGACTTTTAACTGTTTTTATTTATTTGAAAGAAAAAATGCCTGAACAACATAATACAATGTAACATATTCAATATTTACAAATTTATCATATCGAAATATAAAAGTGTCGCAATAGGAGAATGTATTTGTTCTTTATTTGTAATCATGTTTTATTAGAATCAGACTTGCTTTCCAACAAATTCTATTATAATCTGAATAGATACCATGATAAACGGGAGTTTAATCTTTTCTTTGAACTAAATTTTTATTTTTCATGGTAATTTCTTTGTTATGATCAATATCATATTGAGCCTCAAATAAAATTAAATTTCCTTAATTAATAGTGTAAATTATTTAATATTATTAAGTTAATTGATTATTGGACGATAGTTATTTTAATCGAAAATATTTCATGAATATAATTTTATACCTGATATTTTATCAAATTTAATCAGACATTAATAAGACTCTTTTACAATTGCTTAACATATGTTTGAAATTTATTAAGGCATTTAAATTTTTGATTTCAAACCATTTTTAATATTCACTCTTCTGAATTTGCAAACATAAAAATGATCAATGAACTGAAATTCATGAAGTTAACTTTTGCTGTGGCTGATTAAATAAATATATATATATATATATATATATATATATATATATATATATATATATATATATATATATATATATATATATATATATATATATATATATGTATGCATGTATGTATGTATGTACATATACATACATATATAAATAAATGCTTATATATATTAAATCAGATAAACATTGCAGGTTGTCCGTCAGTTGAAAATTTCATCCCATTTTCGTTCTTGATAAATTCAAAACATTTATCTTTTTTAAATATAAAAAATGTTTTTGATCGTAAATAAGAAAATTTTCTCTTGAAATCCTTAATTCAAAATATTCCTAATATTTTATTCATAATTTTTTTACCTTGTATTCAGAATTGTGATGATAAATAGGACAAGATTTCTTCAAAAACAAAAAATGTACATATTCTAGATATTTAATAATGTACTTCTGAATAATGGAAAAATAACGGTAAAATGTTTAGTTGTGGATTTATTTTGTTGCTAATAATTCGTATTTTGAATCATGAGATTGTGTCTAGGATACTAAACTACACACGTCTTGCTCGAATGATTTATCTATTCTAGCAACAGCAAGACATCATCTCAATAACTACTGCATATTCTTGAAGCCGCGTTATGAACAAAAGAAATTTTGATTGTGTAATTAACTTGAACTTGGACCCAGAAATAGTATAATGGAATTATTTCATAGAAAACCGAGTTCTGAATACGAAATTACAATATACGTATAATTATTTCGTTCAGTCTTGAAGAATATGAATTGCCATCATGGAATCAATACTGTTATACTAGCTCATCACTTTAAATGATGGTTTAAGGTGAAATTGCAGGCGTGTTCCTTCGCATCTTTTTTCTTTTCAGACTCTTTGAGCTAAAGTCTTAAATATTCTGACATTTTTGGGTTTTTGATAAGGATTAAGGTGTCAGCAAAATGAATTTCAGTAAGACAATGCTCAGTTGCAATACCGACTACTGTCCTAATTTTCCTCGATTTATAGGCAATCAATTATTGTCTTTTCAAGAATGCTCATCTGATCTCTTATGAGTTAAAAACAATTGATACATAGTTGCTGAGTGATTGACTCACCATTACCCTTTAACTATGAGTTCGACGAACATTGAGAGATTATTGAATTTAAACAGATTACTCTTCCTGTAAGCACATCTTAATAATGTATTTTGCAGTTATAATTTATTATCATTAAAAGCATATTCATTAATTTATATTGAAAATACAACCTATAATTGTATTAATTTAGATTTCCACATCAGATTTTTTTATTTATACTTCTAAAATTTATAAACTGTTCACTTAAAAAATTATTGAAATTTATAGAGCTCAAATGATCAATTTCCCGCTTTTCATTTATTGTTTCCTTTTTCAAAATTTTCAGGTTTGATATTATTGAAAATATTCAATTTTCCTATGTGATAGATAGACTATCAATGGATCTCACTCGAAACACCTAGGTGTCAAACGATATTACACTTTTTCAGCTAAAGTCTTTGTTATTGATCATCATACCATAATATGTTATGGGATTGCATGAAAAATCTTATTTATTTGTTGTTTAAACTTTATTTGACAATGTCATACGAATGATTTTCTACGATATATGTACACTTTATAAATTTCATTCATAGAATATTGTTGATATTTTAGAAATAGAAACATAGAAATATCTTTAAATAAAAACACTCTCAATAGATAGATATAGAAATTAAAGAAAATCTAGCAATGTGGTTAATTTTTGTAAGTTAAAATAATTTTTTTATGGATTTAAATTCTAAAAATGTTTGAAGTTAAATTATTTTTAATATGTTATCCAAAAGTGCGTAAAAATAATGACTAGGAAAACGTTAATAAAACAGTAGGAAACTTCTTCACGCAAATGTTTTGATGTCATATTTTTGTTTCCTTATAAGATTTATCAACTGTAAAAATATATACAGTCAGTATTAAAATAAACCTATAAGTCATTTAGAATAAAATAACATTAATCACAAATATCAAATTAAAATTTTAATTAGCACATCTTTAACATACAGAGCATTAACGAAAATTTATCCCAAATTCAAAATAAATTTTTATATTTCGAAAATAATTGTGTAAGAGTAAACACATTCTTAAGAAATTAATTTATCGAATTAAAATACTTTTCTATTTATATTATAAAATAAGAGGATTTATTTGAGACTTAGTTTACGAGACAATGATAAAAAATTTAAATATTCAATAAAAAGGTAAACGTGTGAGGTATTAAAGATTCATGATAGACATTGGAAAATTATATAAATAATTAAAATTAAAACTTCTTTATATAATCCTTTGTATAATATTCATACAAATTCTATTATTTCAGAAGTATTAGATGTCTTCAAAACATATTAAATTAATATTTATTTATTGATAAAACTTTATATATTTTTGATAAAACTTTATGTATTATATACAATATTTTACAAGAAATAGTAATTTAAAAAATGTTTCAATTATTAATAATATGGTAATGAATAGATTAAATTTACATAGAGTTTTTAATTTTATTTAGGAGTTTCAGGATCCAATAAATACTAGAATAGTTTGAAATATGACTGCTTTATATATATATATATATATATACATATATATATATATATATATATATATATATATATATATATATATATATATATATATATCTATATATATATATATACATATATATATATATATATATATATATATATATATATATATATATATATATATATATATATATATATATATATATATATATATATATATATATATATTGAAATAAAAATTTTATTTTTCCTGATGTATAATATTTTAGCAGCAATAAATAAGTATAAGTAATGTATTAATAAACTGTATTATCAAGAGATGTAAGCCAGTCGCAGTATGCATCATTCAGTAGCGTATGTGACATTATAATTATTTGTATCTAAAAATGAGAAGTTATTTATGGAATATTAACTTCGGTAAAACTGAAAATATAAATTATGATTATTTTTATCTAAATATAATTATTTATTACTATTAACCATTTATAACCAATTTTAAAGCATGTATAATTTCATATTATTTCTTTGTGTATTCAAATATGAGCAAATATATTCAAATATGAATAGAAATAAACTAACATCTATCTTAAATATTTATGTAAAATATTTAAAAGTAATTAAATATGATTAGTTTTTATGCAAATTAGTTAAACTTATACACTCTCTTTCAAAAGTTAAGTACGGGAAGGAAGATGCTAATTTTCGGAAATTAATCAGAATTGAAGCACATGCAAATCGCGGCAGCGGTAGATGGAAGTATGCAAATATGTTAGGTAGCAACCAATCGCAATTTCATGTAAAGAAATATGCAAAAAGGGCAGTCTGATAAGATACCAGCTTTATGAAGGGTTACAGAAATTGATTGTAAGTGATGATAGAAAAGGTGTTTAAAAATTTCATACAATTTATTTTCAAGACATATGTGTTTATATGACTTCCAGAAGACGAATGGAATATACTAAACGCTGGTGTGCTGTGGAGCGTATTGAAGCAGGCCAGTCGATCTCAGATGTTGTTCTTTTCTTCGGCATTTTTCATTCTGTAATTTCATGTTTATGGAAACAATTCCAAACCACACAGACAATTGTCCGAAGGCCAGTAGCCAGTCGTCCAAGGGTTACAAACCCCACGGAAGATCGATATATTGCGATTTTAACCAAGCGGAAGCTCAGAGCGACCTCCACACATGTGACATCTATGGTTACAGCGTCCATTGGTAAGGTGATATCTGCAGCTACTGTACGTCGAAGATTACTTATGAGTGAACTGTATGTCCTGGTACTTTAAGTTTGTGTTTGTCTATCCGTCCAATCAAGAAGGACACGGTTAAAGTGGTTCCGCGAACATAAATAGGACTGTGTCTGGTTGGGGCAATGTCATGTTTACTGATGAGTCAAGATTTGATCTGAAACCAAATGACAAGCGCATACGGATATGGCGTGAACAAGGAACACGCAATTAGCCCCAAAACTTCACCGAACATCACGCATTCCGAGGTGGAAGCATTATGGTGTGAGCAGGGATTTCATTAGGATACCGCACCGACCTGCACACCTTACGGTATCGAGATGAAGTCCTAGAACTCATTGTGAGATTGTACACTGCAGCAGTTGGCCCTATTTTTGTTTTAATGAGTGATAACGCACGTCCGCATAGAGCTGACATCGTCGATGACTGCCTGGAGAGTGAAGGGATTGCGCGTATGGTGTGGCCAACATATTCGCTCGACCTTAATATCATTGAAAATCTTTGGAATGACGTGCTGTTTCTTCACGTTTCCCACTTCCAGCCACTCTTATGGTGCTGGAAACTGCTCTACAAGAAAAATGGCCATTGCTTAATTCTGCAGTGGTTGACCACCTAATTGAAAGCATGGTCATAAGTTGTAAACATTGTATACAGATGAAGGGGAATCACATAACCTATTAATGTCTTTTTTATTTTATTCTGTTTATTTTCATTCTATACATAATTCTGCTTAAAACTCTAGTATGTCATTAATTGATAACTTACAAAACTTCAATATTGTTTTCATTTCTGTTTATGATTATTGATTATATTTTATGCATAGATATATATGCTACTTTCCTGCCGAATTTTATGTCAATCGAAGCAGTATTTGTTGATTTTTTTGCATTTTACATCTTCATGCTTAACTTTTGGAAGTGAGTGCATTTTGATTGCGCTGATTTAACTGAATTGATTGCGCGATAGGCAGAATTATTTCTGAATGAATTTGAATATTTGTCTCTTTATTAAACTTAAAGGCATGCTTTATAGCATGGCAGTGCAGCGGTGTTTTCTAAATGGAGTTGAAATTTTTTTTGTGAAAAAAAACTTCTATAAAATTTGGTTTAAGTAAAAGTAGTTTCTATAATTTCTAAAGACTTGTCAGAAGAAAAATTAGAAAGTAAAATTAATTGTATGATCAAAAAAATAACACATATTTTCCCGGAAGTTAATCACTGTATGTGAAGAATAATTCTGGATCAGAATTTGATATGAAAGGCGAGAAACTGCAATCATTTGACAACATGAAATATCTAATAGAAAAAGTAGCTGATTAGAGAAATACTGAGTAAGTCGAATTTTAGATAAGCGTATTCGATACATTTGAATAAAGATTTACACTGAAGTATATTGATTGAAAAAAAGAGAATAAAGTCTTATGTAAGTAGCAATAAATTGTACTAACACATCAGGCTAAATATGCAATATTTTCTGTTAGAAATTTAAGATATTGCCTCTAAGAAAAATATTTTATCTTCATAATTAATAACTGACAATTTTTCCATAATTGACATTGAATTATCCCTCAATCTAGATTTTACAATAATTCTACAGCAAAATTTATTATTATTTCGCAGAAGAAAACATTTTTCAGTCAATACATTTTTATGTCTGAGTTATCCATTGTCTCAATCTGTTCTGAGTTATCCATTGTATAAACATTGTCTCAATTTTATAATTTCTTTCCCTTTATATTGTAATTTTAATTTTTGAAAATAAATATGAGTTTTTTTCTAAATTTAATATCGAAAATTTAAAATTTTTTCTAAATTTAATATCGAAAAATCACACATAAATCGAAACTATTCCGTTATATATTTGAATTTTACATGTCACTAATTAAATTTTAAAAAAGATTAGACTAAGTATTTTATTATTAAATATATATATATAATAGGGAAACGTGTTACACTAAAATTACATTGAGTTCCTTATATATATTTATTGATATTCACATGTGCTAAAAAAATTCAAAATCTTCAAAGCTTCAAAGTTTTAAATTATATATTAGAAATACAGAAATTAAAAGTTTAAAAGCAAAAGAGAATAAAAGTATAAATGAAACTCAAATTTATTTATAAAATAGAAAGTAAAATGAGCATGCATTTGAAATTAAGTAACAACATTGTCGTCTTCATCAGAGAGTGGTGACCACATTGGTACATAAGTATGGGTTATCTGAAGATGATATTAGATACCCTAAAAATGGTGTTAAAGACGCCAAAATAAACCATAGAAACCAACAATATATAATTGAAAGCATACGATAATAGAAAATAACAAATAATAAGCACACAAATATATTACTAAATTTGAATTTGTTTTGTATTCAAAATGATGTTTTATTGCATTTTAATGGTTGTATTAATGTTGCATTTAATTTCAAAATTTTACTGTTAATTTCAAATTTATGTTTTTAAAAATGTTTACTTTTTGTGTTACCAAACTTTTTCTAAATTACTTCAATTATTCATCATTGTAACTTTTTATTTTAAATATTCCGTATATATATATATATATATATATATATATATATATATATATATATATATATACGACATAAATACACACATAA
Source organism: Latrodectus hesperus (assembly GCA_037975125.1). Taxonomy (NCBI): domain Eukaryota; kingdom Metazoa; phylum Arthropoda; class Arachnida; order Araneae; family Theridiidae; genus Latrodectus; species Latrodectus hesperus. The sequence goes on along the minus strand of CM075856.1, from coordinate 69,337,292 downwards.
TATAAATACGACACTAAAACATTGCAAATTTTAATTTAATTTTAAATTTTTAAAATTTTAAGAAATATTTTTATTTTGTTTTTCATTATTGTTTTGCATATGACTGAATAATTATTTTCTTATTCACTTTAATTTCTGAACGTTCTGTACTCAACCTGAAAACAATTTTACTTTAGTAATTTTTTAATTTCAGCCGAAAAAATTTCTACAATTAACTTATTTTGAATAACGTTATTATTTGAACACTTTAATTAAAAGACGAAGTATGTATCAAGAGAATTTTATATTTCATTAATTTAAGCAGTTACTTTAGAATAAACTTTCTTATTTATTTCTATCAAATTCAGACTTTGAATAGCGTTTTAAAACAGGTAATTCGTCGCTTAAGAGCTTAAAATTCAATGGGTGATTGGTTGTTCTTAATGACTTTCCGTTGGCAAAAATAAGAATGTATAACCTGAATGCAAATAAAGGTTTATATATATATATATATATATATATATATATATATATATATATATATATATATATATATATATATATATATATATATATATATATATACAGGGTCTCCAGGAAAAGGACTCCCTGATTTCAAAATTAAATATCTCGAAAACAAAGATCGATAGAGGAATGCAGTAAACGGTATGTTTATTGGGAAAACTGTAAGAATTTTATACAGCAGTTTGAAATAATAGTTACAAAAGTTGCTAACAGATGGCGCTGTACACTGTACAGCTTATATCAGCATTCATAAATTAAATAATCCTATGAAAACATTCTTTGCAAAAAGGGCGCTCCGTGGCTGAGTGGTCAAAGTATCACTCCGCTAATCGCTTGAGAGCGTACGAGTGTGGATTCGATTCCTACCGTGGCCCTGGGTGTTTTCTTCTTTATTCTTCTGTGATTGTACATCTGTCATTGTGCTATTTGTTTTATTATCGACGAAGACTTACAAGCGGATCTCAAGAATCAAGCATACAAGTCTGAATATATGTAATGTAATAAAAAAATTAAATTTGCAAAAAATCACATTACAATGTTTTCAAAATGTTCACCATTGGCACTACAGAGGTGGCGCAAATGAAGAATGAAATTTGCCATCACATTTCGTAGTGTCTCAACAGAAATGGATTCATATGCAACACAGATCGCCGATTCAAGCTCGTCCAGCGTGGCGGGATGCTTCGGGTAGACAATGTATTTCAATGTGCCCCACAAAAAATAGTCACAGGGAGTCAAATCCGGTGAATATGGAGGCCAATCCTTGCCTGCACTAGTAAATTTGGGATATTCCAAAGCAATGGCTAGATTCCCGAAGTATTCATCAAGAAAGCGAAACACTTGTTCGGTACGATGTGGTCAGGCTCCATCTTGCATAAACCATTCAGTACGTGGTCGATCCTCTAACACTTGCTATGTGGCGATAAATTGTTCCAAAATTGCAACGTAACGTTCACTATTAACCGTTTCTCGAATGAAAAAAGGGCCAATAATGCCTCTTCTGCATACTGCAACCGACACAGTAACTTTAGGAGAATACAGGGGTTTCGCTTCACACCAATATGGATTTTCGGTACCCCAAAATCGCCAGTTCTGTTTATTCACGAATCCATTCAGGTGGAAGTGTGCTTCATCTGTAAACCAGATGCAGCCAACATCAAATCCTTCACTATCAATCATTGTGAGCATCTGATTAGCAAATTCAACCGTTTGTTGCACAGCTCGTACGGGTGAGTTTGAATTTTGAATGGAAACATGTGTAGGCTCTTTCTCAGTATTTTCTGCGTGCTGAAACGCTTCAAACCAGTCTCAGATGCAATTTTTACGGACAGATAACATTGGATTTTGCTGAATAATTGCAGAAACTGTGATGACATTTTCAGGCGAAACTGCAGTTTGCTTGCGGCCAACATTTCCCTCTAGATCATCAGTTACGCTGCCTGTTCGTTGAAATTTGGCGAAGAGTGTACGAATGGTTTTCGCATCGGGTCCTTTTGGAACATTAAATCGTACTTGAAAACTGCGCCTTGTCGTAGGACTCTCTTTTAACCTGTGGTACTCTAGCACCAGAAAACGCGTTGTTCAATGGAGTACATGGTTTTAATCTTTTCCTTTGGTACACTAACTTCCTTTCACTCTTCAATAGTGAAACTGATCGCTCCGGGCTTTGGATCACTATTTATACTAGGCATTACGTATGACGATTACAGAGCCATCTATTTGCAGCTTTTGTAACTAGGATTTCAAACTGCTGTATAAAATTCTTACAGTTTTCTTTATAAACATACTGTTTACTGGATTCCTCTATCGTTCTTTGTTTTCGAGATATTTAATTTTGAAATCAGGGAGTCCTTTTCTGGACACCCTGTATATATACATACATACATACATACATACATACATACATACATACATACATATATATATATATATATATATATATATATATATATATATATATATATATATTATAAATTAAACATTCAAAATTGCTTAACATGTCATACACGATAAAATTTAATTAAGATTTAAGCAAATTGATAGTTGGCCATTATATAGATATTAATGTATACGCTATCATTCCTGGGGCCTGAGCAGCTATACCAAGCGCGTCGGCAGGTGGTGGATCGCCGAACGTCCTGTAGGAATGACAGGATGGCCTTGAATATAGTATCAGAGGCCGCTACCTGCTCCCGTAAACCCTGGTGTTATGCGACCCGTGCCTAGGGCTATTTGGCACCGCGGTAATGGTGTCTTTACGGAGCCTCTAGTTGCCTGGTGAACTTCTAGAGTTTTTTTTGCCTTGCCCAGTTACTCAGGCAATGCTGGGTGGACTATTATATTACTTGAGCTTAGTAATTGTTATTTTGAGGCTGAAAAGACGCAAAAAACAACTAACCTTTCTACATTTGCAGGCGAAGCATCTGAAGTAGACCTTGCTGAAAAAGACAAGGGAATTCAGAGGCAATCTAGTGAAGGGGCAGCAATGAATCCTTCACAGGAGGTAGAAATGACCTCCAAACCATCTTCTTCTGGTGAAAGTCAGGAAGCTATCGCTAGCATGACTGACTCTGTGACCAGATGGGACTGTTTCAGCAAGACCCTATCTGCAGGAAATGTCATACGCAAAAGGAAACGGCAAAGCATGTCATTTATGAATGTGAGGCTCTTGCCGTCCCTAGATTAACTTCTTTAGGCGTCATCTATACTAGAGAGTTACACATAGACTCCGTTAGAGGGTTATCGGACTTTATTCATAAAGTGGGTGACCCGAGCAACTGGAAATAGGAAACATTGTGTTTGGAGTTAATGGTACAAAATGCAGATAAAAGCAGAGGTGCCGAATATAATACAAACCCAACTCTAAGAAGAAGAATACGCTATCATTTCGCTGAGCAGTTGAAATTAATGGCTATATATAATCCTTATAAACTTCATATAATTTTATATATGTTGTGCAAATACATGCAGACATTGCAATAATATAGCAATTAAAATCATTTGAAAACAATCCAAATTTATTTTATTTGAGTATATCCATAAATTTGGTAAACATTTAAATTTTTGATACAAAATACAGTAACTGAGCCTTTCACCTATATGATCACTACAGAAGCGTTCATTAACAAACTACAAGTACATTATAGTAGAGTAGTTTAGTTAAATACTTTGAACACAAAACAGTCAATAAAAGGAAATTTCTAAAAAGAATTTTAAATTCATTATTATTTTTAATTATATGTATTAAATCACTCATTAATGAAAATCTATGACATCAACATTGCATATCTTCATTAGAAATAACGAAATATCTTTTCACTTTTTTATCGTCTACATCTAATTTAAATCTTATTTAGCCCTAAAAGATTTCCAGAAAATGAAATTGAGCTTCCCAAAAGTCTGTTCTGCTTATGAGTTTGGAAAGAATCTTAAGAATAGAGACATTTGTTTGAAAAAGTGTTTAAAAATTGCCGAAGACATATTCAGGTACTGTAACAAGTATGAGCTGTTTAGAGATATTTTAGATAGAAATATTTAATGAAATGGATTTCATGATTACAAACCTAGGCAATTAGTTAAATCGTGAACATTCTGTGGATACTTATCAATTAAGTTTCCTTGTTTTAAGCATTTCTTATTTTTTATAATTCCTATTATTATTGCTATTTTTGCACATTTTAATTTATTTATTTCATTTTTCATTGATATGTTTTGTAAAAATGTTCCTTTTTTAATTTTATATTTATATTACTGAATATATAATGATGAGTTTACTCTCGAAAAACCAGCGCTTTTTCCTTCATTACAATAGTTAGCGGACTAAATAACCAACTCGTTGTAGATATTTGTGAATATTTAGAATTCCTTTACGATGTTAGAAACGGTCGAATATTCAGCTTGCAAAAATTATATAACCTCACAGTGACAAAGTAATTAACTGAACCCTTAAAGGAATAGAGTTTCCTGTTAAAGTTTAAAAGTGAATAAAGATATATACTTCATATAAATAAAGCAAAACTAAATAATAGGATTGCTGAATATTAAAATTTTAAAAATGACTGCTATAATCAAGTATTTAGATGTAAAAATTATTGAATTCAGTAATTTATAACTTTAGTTGGGAATTCATCTGAAGTTCAGTGGTAGATAATGTTCGGCGCAATTTGATTTCTAAGAACATGTTATTTAATGAATTGTTAAAAATGTCAATTATTAGCAAAGATGTGTATCGGAATTAAAAGTTTTGTGGTCTATTTTGCATTGAAAGGCCCTTGTATAGATTATACAACGGGATTGTTCAAAGTATTGAAAATAACTTAGGAATTTGATGACACTTGAGTTTTTAAGCCAGTTGTGTTGACTATATATATAAGAAAGATGAAGAGAGAGTATATATGCATGTTACAAAACCAATATTAGGTTACTTAATTGTGATCGACATAATAATAATAATGTAATTCAATTCAGCGTATTTAATAATACACATTATATACATTCTGAATGATCTGTCTGAATATTAAAATTTATTTTCAAGAAAAGTTTAAAATGTGCAAGCTTTTAACATCATATTTTAAAAATTTAACTTTATGCTCAGAGCTATATTTGTAACAACCAAGTATACTACCTAGTCAAACAATTTTGTTTAAAATTATAATCGTAGAAATCTAAAATAAATTTTTAAGTAAATAACGCGAATGGTTCTAGGAAATGAAAAGGATTTATTCAAATATTTTTATAAAAGTCTCATAATGCTTTATTCTAACATTAATGACTTGTAGAAAATAAGAAATATCATGATTAAATATTTAAATTGCAAGCATAATGTTTTGCATGTGATTCATTTAAACATATGTTTGTTTTCATGAAAAGTTAAAATGCTTACTCAACAAATTTCTTTCGAATATTTAAATAAGCATTTTAAATAATAATGTGAATAATAACCTTATTTGTGGATGATTTCAAAATATTAGAATAGATAAGCGCAAACTTTAAAAAACAAAAATATTTATATTAAAAAGTTAGCGTTAATTTTAATGGTATTATCTATAAATTATATCCCTCAAATAAGGCTTTTCTGAATTTACTTTATTAGATGATATTTTAATACAGTTCAAATATATTAATGAGAATATATTTAACGGAAATAGTTATTTAATTAAAATTTTTAAGCTTAGTTTATTAAAATTATTCTTCAATTTTTTAAGAAATAGATTTGATAATACGTAAAAAACAATTTTCTTGTTTTCTCTCTGTGTAAATTACTAAAAATTAAAGTAATTCCATTAATTGACATTTAATACCAAGTTTGGTAAATCTGCAAAAAAAAAATGTATTTATATACAAAAAATAAACATTATTCCTACCACATTAGATACATTTTTGTAGAAAATGTATATTTATGAAATTTTAATTTTTTATATGAAGGAGAAGTCTAGAAAAAGATATACCGAAGTATTATTTCGACATAAATGCAATTATGAATGTTAAGTCAAAGTGTAATTTTAAAAATATATAAATTATTACTTATGGAAATAAATCCTCATTCTATATCTGCATTGGAATTTCGTCAGAATTTGCATTAAAACTTATTTCAGGATCTGAATATTGAAGATTTGATTCTGTTGATCTCTGCCTCACTTAAAATATAGGTTGTATGTCATTTCAAAATTTTAAGAAGAGCGTTTGCAGTTAATTTAAACTCTAATTAAAGCTGATATTAACGAGCTGATTAGAATACGATTCACAACGTTCCAAAACAGTTCGCTTCAAAGCAGTAGAAGATACAGATAGTGTATGGTTCTTGCCAATATTTCCCACTTTTTATTTTCTACTTTCTATATTGCTATCTATGCATATAAGTTGTGAATAGAGAAAAAATGCGTATGGCATCAAATTTCCTAGTCTCTCCCCATTTTCATAATGGTTTTTTTTCCATAAATAATCATATTTACAAACCTCATGTAATGTTTGAAAAAAGATTTAATTTTTCTGACTGCAGAATATGCATTTTTGATGTTTTTGATGCAGTGATGATCAACAATGCAATGGAACAAATGTAGAGATTAGACTTCAATAGTTATAATTAAATATTGAAGACTTAATTACAATTAAGAAATTACATTATAATTAAGACATTAAAATTAAGAAATATTTAGGTATTTTCTACCTATTTCGATATATTTTTAGTTGGAAAACTATCTAATAAAAGATTTTAATCCTTATTTGAGATCAAGTTTCATTGTGCAAATTAGTGTTTTGAATAAAGCAAAGTATATAGCAAATATCATCATTTTTCTAATAAATTTTTTTCTGAAGCTAATCTCATCTTCTCTCTCTCTGTATATATATATATATATATATATATATATATATATATATATATATATATATATATATATATATATATATATATATATATATATATATATATATATATATATATATTGTTTGAATAACCTTCTACGTAAATGTCACTAAAACAGTGCTAGGAATGCTTTTTGAACAAAAAAATATGTTAGATTGTTTTGTGTTTTACTTGTCCAAAATTGTAATTTGGTTGGTATTTAATAAATGTTTATCGTATTTAGTAGTGTACTAAATTATATTGTTATAAATCTTAAAACCTTGTTCCTTGTAAAAGTTAACTATAATTTGTAATTATTCCAATAGTTTATATAGTTGGGTAGCTTTGAATTATATTTGCAATTGTAATAAAAACATTTCGAGAATGTGAGATAAAAGCATTTTAATTTCGTATTCATACTAATTAAAGCAGAGAAGAAATTTCTAAAAAATATACATCACAAGCTAATATCAATCAAAAAAACAGAAGATTTTTACAAATAAAATTTTATATTTACATCAATTATAAAATTTTTATTTAATAATAGGTGATGTTATTATGTTCATAATGTGAATTAATGATGAATCAATTATTAAATTTAGCTGTAAACAAAAGCATATTATATATAATTTAAATGGATGCCTAATATAAAACATAAGTATTAATTAAAAGGCTGCAATTAGCTCAAGTTATTGTGAAATGAAGTTTTGAATAAACGATAGGTTTTACTACCAAATTTTTAAGTAAACTACAAAAATAACTTAATGAAAATTGCATTTGAAGTTTCATTAAATTAAAAGAAAAAAGTATTAAAATTGGCAGTTAGCCAATAATTCTGTTGACAACCATCAAATATGCAGTTATCGACCATCCCTTTCAATTTTAAATCGTTATAATTTTATAATTTCTTCAATAAATGTTTTTATATTATTTTTCGAGTATAATAAGGATTTCGTAAATTCCATCAAGCATTTTATAATTTGAGGATTTAGATTTTTATTTTAAGTAATGAATGCAAATAAATAAAATCATTAAAAATGCTGCAATATTTTTTAAAATTTTTCTGTGGATAAGTTTAGTCTTAATTTATTTTCTGGTTGTCTTGGTTATGTTGTTTGCTATCATATATTTTCTGCTTATCCTAAAGTTCTCAGAATAACGTTAAAAATTTTTTTTCAAATAATTATAGTTTTATGAGGAATTTTTTTAAACTATAGTAATTATTAGTATAATATGTTAACTAACATATAATGTTCGTATAATATTAAAACATAGTGTCTGTGTACTTATTAATTACAATTGTTTTAACCCCCAGTAAAGTAATGTTAGAATATCATGACTCTCTCACACATACACACACAACACACAAAATCTCATTCTATCAGAGGTAACGAAACAAGTTGTAAATTCTGTGATTATTGTTCCTCAAACTGATTTATCTTTCCTAATCAAATAAATTGAAGTATTTTTTTCAGTACTACAATTAATTATGCTGTAACTTAAATACTTCAATGTTATTAAAAAATTCGGTTATTAATAAAACAATAATAAATTGTTTAATTTTGTATTTTTCTATTCTTATTTAACACAATTGTTTAAAGATTAGAAAGCTAGGTTGAAATGATTAAAAATTTTTAATTTGCTTCAATACACATACATATTCATTAAAAAGATTAGTAACAGTTGGATATTAATTCAAAGGTCTTATGTTATATAAGAAAAATTACGTAGTGCAAGTTAACATTAAATTATATAAATATTAACATTAATTAAAGGGAAAGTAAAAACGTTACATTATTTTTTTATACTTTCACATTTAATTTATTTATAATATATTTATAATACATACATTTATTTAGAATCTAAAATTTATACATTTATTTACAATTTAAGAATATTGTTATTTTTAAATAAATTAATTACTTATGTCGTTTAGTTTTAAGTAAATTTTGTTTTCGTGTTTTTCGATTAAATAATTAATGACAAAATTTTTGTTTGACATAGCGATGAAATTACACGTTTTTTAAAAAACGCTACCATATGAAATATATATTTTTCGGAAAAGAAGTAGGAGCTATATTTTTAAGCAATCACATTTAACGGAAAAAAAAATATAACAAGAAATGAATGTTTGGCTAAAAGCTCCTATTTTTCAACGTTAATTACTCCAAATGGAAGCATTCATTTCCAAACTTGTTTGTTCTCGCTTTTATTCAAAGTTGAAACTTAATGCTACTTGTCACATTATTCGAAGGTATTAACATTAAATATTCTACTCCTTATTATAATTTCTGAGTTTTCTGTTTCTGACACAATGGTAATTAAATGCTTTTTCGCGACCCACATATTTTCGTACAGTTTACTCACCTTAATATTTTGCCTTTAATTCTTAAGAATTAAAAAGCTTTACCGAAATCAATGATTTTAATCGATTCTACTGTTGTCAAATCAGCGTTCTATTTGCACAAGTAAATACATTAAGATGATGTGTAGAAAATATTTAAATATATTATATTAGTTGATGTGAAAGTGCTTTAAATATATGTCAAACAATTTGTTTAATAATAAAAAGTAAGAAAAAATTAAATTGATATAAAATATCTTCGATAATCGATATATGGAATTTGAAATTGATTTTCAAATAATTTACTGATATTGAAAGTGAATTAATGTAATTATTGTGTATGAAGTACTTTTGAAATTTATTTTAGTATTGTTAGGTTAAAAGTAAAAAAAAATGCATGTAATATAAGGAATGATAAAAATGCAGGAAATAAAATGTCTAAGTAAATTTAAAAAAGCAAAAAATAAAACCGTTTTGAAATAAAATTTATCGAATAGACGATGTAATATAAGAAGCAAATCAAATATTTAATTTATATAGTAAAATTTAAGTTCCTATTGAAATGCTTATTAATTTAAAATTTATTATTAAATTTCCTTATTCATTAAAATTTTTTGAAATATGAATTCCTGATTATATATTGCTTGAAATAGTATCGTAATTTCAAATATTAACCTAAAGTAAAAGACACATTAATTATATACAAATATTATTCAAAAGATCTTATGGCAGGTAAAAATCTAATAAGGAATACACAAGTACACAAATAAACACTAACAAAATAACAAATACAACATAAAAACAAAAAATGTAGCTAAACACCTTGTTGTTTCAAAATTTATGTAATAAAAAAGTAAAATACATAAAGAAGAATGATGATTTTAAAACTAAGTCTTATTGAATATCTTTTATAACTATAACCATTTCAATTTTTTTATTGGTAATGTAATGAACATTACATTTAATATCTTTTACCAAATTATTCAAAATTGGGAATAAATAATTATTGATATACTGCATGTTAGGTTGTAAATTTTCTATGCTGGTTTTGTCAGTTAAGGCACCACTGCTAAAAGCACTTTGTACCAAACTCTAAAGATAAAGTAGCCTAGATTCATCTATTAGGGTTTCCCGCTTTGTTTATGAAGTCAGAAAGATCTTTTATGAAATTGAGGGGTAATTATTTAGTATCAAGAAAACTCAAAATAGCAATCGAATCAGGGTAAGGGAATAATATTTATGTAAAATAGTGCTTCATTTGCTTGCTTTTATGACATTTTCCATAAACAGGGTCTTTTTGAAAAAGTTCCATCCTTTGAAGTTTTCTTTATCCTCTCTAGAGAGGCAACCATGTTACTGAAATCTTCCTTCTCTATACCAGCCGTAGATAGATTAGAGATCATTGCTATCTCTTGTACCAAAAGAGTTCTTCAGTTAATTCTTTAACTAATAAAAACTTTTACTCCTTCAGTTAATTTACTCAGGATTTCTTTATCTTGTAAAGGCAGGTCTACTTCAGAGCAAGAGCAGTGGTCTTAAATCTAAATAAAAAAGGATCTACCCAGCATTGCCTGTGTTACCATGTAAGGCAAGATTTTCTAGCAGTTCGTCAGGTTAGATTTTCTAGCAGTAGAGACACTCCTGGGACACTCCGATCACCTTAGAGTGCCTTTCACCTTAGGCACGGATGATAGACATTAATAAGAGTCGCTATAGATATGAGAAGGGGTCAGAGACTTCTTAGGAAGCTGTCATTTAAAAAATAGAGAAAGAATGTTTTTCTGTCTAACACTTGCCGACGCGCTTGATAGTCTTTATAACTTCAGTAAAAATATCTTAGTAACTATGATCCACACTAATTGCATTACTTAATTCATTTCTACGATTCAACCTTTTTGAGATTGAATCGTAAAAATTTATGAAATGAATATAAAACTTCTCATAAAAAGACGACTGGTTACTAGCTATTTAAAAATTAAGTTCCATTATTGAGTTTCTAATAATATAGTAAAATTATGGGATGACTATTTTAATAGGATTTCATTACGTAAGTACCATTTTTTAAGAAATTTGCTTTCAAAAGGAATTTGAATATTTTCCTTTTTTAATTAAAAAATTATTATTAAACAAGATAATATTCTCTTGCCTTTTCATTTTCTTATTAAAATATTTTAAATTACAAGCGTTGGGTATGATTAAATTGCTTGTTAAGAGTTTAACTACTTTATAAATCAACACTTGAAAATAAGCGATTATTAAAAAGAAACATTAATTTTAAGCCTTATTTATACATTTTGAACTTACTGGGCATTATTTTTAATCTTTTCCTCCTGTGTTTTTTAATTCTATTTTTTATTCTCCTAAATCTTAATATTGCAGTACTCAGTTTAAATACTTCACTTTTAATAATGGTTTGAAACTCTTTATTATCCCATTTAAAATTAATGGATTTTTTTGCCTAATTTGGAATATTTCTTTGCTTTTTATCTTTACTTTTAAAATATACGTTTAAAAATTCAATCAAAATGATGTTTTTATCTTTTAAATAATATCAGAATACTGAAAATCATTGAACATGCATCTTTTAAATCTTCAAACAATTATATAGGAAATTACTTATTTGTGTCTTCATTTATATCTAAATAAGTCCATATCTAAATGATTCAGATGTTTAATTTTGATTAATTATATAAATCTTTAAAATATACAGTGGAAATCTCTCTATATAATCTGTTTTATAAAGTACATACTTTTTATGTAACTCTAGCTGAAGGATAAAAGCAATATTTAAAAATCTTGATTTCCTAATTCTTGAACTATTAAATATTTAAAATGAACTACACTATCTCTTATTCTAATCTCTTTCTTTTTCAACATAAAATGTTTCAGTGGTTTCAAGCATACATTTATGACGACATTTTTCTACGGAAACCAAATGTGATAAAATTCATATCCTATTCTATTAATAATTATAAAAACAGTTATTCTTAGGACCAGATCATGACGAATGTATTAAAAAATATAAACCATTTCTTTTTATATCAAAGTATTTTATGATTAAAAAATTTCGAATTCATTTCAAACAACTCAAAGTATTTAAAAAAGTGAAAAACAAATTGCTTAAGAAAATCAGGCTTTTACTTTCCAATTCAATAAAATTATGTTTTTATAATTATTTGATATCAACGAAATCTTACATGGCATTTCTTTCTTCTTGTCTTTAATTTAACGATGCCTAGTGTAGTAAAATCTAATCAATATAAATATTATTATAGCTGAAATTTGACTACTGGATAGGTACAATTCCAATTTGTTTAGTAGAAATGGAAGAAATAATTTAGATTTAATATCATTGTTTTATTAAACATGAATATCATTTCATTAAACGATAGGAGTTTAAAATAAATTCATTAATTGCTTTTCAAGCAAAGGAATGGGAATTTATGTTTATCAATGAGGTTTTAACATTGATAAAAAATATTTTAGGTTCAGATTTGTCGGTAAAAAGACATTTCATATAGTTTTCTCCCTACTTTTTTTTGCTAACAAACTGTAATTTTTAATTGCATATATTCTGTGATGTTTCTCATTTAATAAGTGAAATGAGGTATAAACTTAAAGTATCAAAGTATCTCTAAAATAAATTACTATATCCTATTCTGATTTATTATTTATATTAAAAGATGCTCTGAAACCAAGTTTTTTTATATTCTTCTTTAAAAATACGGCTTTAGAAGCTAAAATAATAAAGGTATCAATGAGTGCACATATTAATGAGTGACAAAGGAATGGGAATTTATGTTTATCAATGAGGTTTTAACATTGATAAAAAATATTTTAAGTTCAGATTTGTCGGTAAAAAGACATTTCATATAGTTTTCACCCTACCTTTTTTTGCTAACAAACTGTAATTTTTAATTGCATATATTCTGCGACGTTTCTCATTTAATAAAACGAAATAAGATATAAACTTAAAGTATCAAAATATCTCTAAAATAAATTACTATATCCAATTCTAATTTATTATTTATATTAAAAGATGCTCTAAAAACAAATTTGTTTTATATTCTTCTTTAAAAATACAGCTTTAGAAGCTAAAATAATAAAGGTATCAATGAGTGCACATATTAATGAGTGATTTTTTTAACATTACTTAGCGTGAATGTAGATATTAGAAATGATAAAACGTTTTCGACAGTTGAATTAATGCTTTAATTAAGGAAGTATCCATTAAATTTATCCATGCTGTGTTATGTAACTCCTTTTTTATTCTTATATCTCTTTTTTTCCTTCTGCCTCCTTTTATTATTATTTTTTTCATCTCATGGTTTATTTGGATTTGTTATGTAGTACATTTGTTGTACCTTCGGGTCCTGTGTGGTATTCCTTGGTGCACAGGGAGATGTTTTAGTTTTCCCAAATAAAAAAGATTTTGAAAGCAATTTTAGAAATTTGGCTATCAGTATGAGTTTAGTACGTACACGCAAACATATATTTTACATTCGGTAATTTCACTACTTTTTATTTGGTCATTTTTTTTGGTTTGCTTCTTCCTCACCGATGATATCTTTTTACAGAGAATGTCTAATTAGAATTGGAATGAACAAAGTAAAATTTAATTTAGAATTGGCTAATTAGAATTTAAAATAGATTCCAAACTATTACAGCCACTCACGTCAAAGGTGGGCATTGAATTCATGAATATTAAATGGAAGGCTGAACATTTAATAATTCGGCTACCAGCTCGGCTTTATTTGTCTGTATCTACGTTTCCAAATGTACAGACACAAACACAAATATATATATATATATATATATATATATATATATATATATATATATATATATATATATATATATATATATATATATATATATATATATATATATATATATATATATATATATATATATATATATATATATATATATATATATATATATATATACAGTAAGACCCCGCTTAACGCTGTTTCGTTTCGCGCTGTTTCGGCTTAGCGCTCTTTTATTTCAACCCGGGGATTTCCCGAAATATTATGCAGCGATAGGTTTCTTCACTCAAAACTAAAATGAAAGTGATTAGAAGATTAGATTCTGGTGAACGTCAAACTCTAATTAGTGCTTCATTGAATTTGCCATTTCAACAATGAGGACCATCATGAAGAATAAAGAAAAAATACTGTCATCGGCAACTACAACTGCGTCAAGCTCTGCAAGTAGAATTACCCGTTCTAGAAATAATATCATAGAGGAAATGGAAACACGACTGTCTATATGGATTGACGACGAAATTGACCGCAATATGCCATTAAGCCAATCTATCATAATGGAAAAAGCTAGAAGAATTTTTAATTACATTCAGGCTGAGACAATTGACACAAGTGAAACTTTCGTTGCAAGTCGAGGATGGTTTAATAGATTTAAACATCGAAATAACCTTCACAACATAAAGATTACAGGAGAAGCAGCAAGTGGTGATACAAAAGCGGCGGCTGAATTTCCTGCGATATTAAAAAAATAATTGAAGAAGGAAACTATCCGCCAGAATTGGTTTTTAATGTTGATGAAACAGGCTTGTTTTGGAAAAGAATGCCAAAACGAACATTTCTATCCCGTGAAGAGAAACGGGCACCAGGATTTAAAGCTGCAAAAGATCGCTTAACCCTTCTACTAGGTGTTAACGCAAGCGGAGATTTTAAATTAAAACCATTACTAATTTACCATTCCAAAAACCCAAGAGCGATGAAAGGCATATCTAAATCAACTTTACCTGTAATTTGGGAGTCTAATAAAAAAACCATGGATAACTGCGAAAATTTTTCAGGATTGGTTCACTGAACATTTCTGCCCGTCTGTTAAAGGTTATTGCGAAATTAAAAAAACTTGAACAAAAAGCACTTCTGTTAATTGATAATGCCACTAAGCCAATCTATCATAATGGATAGATTGGCTTAATGGTATTATCAATCTTTCATCTGATAAATTCGTTAGGTGGCTAATAATGGCATTATTAGCCACCCAACGAATTTATCAGAACTTAACTAACATGCATTCCAGTCGAAGTGGTTTTCTTGCCGCCTAACACAACTGCCTTAATTCAACCAATGGATCAAGGCGTTATATCAAATTTTAAGGCTTATTACTTGCGGCGAACTTTTAAGCAAATGTTTGAATAAACAGACGGAGAAGAGAACCAGTCCATAAGAGAATTTTGGAAAAACTACAACATCGTGGATGCTGTAGAAAACATAAGCCTTTCTTGGAATGAGGTAACAGAAAGATCTTTGAAAGGAGTATGGAAGAATATTTGGCCGGATTTAAGTAAGAGCGATGACGTTGGACACTCTCTCGATGTGGATGAAATAGTGGAAGAGATAGTGAAATTAACGAAGCAAACCGGTTTTGAAGGGGTAAATGTGGAAGATGTCGAAGAAATAATTCAAGAAGCAGCAGCTAGTCTTTCTAATGATGAGCTCAACGAATTAACTGAACAAGAAGAAAACAAAAATGTTGACAGCAGTGATTCAGAAGAAGAGCAAAAAGAACTTTCGATGGCGTTTGTAAAAAGGAGTTTGTCTACCATAACTGAAACAATGGATCAATTCATTGAAAATGATCCGAATTTTGACAGGAGCTAAAATGTAAGGCGTGGTGTTAGAGATGCTATATCCGTTTATGAAGAACTTTTAAGAGAACGACGCAAAAGAAAAAGGCAAACAACATTAGATGCTTTTGTCACAAAAAGGCAGAACACTGAAAACGCGGAAGGCTAACTAAATATGACTGACTTAGAAGTTTATTTGTTTTTTTTAAGAATATTCGTTTTGTTATTTATATTTTGTTTTTATTTTTGCAAGAAATAATAATGTGGTATTAATTTGGGCTTTAAGAAATAAATGTTTGGTTTTATTTTTATTAAAAAAACATACTTTTTAAATTTAATACCTAACCAATTTCCTAACCACCTTCCCCTAACCCCAATATTTACATGTAAAGATAGCCTCGTTTAGCGCTGTTTCGCATTACGCTGTACTTTGATGGAACGTATCCCCCGCGTTAAGCGGGGTCTTATATATATATATATATATATATATATATATATATATATATATATATATATATATATATATATATATATATATATATATATATATATATATATATATATATATATATATATATATATATATATATATATATATATATATATATATATATATATATATATATATATATATATTGTGGATCTCTAAATCTCATTTTATTACTTAAAATAAAATTGTTTATATTATGACTGATGTAATAAAAATATTTAAATAAAAAATTATATCATTTTTTACAATTTTAGTCTAGATGAAAGGTAGATGCCAAGTTTAAAGCAAGTTTTAATCTTATTCATTGCAATCTTCTCAAATAATTTTTATTAACTATTTAAAGTAGGTAAAGTTATTTCAGAATAAATTGTTGAACTAATTCAGTTAATTATCATTTTAGTTTAGGAAATCCTATGGATTAAGTTGAATTACAGTTATTTGGAAGTACATGGAAAAGTACTTAGTTTGAAAAATTAGGTCTTTTCTACGTCAATTGCCAGTGGATCTCATTATCATTTTTATTAAATTTAAAAAAAAACTTGTTGCGTACGACTTTTTTTAGGGAAAGAGTATATTCTTTATTTGATAAAGAAAATAGAATAGTAGAACTATAATTTAAAATAAAATTATTTCTTCTGATTAAAAAAATATTTTTGAATTAATAATTCATTTTTTTATTCTGTTGAATAAATGGATTATCATTCGTTTTTCAATTTATCACAATGGCTATTTACAAATTGATTCTTTCATGAATTTCAAAATGATACAGTTACATCTGCACCTAAAGCGAATAACTAGAAACGGAAACTGTATTTTATCTATGAAATGTGATATTGAAATTTAAATTCAATTAAATTTCAAAGTTGAAATACAAATTTACACCAAAATTTAATTCCGATTTCATCCATTTAAATTCAGATTTCCCATTTAATATATTTTTAACTCCACATTCAAATTTCACCCATTCTTCAGTTTCAAGAAAATGAAGAATTAATTTAATTTCATCATTTCAATTCACGAAATCCCTTTTATGAAGGTTGGACAGTAGTTATTTGGAAATAGGCGGAAAAGTATTTAGTTTGAAAAATCAGCTCTTTTCGACACTAATTATTTAAGGATCGAATTATGAATTTTATTAAATATATCAAAGAATGATTGCCAATAATTTCACTTCATTTAGAGACGTAGAATGTTTATTATTTGTTAAGGATAAAAAATAATAAACTATGATCAGTTATATTTCTTTCAATACTTTTCATGAACTTGAGTAGATAGCAGTGGAAGAAACTATTATAATTAATAACAAGTATAATATTTAAAAATATACTATCAAATAATTGAAGTCCCAAGCCCTTCAATTGCTTAAAAGTAAAAATTTATGTAGGAGAACATATACCAAAAATTCAGTTATGAAACAGTTTCTGCCATAGAATCGTGGGATGCATCCTAAAGCATTAGAGGATAATATTTATTTAAAATGTAAACTTTATTCTGAAATGATTTCAATTAAATATTTCCATCCTTAGATTTCATGAGCCGATTCCGCAAAGTAATACTTTGCTGAATTTCTATCAAACTCAAGTAATACTTGAATTTGATATTAATAATTTTTCGAATACGAATAATAAAGCGGAAAAATTGAATTAATTAATTTTTTATTTTTACAAGAATTGATTGATTGTAAAATTTTTTTCATTCAAATTATAATAATTGTTTCAATAAGGATTTCATGAGTTCATATTAAATCAAGTTTTTTTAATAAAAGAAAGCACCCAATAAAATAATATAAAAATAAATTATTCTCTAAATACAGACAATGTTTAACATTGTGATACGTTTCTCTTGCTTAAAAAATTGCAAACAATATCTAGTACTTCATGGAAAATATTATTAACTTCAACAGTTTTGCAATTTTATTTTATCATGCTAAAATATTAGATATTCCTAGTGGGAAATAAGTTTGTTTTTCCATAACAATACCTGACAATAACAACATGTATTTATTCATGAGGATAGGAAGCTATAAGTATTAGAACGCATCTGAAAGTATGTAAATTTTATGCACGTTATCTTTCAATAGCAAATCTTTTTAAGTAAATGTTTCATGTTTCGGTGGTTCATGTATAGGCACCATTTTATTAAAGAGAAAATGTTAAAAAATTTAGGATAAAGAAATTAGGTTTTAAAAAATTACGCAAGATTCTAATCGTTGTGAAGCTTAATCACATGCTTATTGATGCACATTAAATAAAGTATCGCTGTTAAACAAAATTTTTTTCGCAATTTGATACATATACATACATATATAAAGACGTGTATGTATGCATGTATATAAAGAAACAAAAAGTATTAATTATACAATTTAGAAATTTGAAATAAAATTTAAAATTTAATGCTTTATTTTAACATTTATTGTTAATAAATACATTAAATAAAGTGATTTTGAATTTCAACTTATATAAATAGATTTACATTGACAAAAAATTTCATTTATCAATATAATTGTGAACTAGTTTAATATATAACAGGACTCTTGTAATATATAATAGGATTTTAAAATAATGAAATTCTTGTATCAACAATTTAGAAAAAGTGCAAATTTTAAAGTAAATGCTTGAAAGAAAATATTGTGCAATGCGAATTGAATATTATAAGCTTCTTATGATTTGCATAATAAGCTTATAATATTAAATTCGCATTTTCTAGTATTGGTAATTTGATTATCATATGCATTAATGTATATTGGAAATGTTTAGACAGACAGACAGACAGACACACACACACACACACACACACACACACACACACACACACACACACACACACACACACACACACACACACACACACACACACACACACACACACACACACACACACACACATATATATATATATACATTCGTTTATATAATTGATATAAAAAAATAATAAAATTAAATTTTGAATTATTCCTTGAATGCAGTTATTAATTTGATTAGTAAGTGAATAAAATAAATGAATAATCAGCAGTTAATATGCTGTAAATATTATTTGACATTTCAGTTTTATTTTGTTACCAAAATACAGAATTATTTACAGTTATTTAGATTTACAAATAGCTTTTCTGTGGCTTTTACTATACCATCATTTTACTTCTTATTCTGAGTAACTTTGATGATGATATTGACCATAGCAATACTACAAATAACCATTGTCAAATAACAAGACACCTGAACAGTTACGCCTCAAGCCATGTTATACCACTTCATTGGATTGTTCAAATCAACAAAAAAGGAACACTTGTGAATTTTTAGTATGCACATAGACTCTATCATCCTTTAGATCTTCTTACCGAATCAGTCACCTCACGGACCTGAGAGAAAAGCCTTCCTTTTTTCCATGTAATTACTACACACCCCCTACAAATGAATCTATTTCTTATAGTAAGATACCCATCCCCTATTTCTAGATCTATATGTTGATATATATAAGATACACTGCCACCGTAAATGCAACACCCTGAAGGAAGTATGCAAATAACATAAAATTTACAACATGCATTAACGGAGGTGAGATATGCAAATGGTTATTATATGCAAATGCACATCACGTGAGCCTGTGGCGCCACTTCAAAGCGCTGTTTAAAGCTTTGAGATTTCGACGATTTCAAATTTGGCAACTGTGTTTTTCTTGTGGTTTGTTTTTTAAAAAAACGATCAATTATGTCTCGTACAAAGCAGCGATCATTTTTTGATCCAGAGTTCGATAGAGGAAGGATAGTGGCCTACCGAGTTTGTGGATTATCTTTCAGGGAAATTAGTAGTCTTGTTGGACGAAACCAAACAACTGTAATGCCGATAAGTAATCGTTGAATGCACAGGTTGAAACAATCACCAGATTGAATTTCCCCCTGGCTGGCTCGCTCTCGGGATCTTTTGCCGATAGAAAACATGTGGTACATGGTTGCTCAACGATTGACCCAGATTATATCCCCGGCTCCCACACCAGATCAACTTTGGCAACGCGTGGAAACTGCTTGGTCTGATGTACCCAAAGAACACATCCAAAGTCTCTTTGAATCAATGCCGAGGCAATTGCACAGAACATAAATTGATGTTGAAGTTTTCCTGTAAAAATATTGGATAGTGGTTGGCTCTATACAGCCATAAATGAAATTATGCTACTAAAACTTGAGAGTTAAATAATCAGATTTGGTGACCTGCTTTATCATTATGTACATACATCCGAGTACATACAACGATAGTTATGTATACACATTATCGTTAGCGTGTGTCTTTTTAAGTTATAAAAATACACATAAGGAATGTTCCATAATTTTTAAATAAAATCAAATTAGACGTATAGTATTAAAATGTTTAACTTATCAAAATATTCAATATCATAGCATCTAATAGAGAATAAATAATATGTAAACCAGACTATTGTATTAATTACTTTCTACTAGAGTAAGTTTGCAACATTTTTATACCACATTTTGCATCAATATCACTATTGAATTGGATGTTTTGAGCATCATATTTAAATTGATTTAGAGGTATAGCAATGAAAATCTAATTTAATAAATGTATTAATGATGGCATTTAGTAAATATTATAATTTAAATTTGTATTAAATATTTAATAAAAATTTGTATCGCAGAGAGAAAAAATTATTGAGGCTTATTTCATTTTAAGTAATATAAATATTCTCATTAGAAATTAAGAAATCTGGTAAAAAATATTTTTAATTAAATATTGTATAAGCATATTTTACTGTAAATAAAAAATATTGATACATACTGTATCAACATTTTTTTAGACTTCTTTATTCGTCAATTATATATATTTTTACTTTAAATGAATATTTATTTTTAACAAACTATTTATTACCATCATATAATCTCTTGTTATTTTAATATATAATTTTAGGTTTTATTTCTGATGACTTAATTATTAAACTTTATATGTACTATTATTATTTATTATTGACTGATATTAGAAGATGATATTTTAATATACAATTTTATAAATTTTACAACTTGCTTAGATATTTTTAGCAGTGATTCTTAATGTACAATATTAAAAATTCATAAAAAATGACAATTAAATAAAATGTGACTTTATTAGCCTCTATTAATTCAAATTTCTTTCTTAAAGATTCTTAATTTGATGCTTTGTCTTTAACACAACAATAATACAGCTCTCAGTGACAAAAACAGAAAGTTTAAGTTATTTTTAGTTTAATAATTTTATTAAATGAATATATAAAAACTTTTATTAAAAACAAATAAATTTGTGAATACATTAAAAATTTATGTTTTTATAGGAATTAAGTTTTATTTAATAGGAATGTTTTATTTTTCTAAATTATGACATCACTCAAAAAATATAGTTTTAATTAGATTCAACCAAGTTTTGTAGTTTTAGAGGGAAATGATTGATACGAAATTTTCTTTTCCATGGTTGTAGAAATTATTTGAATCATTATTTAATCGTATTTATTCTCTGTAATAGATAACTTAATTAAAGCGTAATTTATTCAATTCAGAAATTCCTAAAGAAAGTGGTTTGAATACTGAGATATGAATATTAAACGAAGTCCTTAGTGTTTCTGACAGATTATAATTGAATTAGGATAAAAAAATTTAAATAAAGATCAACAAAGCATGAAAACAATTAAATTAATAAGGATGTATTATATTTATGTTTTTTCTATTTAAATTTTTCTCTAGGGTAAGTATAAGGGTAAATAAGCTAGCCATTAATCACTATTGATCATTTTACGTTTTTTTTAAAAATCAATTTCTATTGTCTTTTCAGTGGTTTTTAGTTAAAAATCATAGCAAAATTTTTCGTATATTGTTGAATGCATATTTCATTAAAATTTGATTGGTGGATTTTTCTGATTTTGATCTAATGATAACTAAAATAATTTTTTTTAAAAGATTCGTGTTTATTACGTGAAAAAGATTGCCTTTATTGAAATTTGTTATGGATTATTTCCAAGATCAAGTCAACTGAGCTCCATTTTTTATTTTGCATGACATTCGTTCATATTTATTTTTGTTTTCTAACCAAACAGCTCTCCAGAAACCCATCGGGAATTGATTCACTGAGGAATAACATTGTTAAATAACAATAACCAATTAAAAACATTAATTTTAATTATTTTTATTTAATTAATAACCTAACCTGAAAAACTCACTTTTGGATAGTGTAAAGTTAAAATATATTGTTGAATAGCATTACTGGACTCTGTGTTCGGACCAACTTTTTGAATATAATAATTAATGATATTTTAAGTTATCTCGATTGTTGATTTTTAAAAATTGCATTTGCAGACGACTTGCTTTTAATTTTAGAAGGAAAGTCATTGAATAATATTGTTTTGAGAGTACATGTGCTAGATTTTGTCACCAATTGGACGATTTCTCATAAGCTCACATAGAATCCAATAAAAAATAAAACTATGATTATTTCCAGAAATTTTGGTGAACAAAATATTGCTCCTTTGATACTCAATGACCTTCCATTGGAATTTGTAGAAAATATTAAGGAATCTTGGTGTCATTCTTTACTAAAAATTAACCTGGTAAAAGAATATTCAGTTACTTTCTACCTAATGTAAAAAAAATATTAACCGCTTTAATCAAATAGCCAAGAATGCTTTTAGAGTAAACTACGATATCAAGAAACTGATGTATAGGCAGTATTTTGCAATTTTTATTTCGTATCACTGTTGTGTGCTTGGGGATATATTCTTGCTAATAAATATGACAAGAAATCCGTGGAAGATTTAATGGAGAATTCATATTATTTATGGTTTTAGAACTCTAATCAATTAGGCTAATTTTATTCTCACAGGAATTCCACAATTCATTTTCAATTGAATATAGAAATAACATTTTCGATTCATTGGCAAATGATATCTTGAAAGTCAAAATAAATGGAAATATTTTCATTATTGATCTTCCTCATCCAACTACTTTTGAGCTCATGAACTTCTGTGATTATAATAAAACTTCTGATTGAAATTTGATACGTTTTACTTTACAGATGATAGCAAGATGAACAGCAAGCATGGCCTTTCATTTTTTTTGAAAGACATTCTGAGGTTTGCTCTTTAAACACCATATACAGAATAAATTTACAGTTTTTCAAGTAGAACTTCTGTTCATTTAACATTTCGTCAACGGGATCAAAGATAAAGGAACAGCATCCACAAGGTACTTGATTTTTTCTTTTAATCTTTTTTTTGAACAGAATTACCATCAGTGTCAATTAGTAATTGAAACCTTAACTAACTATCAGGTTGCTTAGAAATAGAGGAATGTGCGTTTTACTTTTGTACTTCACGTCTTATATCACGTATTCTATGGAAATAAAACAGATGATTTCTAAGATGAAGATAACATATCTTTACCCATACATGTCAGTATTTCCATTTCAAAGAGCTATTGGAAGTTCTTTCATTTTAAGAAGCTTTTAACTGAGCGGACTGAGAAACATATTTCATCAGTAATGCTGAGGTCACTAAAATGCGCTATTTTACTGTTTATCATAGGTTACATTCCTAGTCTTTTTTATTTGCTCATGGGAAAACTACTTTTACGTTGTTTAAAATCAAAAAGTTTATATGAATGTTAAAAAAAGTAATTAAAAATGTAGAACATTTCATTTTTTCATGCTCTACCATTGATGGCCCTAAGTTATGCTTACAGGATGATATAAAAATGCTCAGCGTGACTTGGTTTGTGAGCTTATCTAAGTTTGTGTAGTTCAGACTCCTGTTTTATGTTTTTACGATTTATCTATGCATGCAACATTTAATGTTCTACTTAACTTATTTTTGTCAGCGCACGTTGTACATCTGTTGTGCGCTAGAAGATATGAGATAAAAAAATGTCATTATTGCTAACATTTTTAAAGTTAATTTCAATTATTTTTCTATGGCAAAGATTTTAAGTGATCCATAAGAAAGTTAGAAAATAGTTGATATTATTTATATAAACTTTAAAAGTTATTCATTTCGTTTATTATTAAGAAACAGAATGTATTTTATAAATTGAAGTGCTACAGTTTTATGAATAACAGCATTACCTTTTTAACAACACAATTATTCACAAATGCATTGTAATGGAGTTAAAATAAAAAAGATTTAAATATGCCCAACTCTCTGTTAACAGAGAATTCATTCACAATAAATTTTTTTTTATAAACGATGTACCATGAAAAGTGAAATTTTCAACGCTGATTTTACTTCAGAAAAACCTGTTATTTTAGATGATATTCATTTAACTACTGGTTAATTTGGGCCTGATAACACTTGATAATCTGAAGCAGGATACAAGTTTTTATAATTTATATCCGGTTTCTTATTCTTCATGCATCTCTATTTGTTTTTATTTACCCCATCAGTTGTTTTTATTTAATTTGCTCTAATATATTATGATGCATATTTTCACCCATAAATTTTACAGAAGATAAGGCCCACAATTCTTTTAAAACACAATTGGACATAAAACCACATTTCAAAAATAAAATTAATTTTTTTGAGTAAACAGAAGAAAATCAACTTAAAGAATAATGGAAGGACTTTCAGGTGCAAAACAGATAAATAATGAAAATATTATTTTTAAAAATATATAATAGAAAAAGTTTTTTTTTTAAACAGCAAACATATTTAACATTATTTCTAATAATCATTAAAAATAAACGAATTCGTTTATATTTATCCTACAAAACCAAGTATTTTTACTTATACTTGTACTAAAATTTTAACTTACGCAAATCCATTTATATGATAATGGCTGATATATATATTCACTAGTATTTAAATATGATTACAAAATTATCAACACTGTAAATTTTCAAGTGATGAAATTTTTTCTAATGCAAACATTTTACAGAAATTAGTGTTTTGGCATTGTTTTTGAATATTTATTAAAAAAATTTTAAAAAGTTATAATTAAAAAAAAATAATTATGATATATTTTAGAGCATGATTAAATTTAAATATAATAAAAATTTTTTGAAGATGACTTTTATATAATCTATATATTCATTTGAAATCTTCTTATTCAAGAGGAAGTATTTCTTATTTCATTCATATTTAAGTGAGCTCATCTTATTAAAATTCATGGCATGAAAGACAAAAAATGTGATGAATAATAAATTTGAAGACAACAATGAATTTAGTAAATCTTGTTTGCGTAAGAAACTTCATATTTATTTCATGAATATATATTATGTGATCTTCATTGGTTAAGTAATTGCCGCATAACTAATACTGCATAGACTTTTGCATAACAGCATGATTTAAAATTAATGAAACATAAACACCTGAATTATAAAGCAGTTGAACAATTGGGGAAAGTTACCATATTTTAAATGTTTCTGATATAACTTTTACATTAAAATAATAATTATTCAAATTGCATACGTTTCTCGTATGTATATAATATTCTACATGTATAAAAAGCAAGCTTTTAAAAGATGTTTTACATGAAAAGTGCTTTTAATACTTAAACGTAAAAATAATTGTTAAATAATTCACTGACAAAATTTAACAAACATAAATAAAATGTACATGGTGTACAAAGAGCCTTTTCAATGAAGTATTTTGCAAAAAAGTAGAAAAAATTAATCATTTTAACTTAAAAAATAGTTATTAATCTAAATATTTTAAAAATTACACACACTAAAACGAAGACACTCTCATTTATATTTCAAATTTTGAAAGTGTACAACTTAGAAGTTAAAACAAACTCTTGTATAATTCTTTTTTCAAAACTAAAAGTAAAATAGATTAAATTGAGAGAAAAGTTAAATTAAAATATATTATAAAGGAACATAAAAAATGGAAAATGAATATTACCCGAAAAAACTGATTTTCTCTTGATACTTTAAGTACTTGTAACGAATGGCATAATTTGATTGAATACAATAAAACTTTGTGAAATAAAAATAAATAAAAGAATAATTCTTAATTTCTAAAGAAAAGATTTACAAGAGGAATAAAACTGGTTATTCAGAAAATATTTATTTATATTTTTTAATTTTTTTATTTTGCCTTCGCATATAAGCTGATTAATTTTCTTTTATTTTTTTACTATTAAGAAATTTCTCCAAATAAGGATTAACATCTGAAATCATAGTTCGTATATTTACAGAAATGTCTTTATTCATTAATCTCATATGTTTATGATAAATAATTTTCCTACTGCCTTTATGAATTGAAAATGACTTTTACTGGGTTTCATCTGCAGTCAGTATGAGGAATGTAGTTTCATTTTGTTTTTAACCCAAATAGAAATAAAAACAAACTGAAATTGCCTCATTACATTATTTTTAGGCACTCTCCAACACACTCTAGAATAGTAGAAGTCGTATCTTTCTATCTTATGGTTCGTAATCAATTGTGTATGTTTAGAAAGCGAGGATTGTCAACAAACTCTAATTAAATTAGTATATTTATATAATACATTAAGTTAACATTAAATAATTAATACATTAAATTAATATATTGATCCAGTGATGAATAATATAATATTTAAAACGACAATCGTGACATTACTAAGTTTTCTGCATTTTAACTCTATTTTTGTTAATTATATATAATGACTGTGTTGATTAATTATCTACCCAAATTTATTTACAAAAATATTTTTCACTAAAATTTTGCATCAAACAGATTTTTGTATGAATGAATAATTGGCGTGTGTTACATATTTTTATAAGGTTAGTAACGAAATCTTCTCCTTATAATAAGATTTCCAATAATTCTGACTTTTGTTGTTGTTAGAGTATTAAATCATAACTGTTCTACTATTATCAGAAATGCTGCTTAGGAAATACTCAAGAGTAAAATCACATAATTATATCTAAATATGTAATGAAGTAAACCTAAAATAGTATCAAAACTGAATATATCTTCTGTGTAAGATAAATATGCCCTATAATGTTTTGCGTGATAGTGTAATAAGCTAATAAAAATGAAAGGATGTAATCTCAACTATTAGCTCTGTTACTTACTTAAATTCAAAATTATGCTGTACCTGAATATATTTAATGATATTTGTCAAAAAGAAAAAATTGTGCAGCTGAAAACAGCACATGATTTCTTGTCAACATTTCTAAAATTTCCCATTAAAAATGGTATATTTCATTGGAACTCGGCATATTTAATTTGAATTAATTAATAATATAATTTTTATACAACGTTTAAAAATATTCACACCCGATGCCGTATGGGAATGGCATCTTCTTGCTACTAAATTGTGAAAGGTTCTGTATGTGATCCAACCAAAAATTCGTCGTGTTCGCTAATCGAAATTGGAGTGTGTAAAATTGGCCGTCATCAGAATGTCATTCCATTGATTTCAAAACATGAAGAAAAAAGTGAAGACTCGAGTGGCGATCATGTCGATTGAACTTAATTCAAACTTATAAAACCATTGACTGTATTTAGAGATTTTTCAATGAGCAGGAATTCAGGAATAGGCAGTCAAAAGTATGTATTGTAGAAGTATAAATATGTTTAAATCTATATCTATAAAAAATTGGTAAGTTATGGAAACAATATATAAATTAAAGATTGTAGTTTTAAATAATAAGTTAGAGTTAATTAGAAACTTAATTTTTTTCAAATAAAATTTCTATATAATATCGAAACTGATTATAAAAAGTATATTATTCATATAATTAAATTAAAACCAGGAGTAGTTGTATTTAAGAATTTATAAAATCAAAAGAAATTCAATATTATTGAATGCTTTTTCTAGTGATCTAAGTATAAATGAAGTATTACAAAAATATGAAGCTTGTTACAAATTTAAAATTATCTTTGGCTACATAGTTAACTGATATTTTTAAATATATTTAATAGCAAGTTTTCCGAAAAGTTATATAAATCATAAAAATGTTAAAATATAACTTACTTAGAAAAATAATTTTTTTTATATATTTTATATTTTTATACACACACACATATATATATATATATATATATATATATATATATATATATATATATATATATATATATATATATATATATATATATATATATATATATATATATGTATATGAAAATATGAAAATTAATTTATTTTCTATATAAATCAAAGGAAAAATATGACATAAAACTCGCGAAGAAATTCTGCAAGATTACAAGAGATTACATTAATACTAGTAAGGAATATTACTAACACATAAGTATACAGGAAGATATTAAAAATAAAATATGTTAAGATATGAATGATAGTAAATATAAATTATTTATGCAAATCGTATTTTATTTTCCACTTCATAGTCTTCAAATTCTTCAAAGTCTTAAGAACGTAATATTTTTTAGAGCAATACGATACGACATTTTTTAAAAAATGTTTTTCAAAGCGCTAAATATTTGATAAAAAAAAGAATCCAATATAAAATCGTTTTTGAAATTTACAGCATTAAATTTCTGTAAAGATATTTTGAGAATATCAGACATTCGTTTAAGCAGTGCTTTCATTCATGCAATTTTGAAAAGCCTATTTCTCTGATCATCACATCAAAAAATATATCTAATGCCAAATAGGTTTTGTGTAATCTTATTTTGATGATAAATTTGTATATTTTTTAATAGAAACATCAGTTTTTGCCATCAAAAAATAGTTTCGCTACTATAAAAAGTTTTTATTAATCAAACAAGATTTTCATTTCCTCCTAATACTTCTCTAAGAAGCTAGAGATGAAAAATATATTTTTATCAAAATAAATTGACTTCTTTTTTAGCATACATCTTCTTATAAGCTATGACACTTTTGTAATTGTTGGAAAATAATGTCAAAAGCAGGTTTGAATAATTATAATAATTTCTTTTCAGAAATAAATATTTTAAATTATATTATTCTATAGGAAACAAACATTTTTATAAAATATTAATTTTAAAATGTAATGATGAAGAAAAGAGAAAAAATGTTAATAAACTATTGTACTTAATTTAGAAGTGAGTAATATTTTAATTATTCACGTATATAAAAAAATAAAAAAATTGCTTACAACATTTTTTATTTAATTTTCATGTATGTCTCTTCTAGAAGTAGCAGTGATAAACCTATTTTGCTTACTATTATATATTCTGGTATTATGTTATTTAATTTTTTAAGCATTCTGCTTAATTCAGTTTCAAAATTTGATAGCATTAATTCTTCACATTTAATGTAAATTTCAATATTGTAGAAAAAATTGTTTTCCAGTAATCTAAAAGATTGTTAACTAATAGTGAGCAAAAGTGAAGCTTCCAAAAATACGAGTGAAATTATAGATTTTTAAATATTGAAATCATTTTAAATGTATGCATATTTTAATCTCTCTTTAAGATATGTTCTATAAGAATAAAAATCGAGAAAATAGAAGATAGAAAACATGCTAGACATATTTTGTAAAATATATTTGGCAATAATATTTTCATTCCTTTAAAAATGAGAGTAAATTATGTATTGTTTTATTAAGAAATTTTTTGTTCAATAATTTCTTTGAAAAATTAAATTCTTTCATAAATTTCTGATATTTCTTATGGACAAGGATTAATGTTTTAAAGTGACTATTTATTACAATTAATAGGAAATACATAGTTATTTCAAAAAATTAGTTGATTTCGAGAAATTTCATTATTGAGTTCGTAATCGAAAGATATAAGGATTTTTAGTATAAATGATAAAATATCTTCTTTAAAAGTAAAGAATTGAAACGAATATTTGATGAAAATCCTATTTTAAACTTAAGTTGCTAATTTTTCATAAGCCCAAGTAAGAGACACATCTGAAGATGTACTTAAATCTTCTTCAGAATCTCATTGGTTAGCAATAAAATTAAATAAAAGGTCATCAATAATTTACTGTGAAACTGTAATGGGATGCCAATATATCAATGCTAGTTATTAATTAAGCAAATGTTGTTACATATTTCATATTAAGTGTAACTTAAGTCCAAATGTATTTAAATTAGCAGATACACATATATGAGCTTGAAAGTTTGTTGACAAATTTTATTGTAAAATAAAATTGTTAGTTTTAATAAAATAATTATTTTATTTCTTTTGACCACAAAACACTTTCAAGGAAAATGTATTTATACAAAATATAACAGTGAAATCATTGATATATCTGATTAAATATTTAATTTAATGCGTTTAAAACTAAGTTATGCATGCATTCAAAATTTAAAAAAAATGTTTCATTAAGTTACTAATAAGTAGCTACGAACACACGAAAAATAAAATTAAAATTATATAAAAGAGCTCTACATTAATGAAAATATTTCATTACAACTTGTGCAGTATAAATTATATATAGCATATTTTATCATAATGTTATAATATTATATTATAATGTTAACACATAATCTAATGTAACGAATAATTAAATTTTGAGAGAAGCTGTATTTTGAAATTACTGAAGAATGTTCGAAAAATATAAATAATAATATTCTAATGAAGATTTTAAGATTTTCTGAATTGAAAAATGCTCGAATCATATAGTAACTCAATGTATTAACTTTAGAAACGATTTTTAGTTGTTTCCTTTTGAATATATTAGCATAAATTTTCCTTTAGAAATCTATTCTAAGCTAGTAGTTGAGCTCTGTGGATTTCTCAGAAGAGAAAATTCAATCGATCGGTTTCTGTCGCTGTAAAACAAAGAAAGATGAAGGACACATTTTTGCTTTATGTTGACCTATACATCTGCAAGGGGGCTTTGGACTATGTTTTTTTGTTTTATGTAGATATTACTTAATGTTTTAGTAAATCTTCTTTACAGTAAGGAGATATAAATGCAATCGATATTATAAAAATTACATTATTTGAAAGAGTGATAAGACTTTTTATTTATTTAAGAAACTTGTTAGTTTGTAAATAAACTGAAGGATATTTAATTATGAATTATGCAAGGTTTATTATATCTTCAATAATATTAGTTTATTTGATGAATACTTGAAAACAAGAGCTTTAGGCATAAAATGTTGTTGTTGTACCTGCGTACTTCCCTGATTTGGGATCCATCAGTTAGATATAAGCAACCGAGTGGAGTCTTAATAATCATCCAAGAATAAGACCATGAATACTTGCTCTGGCATCCCAGATGCATCATTTCAGTTGGACGACATTGCAACCACTACCTGCTTAAAGTGTCTAAGCTGCCTTTAGTGAAAACGACGGATTTTCGGTTTGGTCTGAGTTCGAACTCATGATCTCTTAATAATGTAAACAATACCCTAACCAATGAGGTCACAGCGAATTTAAGGCATAAAAAATAAGCAAATTGCCTTCACTTACATAAATTATTAATGCAAATACTATAATTTGCTGCAAAATATGAAAAATAAAATTTTTAGTTTTTTACATGGAATATTCGAAATTTGTTCAAATCAGGAAGAAATCATTGATAGGTTCAAAGCATTGATAATAATGAGGATTTGTTTTCATATTTCCGTATAATAAACCAGCTGTATAGTCATACTTTAATGAAAGTGCTATTTGTGTTTAACTATTTAAGTAATTTTCTATAAACGTTTTTTGCAATTACGTAAACATTTCCATGATGGTTTTGAACTGAAGGCCTTAAGTAGCCATTGTATTCTATTTTAGATGCATTAAACTACATATTTTGGGATTTCATACTAGAATGAAGTGCTAAATATTCATACAGTGTGAATATTTATACTTCTGTGAATTTGTAGTAGAATTTTCAAAGGATAATATTGGAATTAAACATGCATAAATAATTGTCATAAATTACCAAAAAATGTGAAAACTTTTAAAAGTGAAAACTTTATGAAAAATATATCTGAAATCACAAAAAAAGGTATGAAAGCTATAACTTTTTATAAAAGTTACAGCTTTCATATTTTTACCTTTTGGGATTACAAGTGCGAGAAGCAATGAACAAATTGTAGTTGAAACAAACCAAATACTAGGTGCTTGGGATCATATATTACGCAATTTATTATTTAGAAAGTCATCGTGAAGAACAACTGCTATATTTTTCATGCCTGGTGTAAATTATTATTTTCTAGCTTGAAATTATGCTCGCTCTATCTTTTCTTTATATTATTCCAATCATTCTTGATACAACTGTCATACTTGTGGGCTATTAAATTTATAAAATATATTATTCACTAAAATCTCTTAGTAATAAGGTGTTTAAATATAAAATGGAACTATTTCCCTTATCCTTCAATTTAAAAAGTTTGCTAATCAATTTAAGCTGAAAAAGTTTTAAAACATCAAATGAAATGAATTTATTGGAATGAATTAAATGTTTTAAATACATTATTAGAATGTAATCAAATCTCAAATTTTTACTGATAAAAATAATGAAAAAAATGAGTGGAATAAGTGAATTTTTATACATAGCTTACCTTATCATAAACAATTTATTTTTGAAATGATAATTTTAAATTTACTCTGGAGAATATATGTATTTTATCTAAAATAACAAATGAATTAAAAAATTTGAGTTAACTATTAATTTGAGTTAACTATTAAAATAAGTATTTTTATTTAAATAGATTAAATACTTTTAAATATTAAACATCTTTTATTAATTCTTCTGCAGTAGATAAAAAAATATTTTTATAAAATTTTGAATGCATGATAAATAAAACTGAAATAAGTTTTTGCAAATAATAAATTAAAATACAAAACAAGTTTGATTATCAAAATGAATAATTCAGTTTCAATAAGTCTAAAAAGATTATTTTTGAGTAAATAAAGTAGATAAAAATTAATAAAAAATTTTTATAAATTTTATTTCAAATCTTCTTAGGCAATCACTGTTCAAATTAATTGCATTTGAATAATTATATACAATGAAAACTATTGCATAATGTATATAGTAAATTAATTAAAAATAAATATGAATAATTTGGAAATTATTCTATAAAAATTTCTCGTTTAAGGAAAATACGCTTAAATGTTTGGATTTTCTCATATGAAAATGTATAAATTAAAAAATAAATATTTTTATGATTCACATAAGCATAAAATTTTTCTAATATGTATTTCTTAAATATAAATTACACATATAAAATTAATTCCCAATTATGGAAAATCACGCATTTTATAATCTTATTAAAGTACTTTGATTAACACAACAAAAAAGGGTACTTAATAAAAGTAATTTAAATTTAGAAAGTGTCACCTGTGAAATACATCATAATATGAATTTTCTTTCATAAAATGTTCTTTTTACCTTTTTTCATAAACTATTTGTAATAATATTTAATTTAGGAATTAAATTTGGTTGTATAATCTATAAGCTTACTAAACAGGGGTTGTGCCTAATTGTAAATAAGAAGTTTAATCCGTCCATTTCGAAAATAACAAATTATGAACACGTTATTGAAATGCAAACATCTAAAACTATAGTGACATAGAAATCAATATATCTAAAGACTTTATGTTAGAAAATTAGATCCTTTCAAGAAATACTATCATTGGCGCGGATCTGAATGCCCACTGCCAAATCTGGAGTTACCCCACTGATGATTCACGAGGGGAACAAGCAGTGGATTTCATCCTAGCCAATGACCTTTTTATTCTCAACTCACAAGACTCCCCGCCAAATTTCACCAATAAATTTCAACAAGGATGGCCAGACTTAACGTTGGTCACGAATGCTGAAATGGCTACAGATATCACTTGGGAAGTTTTTGACGAGGAGACTTTAAGTGATCATCAATATATAAAGGTCATATTCAACAATAGAACTACCTCCTTCCCATTTAAAAGATATAAAACCAAATTTGGTGGACATGATAAATTT
Source organism: Latrodectus hesperus (assembly GCA_037975125.1). NCBI lineage: Eukaryota > Metazoa > Arthropoda > Arachnida > Araneae > Theridiidae > Latrodectus > Latrodectus hesperus. The sequence goes on along the minus strand of CM075856.1, from coordinate 69,303,216 downwards.
TGCAAACTTCTCCAGCCCCATATCACTAATCTAACCCAGTCAATTGCTAACAGCCACAATTTCACTGATTTGGAAGAAGCTGCCTCGACTCTTCAAGCTACCATTACATCTTGCTGTAATTCTTGTTACAAAATCAAAGGAACCAATCATAATATCACCCCTAAATGGTGGAAACAACCTCTCCAGATCGCAAGAAAAGAACTTCGAGCCTTCAGGAGGTGTTATCAAAGGGCCCCAGCAAACCCTCTGCAGTTTTTGCCAGACACTCTACACATATTTACAGATGGATCAAAACTTGAAGAAGGAGTAGGCACATCTTTTGTTGCCTACCTAAGCAACTCTAAAATCCACACATGGAAGCAGAAACTCCGCCACGCGAACTCTGTTTTCCAGGCAAAGGTAATTGCAATCAAAGAAGCTGTTAAGTTCTTTGATTGCAATTACCTTTGCCTGGAAGTTGCAAAAAGGCAACATCTTCCTGTAACTATTTAGTCAAATAGCCAGGATGCACTTAAATCTGTCAGCAACCCAACATCAACAAGTCCTATAGCTCGCTCTGTCCAAGCTGAATTAGTTAATTTCTTGTCCATCCAACTAAAATGGATTAAGGCCCATGCTGGAACAAAAGGCAACGAGGAAGCTTATAAGGAAGCGAAGAGTGCAGCCTTATCTTCACTCCAGCCACTCATTGTTCCACTTCCACGCTACCATCTCAAACAAGAATGTCAGAAATGGATTCTTGTTAACTGGCAACAAAGCTGGAAGAATACCAATACAGGGTGCCTTATTTATGAGATGGAACCTACTGTCTCAATGAAACCATTAAGCTGGACAAGAAATGAAATTCTATTTATGTCTGGCCATGGCCCTTTTCCTACGTACTTTCACCGAATGAATCTGGCAGTCTCAGCTAATTACACTTGTGGAGATATTGGCGATCCTCTTCATTTCATCACGGCTTGCCCATTAACAGCTTCTTGGCACCTGTCAGGCCCAGCCACCAGATGGATAGTGGTGTGGAAGAGAGCAATTCTGAATAACAAGATTTCCAAGAGAAAGTTGAACCAACTCATGGATTTTCTAATTATTGAGGAAGACCTTTTTACTTGGCTCCATGACGACACCAGCTAGTAACTACTCCTCCAACCCTGTGTCGTATCAATCCTCTTGCCTCACCCATTTACCTAAAATTCTACCTTACTTTGTATAGCTCTTTTTCATATCTTACACAAATTTTGTAATTTATCCCCTATTTCTCATTTAGTTTGTAGCACAATCACCATTTGTTAATATTCATGTAATTCACCAACCAGTTTCTTTTTCTTTTCTTCTTTTTTACTTAGTATAATATTGTTTTATTACTCCAAAATTTTTTTGAACATACTTGTTGATTTTCCCTAATTATTTGTAATGAATTGTTAGCTTAATTTGAATTGTCCGTAGTGTGGTAGTATTTGAGAGCTCGGGGTCGCAAAATTGGGGTATAGCTCATTTGATCTGGGTACAGGGAAGTTCACTGGTGTAAACGTAAACAACAAAAGACCATCAGTACGAGAAGATCTATTAATGTTAAAAGTTTTGTACGGTCCTCTATTATTCATTCGTTAATGTAGCGTGGATAAGATTGGGGTAGCGTCTATCTTATCTCTTGAATAATAATTAAAACTATAAAACGTTTGATTGTGTGTTTCGGTTTCGATTTACACAGAAATAGACAATTGTAAGTGTTTCTGTAATTATGGAACTTTGACAACTTTAATTTCTAAATCTTAGATATTAAAAGTAGGATCTGAAAAGTATCAAAAATAAATTATTTTAGGAATATTTTCTTCTTTAGAAATGTTTTAATTTATATATTTATCAATAATTTATATTTTAAATATATTTTCTTTTTTAGAAACATTATAAATTATTTTATAATGTTGACGTTGAAGTTATTTTTTGACTTTACGCGTTTTAATTAATTTATATATTAAGCTGCGATTATAAAAATAATTGCTTAGAAATGTTATAAGTTAAATATTTATTAATTTATATGTTAAATATATTTTCATTTTTAGAAACATTGTAAATTATTTTAGAAATAAAGTATATTTTGACTTTATGCGTTTTAATTAATTTTTATATTAATCAGCAATCATATTAATATGATTTGTACTTTTATTAATAATTGTACATTAATAAATAAATATTTATTATTATACATATCTATATTTTAACCCGCAGCATGCTCATTTTTTTAAGTATGCTGTGCAGAATACATTTTTAGTTTAACTTCTTATATTATAATAAAACGAGTTGAATTTTTTCATCTTACATTAAAAAGAATGGGAAGATTAGTGCTGCATCCTGACATTTCAAATGAAATTGGCATATGTTTATGATAGCAATTTATTGTTGGCAGAATTCTTTGAGTTTCACGATTTGTTTTGATTTTCCTGTTTTGATATCGTAGAAAAAAAGAGATATCTTTCAAGTAATGGAATATGTAAAATAATTTACTGTAAGCAATTTTTCCTGGAATGGTGGTGGAAAGAGAGACATATTTTAAAAAAGATTATCCACAAAAATGTTTATTTTGAAAGTGAGAATATGTGCCTTCACAAACTGATCTTAATTTTTTTTGACATTCTTTCAGTTTTAAAAATTTGTTTTTCCTTTTATAAGGCACATTTTGGAAGAAAATTACTTCTGTTTCCCCTATCATTGGAGATATTAATAATTTTTATGATATTTTTATTCATGTGTAAAAATTGAATGTATAATTCATTTTTCGAGAGCTTTTTTATTGTTAAAAGATTTTATTTTTAATGCAGCTTTCCATTTCATTCAATTTATCAGTAAGTTTGTAAGAGAGTTTAGAATATATTTCCAAAAATCAATTTATTAAAATATTATACCAAAAACAGAAAAGTCAGTATTAGAATACAAATATAAATTTATGAATGTCCTTGATTATGAAATTAAATTTATTCCAATCGTATTCGAAAAAATATGTTTTAATAATTTGTAGCGTGTAACGTAACATCAAATGTTAAAAAAATCTTTTGCCCTTAAAAGATATTTTTAACGGATAATGGAAATGCAAGAATTCTTACATGAAGCTATATTTGTCTATTAATTAAATTTATTTGTCGAAATCAATGGAGTTTTTAACTATTAAGTTCAAAATAAATAAGTTTGATGCTTGTGGATATCTCTCTCTGACAGTGATAGATTAAGTTATATTTCAATCATTTTTTTAAAGACTGAAATATAACCTAATTTACCACTACACGAATCCGTCTAAATCATACAAGTGATTTTGAACAACTGATATTGTCTTAGACTGTATTCTTGTGATAAATCGATTACATATGATAAATCGTTTTCTATATCTATAAGTCTGATGTGTGCTTTTAAGATTTTTTTCTGAATTCTGCGAGTTAAGAGCAAACCAATGTTTTTGTAATTGATTTTTATTTATTGTAATCTAAAATAATTTATAAAATCGGTTTTTTATGTTTATTCTGTTAGTGTTAGATAAAACTTGATAATTGCGCTTGATAAATTTCATTTTCCAAAATTTCTTCTAAGTAACTGTTTGTTTCGCAGAAATTGTGTTATAGTTATTTTTAACAAACAAAATGTATTCATATTACTTTAATATTTTATGGGATAGAGAAATTTCCTATACAGCTGTTACAGCTTTAATACTCTAATCATAAAAAGGTTTTCAAGGTGTTTATTTATTGTTTTCATCCAGTATAATGTACTATTTAACTTATTCATCATTTATCACTGTCTAACACGTCGCGGGTATTATATTAAAATTATAAGTGAAAGTAAGAAAAAAATGTTTTCTTAAAATAAGGAAAATTTTAATCTTTTACTTCGCACATTTTTCACAAAATAATATATTTTCGCTTACTTTCTTTTAAATGGTATTAAAAAAATCACTTAGAAAAATTTCTCAGCATAATAAAATGAGATTTATATGAGAAATAAAAAGAAGTTAAGAAAGCCTGAAAAATAAGAAATATGAATTTTCAAGATTAAATATTATTAAATAAATGGAATCCTTATTTTTTAAAATTTAATATAATCTTAAATTGATGTATTAATCAACAAACTTTAAGTAAAGAACAAAAATGTATAATCTTAACAGAATGGTTCGTGCTGAATTCAAATATATATTTTGTTTTATCACCTCTCATGGATTTTAGAAAGACGCTGTTAACTGTGAGGGAAATGAAGTATATTTACCGACAGACATGGTAATATGCAAAGAATTTAAAATATAGAAATTTTTGATCTCCATTAGTATTTGGTATGATAAACATCCAACAGTTTATCAACAATTATTCTTCCACTTCATTGTCCTTAAAACTTCTTTTAAATGGCAAATATATATTGATAGAAAGTTCCCATTGATGATCATTGATGGCACCAAATTCTTCAAGAATATATATAAATACAAATGTGATTTAAGAGGAATGTTATGCATCATACTTTTGCATGACTGTAACAGTATAATATTTCACTATATACTTACACAGTACACAAGTGTTTCATAATTTCTATAAAATTTTTGTATACTAATTTTTAAAGACATTAATGTTGATTTTTCAAAATTATTTTGCCAATATTTTTTTCAGCAATCTAAAGATGCCATTTGGAGATCTACAAAAATTTCTAAATTTATTACAGATTCTTATATAGGAAAAATCTTTCCTTCAATTATTGCAATTCAGCATTATTTTCATTCATCACTTTAACGAAATTTAAAAAAAGCCAATTTTATATGAAATGAAATATCAGAATCATATTAACGTTGACCAATGATGGATTATACTTACTAGTTTATTAAAAAGATATTGTTGCAACATTATACAAAATCTTACGGAAAAGAAAATAGAAATTCTATTATTGCAAACAAAAATAATTAGTATACTCTATATGAAACACATAGTGACTATTCATATAGTGGGTTGAAAAGATGTTGTAAATTTTGATCTAAATTTCAACAAAAAATTCAAAGTCTGGGAGCTCATCATAAATATCTTTTTTTGATAAAGTTTTTTCTTTTACAAGTAAAAATTCAGCTGCTCCGAATTCTAATAATTGACGATATATTTTATGATTTTCAAGCTTTTTAGACTTTGAAATATAATATTTAATTTCTATGTGTATGTAAGAGATTCATTGATCAAAGCTTAATAGTGCTTAAAATCTAACTTTTAAGGACCAAAACTTTGTGTCTTTTCATTTGGAAAATACGTTAACTTGCGTCTAATCAGTGGATGTTTTTTTATGTTCACATTCAAATGCATCTATCAAAACTAAAATATCGTTTTTATAGAAAATAATTCTTGATATTTAACTGAAATATACAAAAGAAACATTTATCATTCTAAATCGCAAAAGTTAATCCTTAATTTTGGACAGTTTCAAATTGCGGATGTGGTAAAAATTTATTTTGCATGGAATTAAAATTGAAACGTGGTTGGCTCATAATCAAAATACCTTTTACATCACAATTTTGTACATTGATAATTTCCTCACATTTTTTGCTTAATTGTATCTTATACAGTTAATTCAATAGTAATGAATTAACTGTATAAGATACAATTAATTCATTACTTTGCGTTATAGGTTTCATAGTAGATGCCAAATTTAGAAACAATATCAAATGTTTGGAATTGCTTTACTTCCTTTATATTTATGATGCAGAATCTCATTCCAATGAATAGATCGTGAGATTCTTTCACACCATGTATATTCCAAAACATATCTGCCTAGAATTTTGAGCCCCACTTGCTTCACATTTGAGTAATGACAAAATTTAGAGTTCAATTCTTACATCTGCTTTTCGTTTGTAGCGAAAATACAGTTTATAATATTTTTTAACTAGAAGAAAGAAACATCGCTGTTATTTTTTATGTATAAAATCATTGCGCACATAACAAATATTTCTTAAATAATTAATGCTCTTTTAGCACATTTAAACTATAGAGTCTATAGAACTATAGTAACAAATAGAACTGAAGGCAGCTTGATGTGCATATTGATTTATTGTCTGTGTAATAATATCGTGTTTATAACGAGCCATTGTTAAATATGAAGTAAACAGCTGTATGCATACATGTCACGTTGTGAATCCATAGGAAATAAGCATTCCCTTATTACCATCTTGATGAAGTAAAGTTGGTGCCTATATAATATTGTACACGCTAACAAGTCTTCATTCGTTTTACTTGTATATACAATGAATAAATCTCTAAAGATCCCATATGGAAATAACTAAATATGTATTGTAGTGCTAAAGCAGTGGAAAACAGAAATATTCTGAATGCAAATTTAATTTCAGTTTAAAGTTTGCTCTAGCGATATATTGTCAGTTTCAGTCAAATACCATGTTTTGTAATAAAATAATCATGTTCACTAGTAAAGTTATATGAAAAATTTTAAGATTCTTGGTAGATTTATGAAAGTATTTAAATGAAAAAGAATAAATAAGAAGTATTTTTTATCGAATAGAAGAGACAAAAAAAGTATAAAGTTTAGCGAAAACTGTAATACATTTTTTTTCTTAATTAACATTTAGGAAAGGATGTTGAATTTAAAATATAGAATTTCTTTTTTCTTTGGCATGTTTTTCCTATTTTTTAATTTAATAAGCAAAAAAAAAAATTGCTTTTTCGAATATTTCATCAATACATGTTACTCCATCTTCTTTCTATTCTGTCATTTCATATTATTGCATTTCCTTTCTCATTTTTATTTTTTAAATATTTATTTTATATTTCATAATTGGATTACTTGGTTTTAAAAACAGAAATTTAAAAAAGTAAAAAAATATTTTCAATGTGATATCTTGTCTTATATTTTATCCGATAATCTTTTTAAACTTCCTTATTTGAAAAACAAAAACAATTAAATTAGATTGCTTTAATAACACAGTTCTTTTTAGAGAACCTTAAATTATATCATGCAATTTATTAATTCCTTTAAGTTTTAATTGTTGAATGAGTTTTTGATACTATTATTTATGTATACATGTAATTTCACTTTTATAGAAATAACACACACGTATATAAGGTTATATATATATGTATATTCGTTATTTAATTATTATATATTTTATTTTAAAATTAAATATTTGAAATGTTTTAATCACATTTGATGAACATTCTTATTTAATAGCAGCATATGAAATGCGCTTATAGTAAACGTATATTTCAACAAAAATGAAGATATAAAAATTTCATTCTATAATTGAGATGTGATTATTCGTATTCATAAACATGCTTTTAATTTTTTAATTTTACTTTTAAACTAAAACGTTTGTTGTTCACACATATTCAAAGAATTGCTTACTTAAACTATTAGTTAATAAATTAGTTATAAAAATGAAATAATCTAGGGAAAATAAGTATATTTGAATATTTTAATCTTTTTATAAATATTGAGAATTAGAAAAGATCATATAGATAATTAAATATTATATAAAACAAAATTATCATGAATAATAAGTTAGAAAGAAGGAAAGTATTGCTGTTTTAATGAAAGCCTTAAGTTATTTAACAAGTATCATATAACATATTAAAAATAAGCATATAAGGAGAAATGCTGAAGCCACGGTTTCCTTGATTTGTATTAATTTATTTTTAATTATTTATTTTTTAATTATTTTATAAATTAAACATTATTTATTTAAAATTAAAATACAAAAATGAAAACCGAATTAAGAAAAATATTTAATGTTTGTTCTTCAATGGCACTGAATTTGGATAAATTATCTTTACACTTATTGAAAAATTTTAATTTAAAGTATTGAAGATTGTGTGACAGTAATGTTAAATATGGCAGAAAAAATTTTGAAACATAGGACTTTAAATAAAATTGAACTATAAGAGAAGAATTTTGAAAGGAATATTTATATTTTCTTAGAATTTTCTTTGCTTCTGAATCTGAAGAAAATATTCATAGCAGCAACGATGACAGATTACGTATTAATGAAGACTATGGTATTTGTTCATTATATATTCCTAGCATTTGAATCAGGTATTTTAAATCTTAATTTATTTTAATAGCAATTTATTTACAATTATAATATTAATGATTTCATATAAAACTATACACGAATATTATATAGTAATAAATATTTTGTTCTTTGAAATATTAAAAAAATAAAAGATATTGAATATTACTTAAATATGTATAGCCTTAAAATCTTATGAAATAAGAAAAACCTTACCTTGTCAACATTTCTAAATTAAGAAAACTTAGAAATTAACAATGTTTGCTAAAACATTTAAAATTGAATAATTCTAAATTCAATAATTTCAAATTGAAAATGTAAAGAAAAAAGAATATAAATTAATCATTACAAAACTATATTTCGTTTTCATGAATGATAAGAATTACTTGAATAGAATAAAATATATGCATGAGATAAACTATATATGATTGAGATAAACTAAATGAGAAAATATTTTACGGTATACAGAAAAATGTAAGCAAGCAATAAGCTACCATTCATCTCTGCTTTTTTATATTTCGGAAATGTGTAACATGACATTATTATGATGAAATTATTCTTTTGCTAATGAATATTCATGAAGGGAAAATTTTACAGTATAATTACGTAATATATTGGTAGCAAGAGCCTATCCTGAAACTTTATAACACAAAGCAGCAGTTAATTTTAGTCAGCTAACATGATTTGTTTAATAATTGATTTTTTCTTTCAAATAATTTATCGATTTATTTTTGTCATTGAACAATTATAATTGGTCCAATCATCAAAAAAGAATTTACATGCTACAATTGTATTTATTTTGATTAATAATGTGTTTGATCACGTATATATTTATCAAAAACCAGTGCTATAATTTAAATTTGCATCATAAATTATTGTAATTACATACCATAAAATAAATTTTTAAATGATAAGTGTGCAAACTATTCGATAAGTTTTGAAGATAAACTAATTTTAAACTTTAATCTCTTCGTTGGATATCCTTATTTAGAATAATTGTGCAAATTATTTGACTGAAATGCGAAAGACAATTTAATAAGAATAAATGTGATAGAAATTACAATTTAATAGTGATTATAATATTAGTTACATGTTTTAAATGTTCGTGCTTTTGTCTTATTCATATTTCATGTAAAAGTTTCCATAATTAAAAGTACCAAAAATGAACTAGATTATACAAAGAAAGCCTTGTTTAAATCTCAGGTTGTGTTTAGGTCTGTTTTGATACGACAGCTAATTAATTTTGTTATGAAATTCAAACTAGGATAATACATTATCTCTTCAAAATACAAACAAAGACTAATTTAAAGCTAGTGTTGTGTTTAAGTCTATTTTAATCCGACAGTTATTTAATTTTGCTATAAAAATCAAACATGGATAATACATTATCTCTTAATGAATTTGATCATTTTGCTGTTTAAACAAATACACTTATTCTTTTGTTTTGATTAAATTATACCTCTTTATCCCAAAAAGTTCACGCACATTCTGTTCACGCCATAAAAGATGTTATGCTAAAATTCCTGCATTTTTTAAATAAAAAAATAATAAAATTATGTTACATAAAGTATTATTTATTTTAAATTCAAATATATTTTTCAGGTTAGTAATGCGTAATATTTGTTTTACATCTTATTGTAAGTATAGCAGTTCTTAATTTCGGAGCATGAGAGAAAAATATTTATAATTAAAGAACATTTTTGAAATTCGTATGTGTATCTTTAGAATCACTGTCATTCTTACCTCAGTAGAATGTTTTAATAGGCATAAATGTAATAATCTACAAGAAATTTTAAATGTCTTTTAGGGTTATTTTCTTTTTCCTTTGAATAATATTGTTGTTTTGAAGTTGAGTTGAATAGTTAGTATTTTAGCGAAAATAGTTCATTTTTGAACTTCCTTTTACTTATAAGTTTGTTGATGAATCAAAAATTTTAAGAGAAACTGTTACTGATGATGAAAAACTAGAGGAAGCTCATATTTCTAAAGCTTCTTTGCTGTCTTCCGGCAATGATAAAATAGAAAAAAATTGTGAATAATATCCCCACATTTTTCTGATTTAGTAAAGAGTTAATGCTTTGTTGAAAGCTGTTATACGTACCTGGAAGGATGTTTTGGTTTTTAGATTATGAACTACAAAACATTTTATTTCAAGAAGAATTGACGAATTTTCTGCTTTTTTACATTGAGAAAATTGCTATCAAGAACTTAAATTCAGAATGGTTACGTGAGTTTTGAGATGAATGAAAAATTGTTAATGCTAAATATGTTTTCTCTATAGAATTTCTTTTGCTTGCTGGAATATTCAAATCCTATAAGGAATGTATGGAAAGTTTAAGGGATTCCCCTTTTTTCGTCTTGCAGAGTTATTAAAAAAGCGCCCATCATTGGTTTGAACAGTGACAGAGAAAACAAAACTTCCATTCTTTTTGAAATGCTTTATAAGCAATAATTAAGTTTATTGATCAATATTTGCATTTAAGGAAGTTAGTGTGATTAACACATGCATATTTATAAAAGTAAATATATTTTATTGTTTAAAACATATGCCACGCTAAAATTAGATTTGTTACTTCAAAATCTTAAAGACCACAGGTAATCCAGATTAACATTTTTCCCTTTTTATTATCCCTTTTTTCGTCTTGCAGAGTTATTAAAAAAGCGCCCATCATTTGTTTGAACAGTGACAGAGAAAACAAAACTTCCATTCTTTTTGAAATGCTTTATAAGCAATAATTAAGTTTATTGATCAATATTTGCATTTAAGGAAGTTAGTGTGATTAACACATGCATATTTATAAAAGTAAATATATTTTATTGTTTAAAACATATGCCACGCTAAAATTAGATTTGTTACTTCAAAATCTTAAAGACCACAGGTAATCCAGATTAACATTTTTGCTGTAAGAATAATGTCAAATTTATTTATTTTAAATTATATTTTCATTATTTGATTAAGGGTGATGAAGGAGTAATAAACAGCTGATCATCAAATGATATTCTTATAAAAAATTATATGAAAATATTTTGAAAATTTTTATAGAGTGTACTTCTAAAACACTGATTAAAATTAAGCGAAATTGTGTCTAAATTTAGATAGATTTGAACGTTTTTCAAAAAGTTAACATACATTGATAATTCTGTATCAAAACCCAATTTGTTTCCTAATTATAGAAACTTTTGAAATTTTTAAACTTTTTTATTTCAGAATATTTTTATTTAGTTTTGTTTCAATATTTGACTATTTCTTCATTTATTTACAATACGTCATTTACTAATATGTTTAATGAAAATCATTCGGAAACTTTTCTGACTGAAAATTGACTAATATTTAATATATTTTTAAAATAATATTGGCAAAATGTTATACAAAAAATAATATCAGATTTACTATATAAATGAATACGTTTTATGATGAAATCATTTGCATTTTCCTATCAAACTTATTTTTGTTTTAGTTAAGGCGAAATTAACGTGATAGAAATCATCTTCAACTATTTATAAAATTAGCGAAAATGATGTGCTGTTTTCATTTTTGTATTACATTCAAAAACACATTTCTGAAAATTAAATTTTAAATAACTCTGGTTTTTAATAACTCTAAATAAATTTTAAATATTAATTAATGTTTTGATTTTTTTAAAAAGGTAATTTTTCAAGATAAGCTGTAATTCATATTTTCAGTTTGAGATAAAATAATTACGATAACTTATTCTGGAACAATCAAATTTTCTAAACCCGCAAAATGAAATTTTAGCATATTATTTATTTTTTGAAGTTATTTGAACAATATTTTAAAATCATTTTTCCTGTCTATATCTGTTTACCATAGTTTTTACCAGCATCGAAACATTTTAAATTATTGAAATTTATAAATTAAGTTTTTTTAACTTAATTTATATAAATGCATTTTTGTACAAATATTTTTTTACAACTTAATAGGCAAAATAAAAATTATAAAACTAAAAAGTCTAATTAGTTACAGAGTATGACTTAACACATATGTAGTTGTGATGAAGAGTTCTATTTTGAGTCAAATTAATCAAAGAAGTTTCTTAATACAAATTTTTAGGCATTTTTAGATCCAACATGTTGTATGTAAAATTCTTCGTTCTTCCTCAAACATTTAAAAATATCGAATTTATAGATTAAACACTAACATTACAATGTACTTACAGCAGATCATTAACATTTTGTTTTGCTAGTTAATAAATTTTTATGAAACTTATGCATTACATTTTAGTCAACTATCTACTGTTGTAGGAAATATCAATATCATTGAAAAGTTTTTGATTACCTACAAAATAGACATTTTTAAGTACGTAAACGTTTCATAATTTTAACAAAAAATTATAAAATTTGAGTTAAAATGATATTTTAAATAAAAGGGTTGAATATTAAATAGCAGTTTGCTTAACAATAATTGGTTACCTTCTTTAAAGTTTTTCATGAGAAATTTCTTTCGTAAAATTGAACTGTCAAACTAGATGAATTGTTTCTTTAATTAGAAAAAGGTACTTCAATATTTATTAAAATCAAAGAAGAGAAATTCGCCAAAACATAAAGTCAAAATAATAATCTGATATGAAATTTAGAAAGAGGAGAAAAGAAAATATGAATACTAAAAATAATGCCTCATATATAAGATTAGAATTTTAATGTTTGCTTTAAGAAAAGTTTCATTAAAATATAACTAGTTGTAGAAGCTAATATGTGTCTGTTTTAATAAAATATTACAGAGAAAATATGAAAGATTTCAGAAACTGATAAAATTAAAAATCTTTTGCATTCTTTATTTATTAAAGAATGAAATACTTTATTAGAATATAAAGGTATTTAGTTAGAAAATATATTATGAGATCTGACATTCTTATTGTAATTTTATGAAAATAAAAAATTGCATAATCATAATTTTTTTCAGGCATAAAAGATATCATAATAAGCAAGAAAGTTATCATTTCATTTAGATTCTTTTCCCTCCTCTTAGCCCAATTTGTTGCAAAGATTATGCGTCAAAGTATGAAGTTTCCTTTTCGGCTTACGCAATTGATAAAACAGAAAACAAAAGAAATTATTAAGATGTTAAAAAAGACATGTTTTGTAAAAAATATGATTACTAAAAATGTCTGTATTTGATTAGGAATTAAAGAAAATTGTACGTTAGATTCATGTGTAATTAAATTAATTATTTAATCTTCCAAGCATATTTCATTTAACAAAAAAGTGACCATTATCTCAATTTAAAAATGAAGTACTCTAAATTTTTAAATGAAGTCATAAGAAGTTTCTACAATATTGATTGAAGAAGGAAAGTATAAATACTTTATAAAAATGAAATATACTTAAAAATTTGAAAAATAAATTTATATAAAAGTGTAATATCATTCAAATATTATGATAAAGAATATTTCCTTAAAATTTGTCAAATTGTATAATTATGCAATAAATTAGAACATTGATTATGAATATAACTTTTAGAATGGAATTTAAAGTTTACACGATTTCTTTAAAATGTTTTCAATAAAATTGAGTTAAAATATACTTGTAGAAAAGATAAATTTTTTAAAGAATTATTTAGAAAACAAGCTGCCATTTGCATAATAATACAATCTAAATAGCATTATGATTTTAATGTTCATAAAGTTTATAATAACGTACTTTTAAAGTTGTATTTATGAAGCATTAATTTAGAAAACATATTTTGTTATTGAAAATCAGACAAATATGTTTCTCAACTTATACATTTTAAAATGTTAGCAGGATATCCAAATCGACATAACTTTATGAAGGAGAACAGTATTCATTCTGCAATTTTAATTACCAGTTTTATTATGCGAAACGGATTTACTATTTCCAGCATATCGTTGAGTTTCTCCTCTTAAAAGTTTCATACAACTCAAATTGTGAATGTGAATTCAACTAAAATTCTAAATCAATGAGAAGTATTTCGAGAGCAACTATAGCAAATACTTAAATTTATAAACATGACAAGTAATTAGCAATTCAAAATATTTATTGAATATTAGATATCTCAATTGTGCATGAGATTGTACCGTTTGAATATTTACATTTGATTTCAAATCATATGAATAGGGAATTTATAGAAATGTAATTTTCAAATGTTCCTCCCGAATATCGATTTAATCGATTGAAATTCTCTCACTTCAAAAATAATGAACATTGTTTTAAAATAATGATAACTAATTTAATTTTAACATGAAAAGGTTATTTCATAAACTAAATGAACTTAAGTCACTCTTTTATGCTATAAAATTTATATTCCAAATAAGTAAGAAATTATAGTTATTCATTAATAAATATTATGAATTTAGAAAACAAATTTGCAAGTGAAGTTACTTTATGACAGATTTCATGATATGATGAAGGGAAATTTTTGAATTGAATAACATACAAAAATATTAAATTCTACAAAGTATTTAATAAAGCTATGAAATTTTTCATGAAACAACCCGTTGAAATTTTCCAGATTATATTAGCAATGCTGATGTACAGTATTTAAATTAAAACTTTTTAATCAAACATACATTAAGCAGTGCCAGTCTGAAACTTTTGGAATTATGTATTCTTCTTATGTTACATGTTTACATGAATATTTACTTATTTTTAAAAGCGTATGACGCAGTTATTTAAAATAACTAAGACGCAGTAAGTTTTAATCATTACATTAAAGCATTAATTATTTCTATTCAATGTAATATTTGAAAAATAAATACAAAATATATTCTTTGACAAATAAAGTAAAACAGCTTCAGCAATTTGATTAGAATTGTCAGAATTTTTGTCAGTTAATTGGCAATAACCTTAAATGATATAAATAAATAAAAGCAATATGGAGGATAAAATATTATCTCACATATATAAAATCAATTCTCTCTAGTAGCAGGTTCAGATACTTCTTTCGAAAATAATTTCTTACTTCTGATTAAATGTCCTGGATAATACAAGTAGCTGAAAATATGAAAAAATATTTAATTAAAAATCATAACATGTTTTTTCATCTGAAAATTTTGATGTTTGATGTGAAAAATGATTTTTCATCTGAAAATATGAAAAATCATAACTATGCATTTATTATTACTAAATATTCTATTTCATATGAGTATTATAATTAATTAATCACAATATTTTTGATAATTACTTGTAATTGTTGAAATGCATTTCTTTAAATACGATCTAATTTGGAGCAAATTTATTTCACAGATTTAGAAATTTTATATGTTAATAATATGAAAACAGTTAAACAAATTTTTTCCCGTAAAATAAATTGTTATGATAGTTAATTTAAAGTATTTATCAAGAAAAATATTTATATTTTGAAATATGCTTTGGTAACATATAACATGCTCATTTTAATAAAATATATTTTAATTTATTCCATTTTTATTATATTTATTTCCCATTATTCATTTATAGCAAAAATCTTATGTAAGCATTGAGTTATTCCAAAAATCTATTTTTGCTCTTATTCATATACAACAGGATTTCAAACTCTGTGATTGACTTAGAAATTTTTAAGCTTAGATAGAAATTTCTTCAGTTTCATATTTAAAATAGTTTCATATTTGATATAATTTCATATTTAAGAAGAAGTTCAATAAATGATTTTGATTTAGCGTCAGCAGCATATTTCTACTCGGATTCGATAAAAAAATTTAAATGACTCTTTACTTCACTTAAAGGGGAAAAGTAATTTATTACATTAATTGAGTAATCAATTATTTTTCCTTAATAATTAATTGCTTAAATCATTTTAATATAATTTGTAGCATCAAAAGCAATACATTTTGCAAGAATGTCAGTTAATGGCAATTGCTGTAATAATCAAGTAATTGTATTAACTGAGTGATATAGAAGTAACTTAACGTTAGATGATTTACCATATATAAAATTATTCATGAATTTCATGTGAAAATTTAGGTTTTCATTGGATACCCCAGGATTTATATTTGAGCATTAAAAATAGAAGATTGTCTAAACAAATAAAGAAATTACTTTTGACTATCATATTGTTTACAAAGTAATGTGTGGCGTATATCGAAGATGATTCAACATGCATACGACTTTTTGCCGTCCAATATCTCAAGAAAGTAAAGTATTGGTCTTTGAAGATGATCACGATTCCATTTTGATGAAAGGACTATAAAGTAATGTATGACCTTTTTTTAAAAGTCTAAGTCTGGTCAAAGCCATCAAGCTGGAAGGACAACAGACAGTCACAAATCTATTTTGTACACTATTAAACGTTGATACACAATTCTATTTATTATAAAATCCCATTTGGTGCGTTATTAAGCGTTTTACAGAAATTCTCAGGGAAGTGAGTATTGGAGTACTCCTGCTCTATCATAACCATAGATTTTCTCCTTAAAAATTGACAGTTGAGTTTCTCCAACAAAAGCAATCAAACAAATAGGCATTCCCTTGCTCAATTTTTATTTTCCTGAAAAATATAAAAATATACGCACATGCAGATTTTATTAAAAAGACGAGGTTTATGGGGTTATAAATTGACATTTTTATATAGATTCCTAAAATTGATTGACATAAGTCATTTAATATTGATGAAATTCACCTACACATGCGCCTTGATGGTAGTAAAGACTAATATGGGCAACAATTTTTGTCAGTTAATTGACAATAACCTTAAATGATATAAATAAATAAAAGCAGTATGGAGGATAAAATATTATAAATGAACGTAGTCATTATCTTAAAAATTTCAATATAAAAATATTACTCATCAATTTCAAAGAGATCCTTATATAAACTTCTTTCATTAAAAAACATTTATTTCATTTTAATACTTTTAGACAATGTTGAATCCATTTTTCATAATGGAAAGAGAAAACATTTCACTATCGCACTCATTTATCATTGTACTATTGTTGATATTACGATTGTATGTTTCTGTTTTGTGTGTGAATGTAAATAGGTAATATTCTGAATGAATAATTAGGTGCAATAAGTTAGAAATTTCTAGAAAACCTCGTGCTAATGATTATCAATAGAATGCGTAATTTTATATGCGTATAAGATATGCATTCATTCATTTTAAATATAAATAATTTATTTTTAAAATTTATAGTCATTATTGCATACATATTTTTGAAAACATATTTCAATCATCTTTAAATAATCAAGGTGAACACTCAGCGCAAAGTAATTATCAGGAAAATATTCAAATTACGCTTGTTTTAAATGCACATTTAATCATTTTTTAAAATTAATTTTTATTTAAAAAATTCCTAGTGGTAACTACAGTTTCCCCTTATACACATTTGTAGTCAATTTAATAAACAGATAATGTGAAATTAATTCCCTTTATTTAAGCAGAGTATAACAGAATGCATTTGATTTGACAAGAAGAATGAATCCGTTTCGATGTGTAACAGCAGAGGCAATAATTTACAGGAATTATATACAGTTAAAATCCAGGGAATTACGAAAATTAACTATATCATATAGATTCTAACTAAACCCTTTAGTCAATTAGCTTCTCTCCAAAACAGGTGTATGAATGATGAAATATTAAATTGACATAATAGTTAACGTAATTAAATTATTATGAGTGATTTCATTTTCGTTACATTTGTAGAAAATATAATTTTATTATACTTTAAAATGTATATTGTTATTTGTAATTTTTATTTGTTGAATTCGATAAAAAAAATAAGCTGTAAAAGATTTCTGATAAATGTGAAATAAAAATTGTAGAGCATAATTTCTTTCTTGTTATACAAGATATGCCACAATGCGAAAATAAATTAATATTTATTTTGAATGAATATAAATTACTTCAATAAATTTTATAGTTTGTTAATATTCGTGTAGATTATTCTCATATTTATATGGGTTTAAGTGAAGTAACTTTTCGAGGAATGAGTTTCATTTGTAACTTTTGTACTCAAAACTACATAATTATCATCCAGCATTTCTACTATTAAATGGAGTTTGGAAACAATAATGTTATTAAAAATAAGTTGTTTCTATAAATTTTTTAATTTTTAAAAATTTAAAATTTTTAAGCAGTTTGTTAGTTAAACATATATTGATTTCAAGGCTATAAAACGGCGCATTTGAATAAATTAAATTATTTACTGTGAAATTCTAAATTTTCACTGAAACTAAATGGAAATACGATGTTCTATATATTTATTTAACTAAATGCTAATTAGGAGACATTTTCTATCTGACTGAAAAATTTAAGTTTTATTTCTTGAAACAGATAAACACTTAAGCTTAATAAAGGATACAGACATTTTTTCCTCTTACTGGAATTAACTAATTAAATTTTCATGTAATTAGAGTAAATATTTCCGGCAGAAAATTTTAAAATGTATACATAAATAATCACCTTTGTTTCGAAAAGGCAGCAGAGATTTTTAATTTTATTTGATTTCTTAATCAATTAGAATTAAAGGAGTAATTACAATAATTATTATAGCTGAAAATAAAACTTTAAAAAGGTTTAATACTTTTACCTTAAAAGCAGCGATTCCAATTTTAAATGAACCAAGTAATTCTAAGTATAATAAATTTGTTTTTGTCCATATAAACGTTAAAAATATTATAGGGATTATTTTTAAAAAGATTTATTCATTAATTTATTAAAGGATAAAAAACTGAATCACTTTTCATTACAGATTTTTAATGATTGCTGCCGTAAAAATACATCCAAGGAACCATTTATTACTACTTCAATTATTATTTTTTCAAATAAATCTAAAAATGATTCAATTAATTTCAACAAGGATCAGTTTATTAAGTCATATATTAAATGACTTCATTAATGATATGCACACTTAGAAATGAATTTGAATAATGTAAGAAAAATGTTATTAAGAAATACTACATATATATATATATTATTTTCAAATGTGTGTGTATGTTTTAGTCAAAAGTAATCTATTTGTATTTCTGAAAAGAATCAGAAAATATTGATATCAGTATTTAACTCATATTTTTCTAGGAAGATTAATACGATAATAACATTAAAGAACTTGTATAACAGTGGAATTATATAAAAAATGTGAAATAATGAAGTTGTATTGAAATTTATAGTTAATATTTTAAGTTAGTTTTTATGGAATAAAAGTTATCTTTAAATGAAAAGAAGATATAATTAATTAAATAAGGGATATATTATTATTGTTTACGTATCAATAGATACAATTTAAAAAAAAATCTGAATTAATAAGCAATAATTGATTCCCAAAAATTTTCAAATTTTTAATACTAGATTCAGAAATTTATTTACAAGTTTTCTTTCACATTGATAAGGGATAAAAACATTTTGTTTACATTCTAAAAGCAGCTCAAAATACGAGTTTATATAGCAATTTGCTAAAAAGACCGAAATGTGAGAACATAATTTAAAAGAAAAGAGTTTTCCCTGCCTAGTTCTTACATTTGCCTTCTTATATTTACCGAAAATTCAGTAAATGGGCTTGTAATAAGTTCTTGTCTATGAAACAATAATCAATAACTCAACAAGAAGTTTTTATGAGAAAAATATTTTTCAGAAAATTGAAGTTTCTTTTGATAGATTTTTGCTGCTTTAGGTTATAAGAGTATTTTGTTAACATTTTCTCAGATGAGATTTTAGCATTTTTTCTTATATGTAATATTTATGAAATAAGCAGAAATAGAATATTTAAGTATTTATATGATCCTAGTAATCAAATTTAATTGATCATTTAAAAATTGAAACTGAAAGAAGAAATTAACATTTCCAGATCTCAGGTAATTTCATTTCCTAATAAAAAAATTTAGAGAAATTTTCAGTATAAAGTTCAGAAATAATTGAGAACAAATACTTAGGTAAGTTTAGAGCCTTCTTAAGGAGTAGGAATGATAACTATTGAAATTAGGTATGCCTACTGAACTTGAAAATGGCCTATCTGGCTTATCTTAGAAAACATAACTAACAATTTGCAAAACCGAAGCTTCATAAAAAATTTTAACAGTTTTTTCTGTTATTTAATTAAGAATCAAGTAATATTTTTTCTAAATAAACAGTATTAACAGTTTCTATATGAATGATTACTTAAATGACAAATTATGTTTATTAATAAGGATGTGAAAGCAGGACAAATATTTAGATTAATCTTCAGTCTTTGTAATTAATAATTAAATTTATGAAAAAATGTAAAATATACAACTTTGTATCCAGTTATATTTTTAATTTAATAAAATATTTTTAAATTGTTACATGTTGAATAAATAAGTAAATACTTATTACTTTTCAGTGTCAATTATTTACATTAATTACATACAATTATAAGCTTCATATATCGTATGTATGTTTTATATACATTATCCAACTCAACGTACTTAGTTTATACAATAATAGTTCAAAAATTGTACAACAACTTAATTTAATTGCCTTAAAAATTCTAACAAAGAGCAATTCCTAGATTTTAATAATGCAATATATATATATATATATATATATATATATATATATATATATATATATATATATATATATATATATATATATATATATATATATATATATATATATATATATATATATATATATATATTACGTGATTAGTTATTTTATAAAATGTTGATAGCTATAGTTATAAAATAACCGTTTCAAGATCAATATAGAACTTAGGTTACTTAATACACTTTCTTTTTCATTTCATTCTAAGATTTAAATGAAAATTGACCAGTAAAATGTTTC
Organism: Latrodectus hesperus; assembly: GCA_037975125.1. Taxonomy (NCBI): domain Eukaryota; kingdom Metazoa; phylum Arthropoda; class Arachnida; order Araneae; family Theridiidae; genus Latrodectus; species Latrodectus hesperus. Next base: position 69,282,478 of record CM075856.1, on the reverse strand, counting down.
CTTTCTTCAATTTAAACATTTCTATATTTTTGTGTTACAATGTAATATCAGTTATATCAATTTGAAGGAAAATATATTTTTCATATTACCTTCCTAAATTGTATTTCATAAATGAAATTTTTTCATAGTAATATTTAGGAAATAAATACATCTTATAACTTTTCTTTATTTAGTCAGTCATAAATTTTTTTTATTAAATTAATAATTATTTTTACTTTTTACCTCCTTTTTTATGTTATTATTGTAAACGTAATTGAGAAAAAAATAATTTCAATTTTTAGCAACTGCTCAATTTCTATGTTAGATAGAGGAATCAGAATAATAATATTAATGAAACTAAACACATTTCAATATATACAAATTAATTGGGTTTTGCATCAATATTATACCATTTTACCGAAATTTAGAAAACGAAATAAAATTGTGATTTAAAAGTTATTTTTTTTAATTTTTACTTTTTAATCTTTTTTATTTTTGCCGAGGAAATCATACAAGATTCGCTTCCCAAGCCATGGGTCTTAACATAGGCAAGCGCAGTTACATGGTGTATCGGAGGAAAAGAAGTGTCATGCTGTCCATTTAAATCATCTACTTTTACAAAACAAACAAACAATGTCACGTACATCCTATTGCATTTCGAAGCCGTGGGTCCAGCATTTCTTATAGTAGCGCATTACAGAGAATCGTACTTCAGAAAGGAGTATATATACTCATATACAGCCTTCCCAGTGAAAATAGCAATTTAACGAGACGTATGTATACGCTCATGGCAAGTAAATGATTAATCACGTGTTAGCATTTACATCAGAGGTAATTATCTATTAAGGATAATTTGAATTTTTTAGTAATTTTTTCTATTTATCATTTAAAGAACACTGCTGGTTATAAACTTACAACACTAAAATGCGATTCCATCTATCCAAAAAAACTATAAAACAGAAAAATGCTTCTATATGCAAATAATTTGCTTTTCATTTGAGTTCACAGTAAGTAGATGGTATTAGCAGCATTAACAACGTATTTAAATGAAGAAATTGTGTACAATATATTTTTCATGTACAAACTGCATTTAAGAATCATTATCTAGTGAAAAAGACTGAAATCTCATTACATATGTAATAAACAAAAATGTTTGTCATATTTTTGATTTTGATAAAACTCAAATTGTACTTTTCAAATACTGTGACTTATCTTATTTCAATATTGCTACTTGAGAGAATAGAATACCCAATGACCCTCTGTAGAATATGAAATCAACTGAATTAGGATAATCATCGAAATGCTATCTTAAATCTCAGCAATTCCCTATCATCCACAAACAGGAAGGTCTGAAGAATAGTCTGACGATGTTTGAAGCAGCGTGAACTGTGGGATTTGTGACAATACCCTTAATCCTGAATATGAGTCTTTCAGAGTCAGAGACTCTGAAGCTCTTTCAGCAGTATTATCAACTTCGAGCCTGGATACATGAAAGGCATGACAATGTGTTTTCAGATGAATACAGTTTATTATATTATGATAGCCCTGTTTATGTTTGGGAGCAATTTGATGAAATCACATTATTAGTAACCATTCGGCATACATATTCATATAAATCTATCTCAATGTATAATGTTATGTTAGAACTATTGGATACAGATCTTGGTCATTTCATCCCATATTGGTTGCTATTTGAAAAATAAGTTACTTTCTGTTGAGTTAAGATTTGAATTTTTACCATTTATTTGCGCTATTCTAGATGCTTGGTTTAAATAGGATAATTTACATTATTATGCTGATAAACTTATGTTTAATAATTTCGTTTGTGTTCTTGTGGTACGTTCTTTTTTATCTCTGAATAATGGAAATCATATGATAAATAGTTTTCTAGTGACTTATTTGAACATACCAGGGGGTTAGTTGAGTCACTTAAAACTTTCGATGCGCTGGAAATCATGTTGACACTTTATTATACCATCTGATCTCCCTTTTGCTCAGTGGTCAATATACAAATGCTGTTATTACTTAGAAAGAAGGTTTTCTATATTCTGATAATGCAATATTAATACATTCAAATTTCTTAAAATACAATCACTAGTTATTTCCAGCATGATATATTTATCCTACACATGCCTTCTTGTTAAATACTTTTCATATTTATATAAAAAATTTAAAGAACAACACAATTTGTCTAGCGTAACATGATTTGTAAATGATACAGATATTTTGCGACATTTAATTTAAAGAGAAGTTTATTTTAACTAATGTTTTAAGTTAGTTGAAAAATATCTAATCGTATCTATAAATTTGCAATATTTTTATTCAATCAATAAACTGTAACATAATTATATTTCTTATATACATACAAAGATTTTCAGAATAAATATATAAGCAATATATTTCACCAGTATTTTCTAATCTAAAACTACATTGTTAATTATTAAAAAAGTCTGCCTAATTTTATTTTAGTCGTATTATTATTAAAATAGTTAATTCATTACTTTCAATATTTTAATATAAAACAAAAAAATAAGAAATCAATGACATAAATTTTGATAGAAAGTAGGCCAACTAATATTTATAATTACTTATAGTTCTGAATAACTAACAAGAGGGAAGAGAGGAAATTGCCCATATTGATTTTGTAAACTTTGCTTAATTTCAAGTACTAGAATCTTTTTAAATGACTAATTATACATTACGAAATATGCTCAGATATTTAAACAAACTTTCAATTTTACTTAAAAGTTATGATTATACAAGTTTAATGCTTATTCTAAGACGTTCTTAACAACATGGCTTTGTTTGAACTATAGGGTAGAAAGGGTCGCGTTTCCATTTGTCATATTTAAAATTTACTCTATATGTCATGCCTTATTATTAAACAACCTTTTCATTTCACAGTAATTAAATATTAATAATAAGACCAAGCTTAAAATGAGTGTACATATTTGTTATAAGAGTTTTTATTTACTTCCTTTCTCATCGCTCATAACAACATGTAAATTAGTTACAACTGATTTTAAACTAGGTTTCCTATTTTGAAGTAAAATATTTAAATATATTAGATAAAGTCTATGAAATATAATATAAGATTAAAATTTAGTCTTTCTTATTATGCATAATTCAATTAACATGAAGTTTAATTGATAAAAATATTCATTCCATTTTTATATATAAATATTAATGAGAAATACTTATATATAGCTATAATTTTTGCCTTGAAACGCATAGAAAAGGATTAAACTTATATTTAAAACGTCTAGGTTTTCATAGTATACTAAAATTCATGTTATGTTTTCTAATTAAAAAATTAACTTTTTATACTTATCTACAAAACAAATTTTGTATAATTTATGACATGATATCTACCTATTACGTGAATGATTGCTAGCACCTGAAAAATATTTGTGAATGGATCTCCCTCATTTTTCTTAAGCGAAAAACTGGAATAGGCTTATTTCAATTTACTGTTTTAGTACGTGTTTTCTTGGAGATATATTAAGTAAAAAAATCGGTTGTAATATTTATTTTATATAAAGGATTAATATTAATCTACTTTTTAAGATAAATTTTATGAAGTGTTTGTCATTTAGCAGGTACTACTTTGTTTTCTTGGTATAGACATCTCACTTGGAATTTTGTTTATCTTATTTAAATGATATTTACCACATTGGATTTCTGTCAGAAGAAACAAAGAACAGAATTTTGAAAGCCTTTATATATTTATTAAAAAGTTTAATTTTTTGTAATCCTTGAATAACATTTGGTCTACAATGGGTTTAGATTCGTTCAGTGAAAGAATAGTTTATTCTGAGTGATGTGTCTCTTCTAATTCTTATTGTTAAGCAATATTAATTAGATGTTGCATTTGCACATATTCAAAATGGTGTCTCAAAATATTTTATTTGTCATTAAATTTGAAATAATTCATAATAAGAGAATAAACTTTTTGGAATGTTATGCTGTAGATGACATGTTAAAAGCTTACAAAGCTTACATAATATTTCATCTGTTATGTTATTTACTATTCTGTGTCAAATTATTAAATGATACGTTAAAAAAATACGAAGCAATGAAATTACAAATTATAAATCAAACTAACTTTCTATTATATCAAAATATAGTATAAAACTTAATTTATTCAACGAATTAGAGCAATAAATTCTCAGAAAGTCACTCCTTCAAAGTGTATAATTTTCCTTTAATTAAGTGCAAAATTAATTTAAAATTTTATATTATTTCTTGAAATTAGGCAATTTTTCATAAAAGTATGCATAAGAATGATATCCAAATAGAAACCGGAATAAACATATTAAAAATGTTTAATTAATAAGAAATTATAATTATACGTACGAAATACTTCAATTAATGCTGAAATAAGGATATGAATATGTGATGCGGGTACCATAAATAAAATTTCATAATCCTTTAAAATATAAGCATCTACAATATTCATGTATATTCCTTTAATTTAAATAAAAAGATTTAATGTAATAATTTTTTCTAAAATATAAAAATGTTATTCCATTTTTTAATTTCTGAAAAAAGATCATTGATCAACAAACGTAATAAATTCAAATTAAATCATGCAATTGTTTTACTATAACAAATTTAAGCAATTGCTTCTCAGTAAATAAATACTAATTAATGTAATTATTTGCGATATTTTCTGAAAATATTTATTTTAATCTCTATGGGTAAATAAAAATTAATAATCAATTTTTGTTATAATATAATTTAATTCATTATATTTGATTCAAACTTAAATATCTAATATATATATATATATATATATATATATATATATATATATATATATATATATATATATATATATATATATATATATATATATATATATATATATATATATATATATATATATATATATATATATATATATATATATATATATATATAATATCTCTTCATATCTAATTTCATACTGAAGTTAAAATCTTTTCTTAAGGATGTTTAACATTATTTTAAAACAATTTATAATTACTATTTATTCAATTTATTTGCAATTTAAAAACTAATTAAATATAAAGAAGTAATATCACAAACAATTATTCATGGTATAAAAACATTAAATCAGATATTCGCTAAGTTTGATTTGATTAGTTACTAATATAAATCAGTTTAATTTTTAATTTAAAGCCGAAATGTTTATCCTGTTAAATTGAATAACTAAATTAATCTCGAAAAATTAATTGTTTTTAAGTGAATTGTTTTAAAAAATTTCTTTCTATTAAATAAAATAAAATTCTCTCTTTGTAATCTGGCTGTTGACTGAAAACTAAAAAAATAAAACCAAACACTTTATTTCATTTATTAAACAAACCAATTTAAAAGTTAGATTTAGATTTTTAATTATTTATATATTTTGTTTCTACTTCATAAAAACCATGAAGGATCAGAGGTTGCTCAATAAATTTATCTAATTAGTAATAATTACTTTTCTTTTAAAAAGCAATAAAATGAATCTTTTATAAACTGCTTGTGAAAAGTACTTAAAAATTGATTTTATATTGCTCATTTAGTACATTAATATTAAACATAATTTTTTCTTTTATTGGAACAAGAAGTAAATTATTATTATTCTAATTTTTACAAACTTTTTTAATTATTTCTACAGTTCTATTTATTCCACAAATAGCAAATTCTTATGCATTATTTATCTTCATATATTATAATTATCCTTTAAATCTCTGATTAAGAGTGATTTAGATACGAGGCTAATTAAATAAAATAATATATTATTAATTTAATGTACATTGACATACTTTATTTCAAAACATGTTATTAGAAAATGCTTGAAATTATTTCATGGGTGTTACAACAGCTAGTTTAAAATAATCCCATAAAATTATTTAAATACTTAAATAATTTATTTAAATGATTACTATAATTTATTGTGAATTATTTTAATATAATTATCTTAACATATAAAAAATAACTTAATCTTTTTATTTAAATATGATGTTCTAAAATATTTTAATAAAGATATTCTTCAAATTCACTTTATATAGAATTTTGCAAATTAATCTAAAACGTAATTTTTTCTCACAGAATGCAATATACCTATTATTACTACCAAAAAAAAAATTATAATATTCAGCATTGCTAAGAAATAAAGTAACTTTTATAACTAGTATGTATCATTTATTTTTTTAATAAAATGTTAATTTAAAAGTGAAAATTATTATTAGGAAATTTTATTTATATACATATACATTGTTCGACATTGAAAATGCAGTACCAAGAAGGAGATGCCAGAAAGCGACAGAAAATCGGAAAACATAAAAAGACAGCAACGAACAATAATTGATCTGTATTTCAAAATGATATGCATAATACAAATCTGTTAATTAAAGGCATTCGACACCCCTAAATATAGGGGGTGTCATCAGCTGCAGCACATTATCCACGTAATGTTGGGCTATCATAATGCCATGAATACGAAGGTTCCAGACGCTGTTATCTATGCTGTGGAATCAATGGCAGTCTTTTTAACGAAAGCCATGAGAGCAAGTCATTAGCAACCAATCGACGTCAAATAGTTTTGCCCGTTATAGGAGCATCCTGGGAGTCTTGCACATACTGCAGAATTTCGGTAGACATGCTTTGTTGGCCTGCCACCTCCACCCGTTGGTAAATCCCAATTTATCATAACAATGAAGGTAATTATAAAAGAAATATTTGCTTCCAAGTAAAATCTTGTTTTATTACTACAAAATATATTATCTGAATTGATAATAATTTTTTGACTTAGATTTTTCCTATTTAATGTGTATTAAAGTTTACAGTATTTCAAATAGTTTTACTATTGAGTCAAATGTTTATAATATATTTAACGTTTAGATTAATTGGCTATAAAATATATTGAAATACTTCGTAAATACTTGTTGTATTCAAAGATAATAAGCAATGCTCTACTCTATCATAAATCGTTCTCTCTAAACACTTTTTTTAAGGATAAAAAGTCCTAATTTATAGATTATTATGCTGTTATCGGTATATTAAAATAATTTTTGACTGATTTTGAATGATGTTCTCTTCAAAAACTTTATATAAATTATATTGATTTGGTTTATCGGTTGGCTACATTAACAATTTTGTATATGAGAGAAATATTTACTATATTGCTTCTATATATATGTATTGCAACTATTTCCTCTAAAAATCAAATTATCAATGAGCTTATGATTTATTGTGCATTAGGCCGTTTTATTTAATGACCTTTTAAACTATTAGTATGGAGTTTAAAATGAGAAAATATTTTGTAGAATGAACATATAATGTATGTAATATAATTGTGCATACCTTAGCTTTTAATATAAAATATGTAGGCGAAGTTAGGGAAAAATTAAAAACTCTTATTACGATGCTTATATATAATGTTTTTCAATTTTTACAATTTGTTAAGTTTTCTTTAAAACGCTATCTTTGTCAATGCAACCATGCCTCATGCACAGATCTGCTAAAAACAAACCTAGTGAGCTATTAAATATTAAAAATTCACATTAGTTTGGAAGTTAATAAGTATTAAAGTCTATATGTATAATGTTTTCATACGTATTCTAAAATATTTCCTGACCGGCGATGTATTGGGAAAAGCTGAAAAACATACGATGAACAAAAAAGTACTTTTTCATGAGATCAAAGATCTTAAGTATGACTTTTCTTTAAGCTATTCTATGAGAATGTTGTAAGAACTAATATATTTCTTCATTCTCAACATTTAATCATGAATTGCAATTTTAAAATGAGCAAACAACCATATTTTTTCCTAGAAGTTGAAAAGTTTCCGGAAATTATATTATATTATTTAAAATTTTTAAATAAAACCATAAATAACTTTCAGAAACTTCAAATCAGTGTTGATGATAATATAAATTAAATAAAGGTATAATCCAAATTTCTTTCGAAATGAATCATAGCTTTTGTTTTAAGTCTGCTAGAAAGAAATATCTAGATATTTCATTTCATTCAAAACTACGGTTCTCAGTTAAATTTAGATAAAAGCTTAGAGTACGCAGAATGAAGATTTATTTGCATATATTCTGAAATAAGTCTTATAAAACTAGTAATTTTATTAAATTATACACTAATTCAGTGACACATTCTAAAAAATATTAATTACATCAATCAATTTGCAAAAGAGCACAAGATAAACTTAAATTTTCAAACAGTTTATATTTCTCACACTATATCGATTTTATTTCATTTTAGAAAAATTATTTTTAGTTTATAAATTTCTGCTATATGTTTGCTAAGATCATAACTTTATATATAAGTTCTTAAATTCTCCTAAAATCACTCTTCTGATTTAAAAAATATTGAATATCTTATATAACTGGTGTTAACACACTTCTAGCTTATAAAAATCTATGTCTTCACCATTATTGTCATACACTTAATTATTGTGGGTATTTTCAACTAAGCTATATCAATCGATTTACACCAATTTATTCTTGATGTACTTATGTTCAATGGGAATTACTAAAAAATAGAAAATGAAAAACAACATTGAATATACAAATGCTCAAAATGAATTAAGGATGTTGTAAATCTCTTATAAAATAACAGTTTAATCGAATTTCTTTCATAAAATTGGAGACAAGATTCACAAATGCAACTTTTTCTCATTTTGAAACTTCACAGTATGCAAATTTTAAGTTATATCATATATCATAGAAGACTCTTCAATGGCTGCGAATGAAATTTGGCTTTCAACTCAATGTGAGACTAAAAGGAATGATAAACATTCAGTAAATGCTTTGTTTCGATGAGTGCGATCTTAAGGCAATCATTCACAATAATCCAAAACTGGGAAAGTTGTTGGCCGGTTTAAGGAGGGCCAAACACAAGTCATTGGAGTTTCATAAATTATGATTTCTAAGATCTCGAACTGTTTTTTGGAGATTGCAGATGCATACCAAAGATCAGGGCAAGATCGTAGATCTTTTACAACACACAATTAAGACTATTATTTAACGTTAACAATCTGGAGACACCGAAATTTGAATTCTACTCTTTTTCGACCTCTTCTCTGCCTCAGTTGACCAAACTATCCGAAACCGACCTCAAGCTACACTCGACGACCAATCGACCTTAGCATGTCACGCTGACATCAAGTCACCGTCACGCCCGCAGAGAGAGCGAAAGAGCAGCAGATTATGTGAATAATATGAGAAAGGAGTAGAATAATATTCTTTTCTTCAAACAAGTCCCGTCTTTCTCTTCATTCTGATAATAAACGTATTTTTATCTATTGGGAATCTGGCACCAGAAATCAGTCCTCTGTCCAGATTTGATGGTCTATGCTGGCATCTCCATTAAAGGAGCATCAATTTCCATACCTTTCGAAATGAAGCTCTAACCGTTCACCGATATTTGGATGAGACCTTCAGACTTATTGTAGTTCTTTATGCTGCAGCAACTGGAGATGACTTCATGTAATGAATGGCAGTTTATGACCACACCATGCTTTCTTGTTGAATGATTTCCTTGGAGAAAGGAACCACAAGAATGGAATGGTCAGCATTTTCTCCGGACATGGACCCAATAAAGCATATTTGGGATATTCTAGACAGAAGAGTTGCTGTACGCATACCACTCCCACAATGCCTCCAAGAACTGGAAGGAGCTTTTCTCAAGGAGTGGGAGAGAATACCGCAGCCCCTTATTTATAGCTTCAGTGACTAGGTGCCTATTTGCTTTCTTATATACACTTGTGTTTTTTGATTTTTTTTAACCAATCACTCAATAGAACGCACTTTTTTTGACAAACAAATGTTAGATTTTTGTCTCATCTAGCATATCATATCTGTCAACAATGCACTAGCTGCAACCCCAGTATCTTTAAATATATTTGAGCTGTGAATAGTTCACTTTTTAATTAATATCTTTGTCATATATATGTCCAATCTTAATATTAAAATTAAACACAGATATACTTTTTAACATATGATTTGATGTAAAATTCAAAGATTAAATTATTATGCTATGAAAAATCAATGAAGTGTACCAGGACAATAGTTGTACGGTGAAAAGTATTAAATGTAAGCAAAACTTTAAAAAAACAATAAATGTTTTTAAAATGATGGAGATTACATATCATTTAAATTCAATAACTTAGTAGAATCAGAAATTAAAATAATTAGTATTTACATTTAAGTGCTTAAATATCCCCACACACATTTGAATTTTATTTAAATTTAACTAGGCAAAAATACATAGGGTTCTTTCACTTATATTATTAAGATTCTTGCTAATTTCAAGTCAGAATATATATAATTGACTGAACTTAAATTAACAAACACATAAGAGAAAAAATCCTGACATTAAAACTTGAAGCTTTCGTGTTCTTGAAATCAATATAAATATAAATGTGGCTTTGCAAAAAAATGTTAAATCTACACATTTTTTAAAATCTTTAATACTAAAGAAAATTAATGAGGTAAAAGATTAAAAATATCCTATCTCTAAGTTTTATTTAGAGAAAAATTAGAAAGAAGGAATTATTTAAATATATATGAATATTTTCTGTTTCAGTTCATTAATTAAATTTTTCAGAAAGGTACAAAAAATGTGCAGATGAATTGAATATGCTAATCATGTTAAGCATGGACTAAGAAATTAAATGTAGTAAAAGAGCTCTCATTTATAATTTTAATAAAAAATTCTAGCTTTATTCTTTATTAAGTATTTTAAACAAAACATTCAAATTTCAGTTCTTTTTCTAAGGTTTAACTGCTCTCTAAACAACGAGAAATAACCAGATTATTCAAGTGTAAAATACATTTCTTGTTGAATTTTTAGGAACATTTAAAACTGCATAGATATTGATGTAAATTTTTTATGTAATAAAGTCTATAGAAGCAAAGGTTTTAAAGATGAAAATATGAAAATTAATTAAAATGAACAAGAATATTTTTTACGAGAATTTTAAGTATGCACTTCAGGTATTTCGTAAGTAAAAAGAGAATTTCGAATGAATAAACTTAAAATAATAAATAAATTATTAAAAAAATTAATTTTCATATTTTAAAAAATGTTTCATTTTATGCAAGAGTATTATTTCTTAAATTATCAGAATTAATGAGATTTTTTATGTCTATTTAGAATTAAAGTTTAAGTCAATTGAACAACATTTCATTTTTAAGGAATATCTCTTTTTTACGTAATGTATGTTGCTTTAGCTGAAGTATAATTGTATTCCATTTTAATTATGTAAATAAGTAAAGTAAAAGTTTAGTTAGAAAAATTATCTTGTAGTATATTCTAGAATCTTTTAGCTTATATTCTTACGGGCACTTATTCAGCTAAGAATATATGTATTTGAAAATAAAGTGTACTTTGGAAATATATGCAAATATTTAGATTTTTAAATAATATTATAAAACTAATCTGATTTCACATAAATATGAAAACATTTATCAAATAAAAAAAGTAGTGTAAAACGAAATTTATATCAAATAAAAAATGCTGTGTAAAACGAAATTTATATTAATTAATTTTTGAAAACAATTGCATAATTAAAACACATTTGAAAATTTTAATTTTAGTTTCTGATATGTATCAAAATGACACTTCTTTTAAATAATGAATGATATTAAGGGCATTTCTAGAATTATAATTTTGAGAATAGAATTTAATCTTCCAAAACTATTTCAAAATAAAATTTATATCCTAAAAATTTGCAAATAATATTTTAAATTTGCTAATACATGAAATTGATGTGATGAAAATGAATACGGAATTTCATACGAACTGAAACTGTAAAAATTAAACAGATATATCCAGTTATGTTAAAGATATCAAAAATTGATTACAAAAGTTCAAATATCTGAATTTTAATTGAAAACGATGTATTTCATTTTTGAAACAATATTCTAAGTAATTGAAAAATGCATATTGCATAGTTAAATAATCTATTTTTCCATGGACATCTGATATCTGGATAAAACTCTATATGTCGGATAACAATTTTTTGATTAAACCATGACGAGTAAAGGATATTATTTAATAAATGTTATGAAATAATTGTATTATGATTTTGTTGAAAAAATACTGAATTCCAATTTAATTAATAATAAAATGGCATGAAATTAAAACTGAACTTCGTTTAAATTATTAACAATTCTGTAAATTAGATTTAAGATAGGATTTTAAAAGAAAAACCAACTAAACTATCGCTGAAAATATCAGCAATATTTGCAAATAAGATACTCACTTGTGTTGAGAGTCCTTGCGTTTCTTCATAATTGATTAATTTTCAAATTAACAATGTAAATTTACTGGTTTATTTGAAAAATTAAGTATTTAAGAAGATATTTTATTGGATATTTGATTAATTTGAATAAATTTCAATCAAAAATAACTTTTGAAAACTTGAATATTATTTTTTACAGCATATTTTATAATTGTAGTAAAAGTCTTAGCTAAATATAAGTTACGAAGAATTTCAGTTCATTACTTTTATTCTCATTATAATATAGTATGTTATTTCTTACGTTGTATTCTTGAAATCAGTTCACACTTTGCGTCTAATAGTGATTGTAATTGTTGCGATAAAAGGAATTTATGTTTTAAACTGTAAATATGAGTTATAAATGCCATGCAGTGTAAGAAGATATATATATATATATATATATATATATATATATATATATATATATATATATATATATATATATATATATATATATATATATATATATATATATATATATATATATATATATATATATATATATATATATATATATGTATGTATGTATGTATGTATCCCTAAAGAAACCAAATTCTCTTATAAAAATTTAATATAAATTTATTTACATTTTAAAATGAAAGGCATTGAATGGAATATTTTATGATTGAAGTAATCATATCTTCTTTTGAGGAAAAGTATTATTTAATTTCTCAAAGGTTGTGAATTCAAAACTAGATTTAGCAAAAATATTTTTGATAGGGTGTTAATACAGCCAAAACCTGTTGGAAGGTATCTCACCATTCACTACTGCATGTTTTGCAGAAAAAAATGTCCTATCTTACTGTTTCACATAAGACATGTGGAAAAACAGAAAACATTTAAGCATTAACCTTAACCGGTATACAATCAGAATTCAGAGATTATGATTTTTGAATTTATGATTATAAAAATTCGTGTATCTTAATATTTATCCGTTGTTGTAATATTAAAATATGGAGCTGAAATTAAAAGCTCAGATGATAATTTTGTCATAGGAATGAAATTAAAAATTATAAAATGTGTTAATTTTAATGAATTCGATCATAAAAAGTTAGTAGTCAGTAATTTAATAAAATAATACTTTATAACCTCCCAATATAACGTAAATTCAATGAAAACGTATTTATTTATCCGCAAATAAATATTTTCTTTGGTATTGCAACATAAAACTGTTCATTGGTAACGTTGGATATTAATATATAGGTTAATTATAATTTGATTGCACAGCCGAAATATGGGTTAAGAGCTAGTTATGAACGAAATCAATTAAACGTTATAATGAATTTCCTATTCTGACGTTGCCCAACTTTGATAATGACCAGAATATTTAATCCACTTAATAAGCTCATAGCGAATTGGATATTAACATTTAACCCATTGATTTTCATAGAAAACTCAAATAACATTGTGGAGGGAAATCTATTAAAGTAATAATACATGGTGATGAAACTTACTCAACATTTTATTATTAAAATAAATTATGAAATCTAATATCATTTTTATATACATCATTTTATCAGTTTTGGAAAAATAAAAATTTCTTGCATATCACTGTAACGACCATTTATCACCCTAACATTTCTTACATAGAGGAATCAATTCTCAATAATTATATATATATATATATATATATATATATATATATATATATATATATATATATATATATATATATATATATATATATATATATATATATATATATATGTATATATATATATATATATATATATATATGCTCTAAATGACTAACATATCAATATATTTATTATAGGTAACTTTTAAAGTAATAGAAATTGAAAAATCTTTCTTGCTATTGTTGTTTACTATTCCTAAAATTAATTAAATAATTTAATAGATAAAGAAAAACTGTATAAAAGGACACTTTATATACTTGTTAAAGAGTTGAACACAAGCACTTACGCACTTTATGTTCCTTTTGAAATGTCAAGGTGTTTCTTTTTCATTTTTTGTCACGAAGGTGATTAATGTATTAATGCATATAAAAGTGTTTTATATGATTGTTTTTAAAGCTTTTAAAAACTGAGTTAAGGGTTTATTTTTATCACATGGGGAAGACAAGTTTGAAATATTTATAAAAATAAAATGTATATTATTTCAAAATATTATAATTATTTAATTCTTATTTTAAATACACATAAAAGGAAGAAATATTAAACTTAATTTTGTTTTTAAGGTAATATAGTTTCTCATTAGTAAATATTTATAAAAGAAGCGTCATTAAATATAATGATGAATTTTATAATAGTATATCAAAAAGGTTGTTATTTTTTGTTTTTACTCACTAAGTTTCTTTATCAAAATATTTCATTTATTCTTTCTGTTATTAACTATATTAGTTTCTAATTTTATATTGTTTTTCATTTTAGTATTTGATTTAAATTTTTAAAACTATTTTTATAAAATATTTACAAACCTGTAATATTCTGCGTAAAAAAATTTTATTTATGCATTAAAAAACAGTAAATTTCCATATATATTTTTAAAGATTTACAAAATTGATAATATATATTAAATTTTTTCCTAAAATTATATAAATGTTTCGTTTTAAATTAATTATGCATCATATGTGTTAACAATAATTCATACAAATTTAAAAACATCACAGATTTGAATGTTATAGTAATTAAATATCATCTTTAGAGCAGAAATAATTCAAAGTTAAATTTATTGAAAAAGGGAATTTTTATATGTACTTTCATCTGATGTTGATATAAAGACATTTATTTTAATTTTATATTAAGAATTATAGGCAAATGTTGTGAAATTACATCAGACTGCAACAGAAAAGTAAACACAATGTGAATTTTTCTTATATGATAGTCCGGTGCAGTTGAATTGATAATTTGACAATGAATTACCAATACCAACTTCATACCTGCTTTTGGAAATTCATCGGAAAATATGAAGCATATTCTTGGTCTCTTTTTAGTTAAGATAATTTGATTATGAAATCTAATCATTATATATTACTTACCAAGTTATTGGAAGCACATGCAATATTTCAGACTATATTTTAAATAAAACAAAGTATTAGAAAAGGGAACTATTTGCAATATTTTTTATGTAATTAATTTTTTATGTAACTCTTCTGTTGATAAATGCAAACAAATTTTGTATACGATCATTAGCAGTTTCATATATCTGTGATACTGGTTAAATGTTTGCTTATAAAAATTTTCTGATTAGTGAATGTTAGTTAATAAATTTCGATGAAATATAAAAGTCCTTTAAAATACTTTGGTTAAACTATATATCTATCATGTAAAATTAAATGGAATCCTCAGATGTTTTCAGTTTGTTTGAAGAACTATTTATTTATTGCATACTATATTTCTTAGCAAAATATAGCAGCATAATGGGGGAAATTCCTAAGAAAGAATATTTATTTTTAATTTGAATGATAATGTTTAATTACTTTACATCATGTTGTTATTTTCTGATGTTTATTGTAATTAATATTCTGAATAATAAAAAAGTAAAACATTTATCTGATTTTGTTCTCAAAAGTGATTGATTTATGAATATTTAACTTTTTATGATGAATGTTATTGATAAATAATAGACTAAAATGTAAAAAAATCTTAAATATGCTTTAATTTAATTTTGAAATTATTTTACATTTTCGAATTTAAATTATCTTTTATTTTAAATAGATTAAAATATGATTAAATTGTTCAAATACGTTTAAAATTGATTTTGAAAAATTTTATATTTTTCAGTTACACAATTTTCAGAGTCTATTTAGAATTAAATTTATAGAAATCTAAATATAATACTTCTAATTAAATCACTACTGCTGAAAAATATGTGTGGTAATTATATATTTGACAAAGTTTTTAAGCACTATGATGATGCATTTTTATTTGATTTTAAAATTGAATGTTTACAAAAAATGAATATTTACAAAAACTTGTATGTTTTAACTGGATAAATACATATAATCATAATTATATATGGATTATTTTCGTAAATACTTATCAATATTTACTATCATATCTTAATCAATAATATTATTCATTTAGTAGTTAGATTTTAAAATATAAATTTTCTTGAAAAGAGATGTATCTGTTAAAGAAAATGCAAATGAAATTAATGTTCCGATTAAGTGTATTCTTAATTAACATCCATATTTTATACTGATATAGTTTAAGATTATTATTTAAGCTTTTATTGAAATATACATATTATATCAGTGAAAAAAGATAACAGTATTTTGAGGAATTTATGAAAAAATATACCATGAAAATTAGCTCTTCATATAACAGCAATAACACCAAATCTAAAAATTTAAAAATAATTTCTTATAAAATTATTGTGAATTCATTCTGTGGCTGATAATATTGGTATTTGATAAATTAAAACTAATTTAATATAAAAAAGGTAAATTTTGAAATTGCTGTTCCAACAAAAATATTTTACATTTTGTAACCCAGAACCAACAGCATGTTTACTAACTTGCCTTAGTAAGATTTAATAAATACGATACATGAAATTAATCATAATATCGTATGCATTAAACTAGCTATTGATACCATGATTTTTTTAGATTATGAGATGTTAATTGTACATAATAAAATTAAATTCATAATATGTTTCTATTTCCATTTTATTTAAGCAAGATAAAATTAAAAACATTTATGTAAAATGCTATTAAAAAGATAAAATTGAAAAAATGCACTTAATTATTAACTGAAAATTTAATGGAATTATAATAGAGTACTTTAATTTAAAATAAAGTAATATATAAGGTGCGTATATCATATTTTAATTGAAAATTTAATAAAAAGTTCACATATATTCAGTATAATTATGCTATGATATAGATAAATTATAATATAACTTCAAATGTTTCAGAAATCAGGAGAAACTTAAGGTTATTTGACATTTTGAGGAAAAATATCTTTTACATACTATTAAAAGCATTACAATTATATTAAAAAATTAAATTTAAAATAAAATTAAATTTAAAAAATTAAATGCAGAATTATTATACATAAAACATCGTAAATTAATATTTCTAAGGGTTTAATTTGATGGATTATTAAAAAGATCTTTTACTACTTCTAACTTTTTTGAAATTACACATGTAATGAAAGAAAATATGTCACAAAATTTTATCCAAATTCTTTTCATGATCTATGCTAATAAGAAAATAGAAAAGAAAAGAAGATTAGAAGCTTAAATAAGAAAAAAATTTTATTTCATTTTCATTAGAGATGAGATTTAAAGAGGAGAATTTAGTACACCCTTGTTTGAAAATTGCTTAGCAAACTGTATATAGGAATGACGTGATATTATTAATGAAATACGTTAACAATATTGAAGCAATAAAAATGCTCTCTTATCATCGTAAATGGAGATTAATAAATGTTAAAATTTATTCTAGAAATCAAAAAACAGCAAAGCTGTTTAATTAAATATTTTTCTTTTAGAAAAATAAAGAAATTAGGAAAAGTAAAAAAATTAAACTTATTTTAAAACAAACAATGAGTAATCTATTTTCTCATTGTAGTATTTCTCAGTGAAGTAAATGTACTTGCGATAAATAAAATATGATATAATTTTAAACTATAAGGTTTATTTCCAAATGCATGGAAATCCCTGCAAAATTGCATAAAGGCAACACAACTGTATAAAGAAGTGCTTGATATATAAATTTTAAATTAATATTCTTTATATGCGCCAATTTAATATTAAAATTCTTCTATATACTAATAAATGGAGAATATAAGATATTTTAAAAGTACATGCATTGAGGATTTGTGACATTTAAAAATTTTTCAAAACAAATTATAATTATATTTGTCTTAAATAGAAAAATATGCTATTACATTCCATACAGAAAACAGTAAGTGATAATGAAAACCTTTAATATCCTCATCTTTCTGTAAACAATCGAAGTTACTTTGCATAAATTTTAGGAAGTGCATTTCAATGTACTGTTAAAGTGTTCTTATATTCATTTATATTCAATTTTAAGATATAATATTTAAAGAAAATTTCAATTGCTTAAACTAATTTAGTCTCATTAAAAATTTAAAAACTGTAAAAGAAGTCAGGCAAGATTAGATGTAACAGTTGTTTATCTAAATCATCAGTTAAAATGTAACATTCAACGTTGTTCAAAAATTAAACAGAAAATATCTCACCCATTTGAAAGAATTTTGCAATCTTATTATGACATGCATATCTAAAAAACTTCATCTAACTATTTCATCTAAAAATGTTTTATAATAAGTATTAATATAGTTGAGACTAAATCTTAAGAATTATTCGAATCAAAATTTGGTTCTTCTTTCAAGAGTTTTCAAAATTAGTTTTAAGGATTGGATATTTTGTTTTCCGAAGATAAAAAGTATTATTACACATTATTTGTAAAAAATTATGTTATAATTAAAAAAATAATAATTTGATCTTAATAACATTAAGATCAAACGTAATAATATGCATCAACTATTGAAATTATTAGCAAACAATACATATAAAAAGAACAATAGTTTTGAGATTCTTTTTTTTTAATTTATGCATGATAATTTTTTAAACACATTAAAAATCTTAGTTGATTTCCTTTAATATTCTATAAATCTAAACTACGCATTATTTGAATTAAATTCAGTTTCATTAGCACTCGAGTTACATACAGAATTTTCAAATCATTCATAATTAATAAAAATATTTTACACGACAATATTATAAAATGTAATTCAAGATTTACAATGCTTCCTACAAAATATCTAGAATAGAATCCAAACAATCAGAATAGAGGTACATTTTGCAAATTATTGCTTATAAGCGCTTAATGAGTAAGAGAAAGTAATAATAAGGAAATTTGTTCCTCTTTAATGTGTAAGTGATAACATGAAGGTTTTTGAAAATTGGCATATTAAGAATTCCATAACTGCTTTTACTATCAATAAAGTTATAAAATAATTATAATTACTAAGATATTTCCAAAAAGCAAAATAAATAAACTAAAATAATAAGAAGAGAAATCACTTTTTAAATTTATCGTGTTCTTATTTTCTAATGAAAGTATAACACATATATCTGTAAATGTAGAAAAAGTTAAACATTTTTACTTATTTGAGTGAAAATTGATTCATGTTTGTATACTTTATTATGTTTTGTGAGCATTTTTACTAAAATATAAACAATATGTTTTAATAAAATAATTTTAGTTATAAATTAAATCTAATAAAAATAATTTAAGCTTATCAATATTTTAGTAAAGGATTATATCACCTGCACAATACAAATTTCGGATGATTTTCTTTGTTTAAAAATTGAATTTTAGCTGTCATATATTTTCCATTAATGTATTATTTTTTATTATATAATAAATGTTAATTTACATTAAATATGAAAATGATTCATTTTAATAATTGATAATACTCTTAATGTAGCATGTGAAATAAAATAAGTTAAATTTCCTTTCAGAAAATTTTCATTTCTCTTTTAATTACTATCATTCTCTTCCAATCCTTTCTCACTTTCCAATCACATTGATGATTAAATAATATATTGTATTATTATTAATCTTAGAAGAAAGAATGCAAAATAAATTGATGTTGATTGGTAAAATTAGTTAATGACAAGATAGTATGGGGAATCAATAAATCCGTTTCAGCGTTTCGGGTGATAAATTATTCCTTTTAGTAAAAGAGACAAATCACATGTAGTATTTTTATTAGATAATTTCTTATGAAAGACTAAGAACAAATTATTTCAGACATGTTTGCAAATTAATTTGCATAGTACTTAAATATAAGTAATTAATTGTGATATCATATCAAAATCTTAAAAATAACACATTCAAATTTCTTCTGTTAATTTGTTAATTTAAAAAAAAACATATTCTTATATATATTATATAGTCAATTCAATAATTTATATAATTGACTAAAGCTTATTTATTATATCTATTTTATATTAAAAAAATTAATTTACATATCAGAAATAATTAATCTACAAGACATATCAAATTTAATAGCTTAAGGTGCCTCTTTCACACTATCTTTTATATTATTTTATATTTTTAACGATAAACAATATAGGTTTCTAAATTTTAATATTATCAGATAAATTGATTATCAAATAAATATTGTATGTAATATTACATGAGTATATCCTTGTTACCCCAAAAATGCATCATTGTAACTTAAAAACTAGGATAAAACAGAAGTCGTTACTTAGCTAACCACCAGAAAAGTATGATTTCACTTTAAGAAAATTATTTTATAAGGTCTAGCCACTATTAATGAACACAATGGTTCTTCAACTGGTCGAGTATTGAACCCACTTAGTTCCAATAACGAGATCAATGCTACCTCTTTCGCTTGCTATCTATTTCAGAATTTTAAGAAAATAAAAATATTATTTTGTTCAATTTTTTCTAATATTTTACATTCTAATAGAGGAATATTAATGGGAATTATAAATACATAATTTTGATTTTAAATTGTGAAATTAACCAGTTTTCAATGACTGTTAAATTTATGTACATATGCATTTATTTGTTGTTGCTTTATGCATTTGATAATTTTAGATATTGATCAAGTCCTTATAACGCTGAAGGTGATGCTGAGGATTTTGTAATACAGTTACCGGAGTTTGAAGACTGAGAGGCAACAAAGTTTGAAATTTGATTTTTTCCTCAAGCTTGCAAAACATTTAGCTGAGCAAGCCATATTCTTCTATTTTTTTTTTCTTCTATTTTCTCTTCATATTTTAAAAAATAATAAGCCCAAGTAAAATATCATAAGATATTTCTACTATTCCTAGAGGTATCATTTTACTTTTAAGAGATAAGAAACATAATATATTTAAAGTGCCATATTCTCCATTAGCTAAAATGACTTTCGTGTTTAACTTTGTTATGCGAATGACGTCATAAAAAATAAAGTTAGTAACAAGCTAAAAAGTGTTAAAGGTTTTCTTTAAAATAAGTATACATCCTGAATCATGAATCACAATTAAGATAAATATTTAAAATAATAATAAATCAAAACAAAAATTGTTAAGTTATCTTTCAATATACAACATTCTAATTTCAGAAAAATATTTAATGCTTAAAGTTAACGTCAATATTTATAATTGTGAAAGGAATGTTTGTAAAGAATCAAAATAAAGGAAATTAAATAATGGGTAATTTGTGTAAAGTACGTTTGAGAACAAACAAACGGTTGAAAATTGCTTAGGAATAATAAAATCATTCAATTATATTATAATGAAAAAAAGCATTTACTGTTCTATATTTAGTGTATGTCAAATATTTCTTTGAAGGTTCTCAATGACTTATTCTGATCAGGTACACTTGCTGTGTATTGTGTGTACTCTTGATTTTCTGCATTACAATTTAAGAATCAGTTGCTATGGCAACGCTGAACAAAATATTCCCTCCACTGAACATGTGATACCCGCATGGGAAGTCCAAAATGAAGCATCGAGTATTTGCCGTTTTATGACGTAAGTTTTTATTCAATATTTCCCTTGAAATAAGATTACTTTATGATGCTTCAGTTTTTTAACGTGTTGTCTTGGTATTTAAACCAGAGAAGTTAAAAATGTTATTAAATATTTTTAATAAATGTAAAATAAATAATTTTCCTTAAATTAAAGATTTAAAAATTGAGTAAATCATTGACTTATAAAAAATAGCTGTTCCATCCATTTTTTATTAATATGTTACGAATTGTACGATAAAGAAGTTCAAAAAAGGAAATATACTTCCTGAAAATTGTAAAAAAAGTCCTAAAATATCCTTAGTAGCTCTATAGAAAGGAAACAAAAGAATACAAGAAAACTAATTGACCTACCTAGTCGAGAAATCCATTTTATGTTTAGCAGTAGAATCTATAATAAAGGTACGCTTAGATTATTTTAAATTAAAAAAAATATAAAATTCCAAAGGTAAGACTTCAATTTAATTTCATTTGACAAATAAAGAACCTCCATCAACGCATTATTTTAGTTCACAACTTTCAAAAAGTTCTGAACACATTCTGAAAAAACAAAAACAGTCAGAATTACAAATATTTCTTAATTTAAATTTTTATCCATCTGTATATATATATATATATATATATATATATATATATATATATATATATATATATATATATATATATATATATATATATATATATATATATATATATATATATATATATATATATATATATATATATATATATATACATTATTTATTTAGAAATAAATGTGTTAAACTATTTTTAAGGCATTAGTATTAATCTAAAAATTAGTATTAAACAAAATATACGAATGTGTTATTTTTGTGTAGCTTATATATTTTTTAAATCAGTTACCCATTTAGAGCTTGCCATTTATACTTAATTTTGGTGTAGTGCTTTGAAATAAATATTAAAAATTGTTTAAATAAATGTGATTCTATGTTCAAATCTATTCTCAAAAAATCCCTCATTTTTCAATATATTTATCTAATATCTAAAGATTACAATGAAAAAATGTGAATCAAATGTAATTCAGACTGAAAATAAAATTAGTGATTGTAAATTTAAAGCTCATATTTTCTTCAACCGCACGAAAATAAAGAAAGAAGCAATTTGAAAACACAGTCATATTTATTTCAGAACTTTCATATTATTGTTTTCTTTTTGTAAGCAATTTTGTTAGATAAAAAAGTCTGATTCATAAAATATATTTATAAAATTATTATGTGAACATATTCACTTAATATTTTGTCAAATTAAACTAACTGAAATATTTAAAAATAATCGTTTGTTTCGTTTCGTTATTCATACCTAATTTTGTTTATAGTTTGAAACATTTAAAAAAGTAAAAAATACTTTTGTATATCAAAAAGAATTTAAAACAATGAAGATATTCTTTCATTTCAAAATAAAAATATGTTTTATTTACTTAAAAAATATTGGAAGGAAGTATATTAAATTTTATTTTAACAAAACATATTTTCTCAGTATTCTTTTCATAGTAAAAATGAAGAAGGAAATTCCAAGTTTCACATTTAGATAAGAAATACTCAATTACTTTTCTTTAAGTTTTAAAGATTCTAAGCATTTTTGAAAGATATGTCATTTTCCAGAAAATAATGTATGTATGTACGTAGTAATCTCATTCGTTGCATATGTTAGAAATGTATTTTTTATTAATAGATTTTAAAAATAAGTGAAACAATCGAATGTGTGAACTTTTTCCTCGAAGAATAATAAATTTTGAAGAAAATAGTTTAAAACCTTTTTACAAGTGATTTTCTATAAATAACGTTTTTTGCCCTGAAAAATTGAATTTAATTCAGCTCCAATGTAATTTGTAATACGAAATCTATTTTTAGTAAAAGCTTTTAAAATTGTATTTCTCTTTTCTCTTTAGATTTATCTCAACCAATAAAATTCTTATAAAGTAAAGGCATATACTGGGAATAATACAGTACAAAGTGATAGTATATATATACATCTTTCTACTTAAAAATTCAATAATACTCTTTATAAGCATTTATTTTATTTTTAACAATTTAAAACTAACAATAAAACAGTTTAACTTAAAACACTTAAAATAGTTTAAAACAAATTCAATAAATAATAAAACACAATTTAATATTTAACTAACATTCATTTATTGCTCTCTAAATAAAAGCTTTAAGATGTTTAAAAGCTTATCTTTTTTAAAATATGTTTAAATGTAATTCATATAAAAACATACTTGTTTTTTTAAAACTGTTTCAGAAAATGTTACTTTATTTATTCTTATAATTTTTAATCAAATGAAGTATTCAGTAATTAATTATATAAATCAGTTTTTAGAAAATAAAATCCTAATTAACGACAAGGAACAGATTTCTAATTCTTTTTTATTGTTAGTATTAAAAAAATCAGGTATTTTCGAGCTTTTAGTATTTGAATTTAACAATTAAGAAGTACAATTCATCTTTTAGGATGAAGAAAATCAAGAAAATATTATTTTTGTTGAAATTTTTATCTTCATTTAAATGCGTATTATCTTTTTTTTACAGGAAACAGTTATTTTTATAGAAAATTCTATTGACAACGATCCTTAATTAAAAATTCGACGAAAACTGAAAAAAATGGGCTGAAATATTTTAGACATGTTATTCAAAATAATATTATTACTCGACAGCAAATAGCAGAAGGAAACTAAATGTATGTTTAAATAATTTATTATAATTGTTTCAGGCTTTAGAAATATTTTTGAATGAAATTTTTGCATTTAATTATGACATAATTGCATTTGTTTTCAATTTTAAACTCTATGGCATTACAAGCAAATCTTATTTATAAAATAATAAAGTACTCAGATTTAATGTTCGTTAAATTATATTCCAAGTTAGAGATGATGCGTCATATGATCATTTGAAAAAAAAACGTTTTTGAATAATTTTACTTTACTTCAACTTTTACTCTTTTTGGAGTAATTGGTGTCTACTTCTATTTTAATCATTACTAAACGACATCACTTCCTAAATTTAATAAGCACGTTCGCAAATTAAGGTTACGAGTTTTGCAACACTTTTATTTATTGTACTTTTGAATGACTCTATCTCTGCAAAAGTTTTGGTGGAATGTAAGAAATGAAAAAAGCACAAATGCAACAAAACGTTTTCATTCTACTCCTGTTATAATAATTCAGAAATAAGAACGGTGGCAGTAATCTAAGGAAAAGACTATGACCTTAAGAATGGTTGGCCACAACCTAAATCACTGCAATATTTGTATAAATAAGGGTGATTACTGTATTTTTCTTTCCAAATTTCACATCTGTAAGATTTGCTATTTAAAATTTTCCAGATTTTCTCTAGATAGACACATTTTTTCCTTTTAAATTCTTTTACAAATTAAAGTGACCTAACAGATATGCAAAATCCTACAAGAAGTAGAAAGTAAGCTTTCACAAATTTATCAGAATAGCATTTATGCCCATCAAGTAGTCTTAAAATGTAACCGATGAAAAATGGTTAAATAAATAGGAATTAATGTAACTAAAATTAAAGCAAAGTTATTTAGTAAAAGAAATTTTTTTATTAAAATTTAAAAAAAATATTAAAATATAAAGAAATGCATATATATTACTAATCAATTAATAATAGATTATATTTTTATAAAATAATTTTTCAAACAAACTCGCATAGAATCATTTCCAACTAAATATGTATATAATTATGTATAAATATTTAAAACAAAAGAAAGAAAATGATTGATATATCCTCGATCTTGTGTCATACATCATGCTTTAAAAAGGAATTTAGCACGAAAAACGTCATGATGTATTGACTCAGTTAAAGAATGACAAGTTGATATTATCCACATAATGTAGGCACATTTGACTATTGCATACAATTACGCATCTGAAAATACTACACCTAACAGTAAACTCATTTCCATGAAATGGGAGACCTTTTGCAATAAACATGGGCATTAAACGATGTAGAAGAAATATTGAGTTATTGATAAAAGGGAACTAGTTTTAACCCTCCCTATGTAAAGCCATCTCAGTGGTTCTTTAATGTTTCTTGAGTTTTTTTCTTCATGTCTGGTAAATACTCTGCATCATTAATGAAAATACCTTCTTGGAGGTAAAATATATCCGTTGTTTAAGTATTTTACCACAGAATTTAGCTGCAATATTGTTTACTATTTGGTATAGAAAACGTAGTTCTCTCTATTGAGTGAAAAAGTTTCCGGATGCAGTTCAAGCTATTGTCGAACAACGAAAGAATTGAATGGCAATTCTGCTTTCTGTATGCTTCTATATCAAAATGGTTGTCAAGGAAGTTTCAGTTTTTCTTTTTGAAAAATACATTTATGACATATTACTATAAAATTCCTGTCGGTAAGCAAAACGCGCCACATATTTAAACGTTTTACAGTGGCGTATAACGTTTAGACTATTCGTTACACAAGTTTAATGTTTCGTGTTACACCTATTGAATGACGTTAGTTTATGAATAATTAAATTGACATATTTATTCAACAAATTCTAGGCTTCAGGTAGATCAGTATTGATACTATTATTTTTTTGTCGTAAGAAGGAAGTTTGTGGGAAATTTGTTTTGATTTTTCAGGAAAGTTAGCTTTAGTGCTACTGTTTTGGGGCAAATATGACTCGTTTATTAATTTGTTGAGCACAGCTATACGCAATCAATACAAAAATGTTTGAACAGAAAAAAATGTGAATTTTGAAAAATAATTAATCACGAATATTGAACCTGATTATTGTAGTAAAAAGTGAAAACTTTAAAAGGAGTTTGAAAGTTACATTTGGACTATAAAAACATTGTCAGTAAATTCATAATATCTAGTATAGAGATTTATCATATATAGTAGCAAATATAACTTTGAAAAATAATAATTATATTAATGAATATTTCAGATTAAAATAAATTAAATTAAAGCATTGGATAATTTCTGAAAAATGTTTTAACTCAATTTATTTTATTTTATAATAAAAAGTTTATTTTTTATTTTTATCATATTTTTTTCAAAGAAAACAACCTTATATTCATTTCATACAAGTGCAAATTAGATCATTATTATAATATTCTATAAATAAATGTTCAATTATATAAAGTTTTTATTTTGTAACTACGTTTTTACTTATAATTTAATTTTAAATAAAAAGGATTTGAGTATTATTAGATTAAAATTGTGTGTAGAATTTATAAACAATCTTGAAACTTGACATTATTTTCCTTTGGGATCAGAAAAAACCCTCGCTCAAGACATAAATATTTATTTTAATTAAAATTTCTCTTTAAAATTACATAAATATGATATATTTATTAATGTTTTAGATTTAAAAGGAAATTTTTACAAAAATAATGGGACTGTTCATTTAATTAATAAAATCACTATCAAATAAAATTTCTTAATTTTTATAAAATTAATATTTCCTTTATTTGAGAAAATTGTAAATTACAAAATGTATGATTATCATTTATAATTAAAAACTATCGAACTGAAAGTACCGTTAGAGTGTACCTAAAGAATCATTTTGTTTGAAAGAAGTTTTAGTATTGGTTAAGTACTAAAACATCTTTTTTACAATATAAAATTATAATTTCAAAATGAATTAAAGTTCATAGTTATGAAATACTTATAATTAATTTTAGAAATCATTACATGATACTAATATTCACACTTAAATGTATTTTAATATAATAAGGCTGTCATTTGAATTCATGTGTTATTTGATTTTCACAGTGATTTTAAAGGAATAAAACATTTTAAATTTTGTTTTCCATTCATCTTTCTGAATAGTTTAATAAAAAATATTACTAAAATGATACTAAACATGGTAAATAATTTAAATTCTTTATTATTTTTACCACATTTATTTAAAACCCGCAAATTTTAAACCAATACTCATAAATATTATTCCTCGTCTTAAAGATTATGAAAATGTTAAAATTTAAAAATCTTCAGTATTGTAATATCCTTGTAATTTTTTATTTCTCCAGTTTCTGTGACTTATAAGTGTAAGGTATATTGAAAATTATATATATATATATATATATATATATATATATATATATATATATATATATATATATATATATATATATATATATATATATATATATATATATATATATATGTACAGGGTGATTATAAAAAAAACTTTGCCAACATCTGCACTTCTAGCGTCCATTCTATTTAACCGATCAAGATGATACTTCAAATATAGTTCTTTTGAGATATGCGCTCGAGATTCTGTGAATGGCAACACAGTGGCCCTCACGGTTACAGTTATAGTGACAGAAACTCGAAATTTTCGAATGGCAACGTCTACTTTTTACCATCGCAAAATGTTCAGCACATGCGAAAACCCTAAATAGCGTTGAAACGGTACCGATATGTCCGAAAACCGACGTGTTATACACATACAAACAGTTCTTCAAGGCGCGCGGAGGAATAATGCATACGACAGAGACAAGACACTGCTCAATGATGAGAACACATAGAGAAAAAAATCTTAATTAATTTCAAACATTTTCCACATGAGTGCCATCACAGGCAATTACGCATTGCATGCGGGAGACGGTGGACAATGTCGCTGCACACAACATGGCACGAGGGATGTTTCCAATCTCACGCCGTATAAAATCCTTTAAGTCCGACAATGTTTGAGCATTGCACAGATAAACTCTGGATTTGAGATAGCCCCAAAACCAGAAATCCATAGGCGTCAGATCTGGAGATCGCGCAGGCCACGGAAAAGGATAATAGCGTGAGATGATGCAATCACCAAAATGCTGAACAGGAGCCTTTTAACTGACCTCGCTATATGTGGAGGTGCGCCATCTTGCATCCAAACAATGTCATTGAGTGCATTCAGCCGACGCAACTCCGATAAGACATAATTTTTTAGCATGGCTGCATACCGAGGGCCCGTTACAGAACATGTTGCAGGGCCAGTCGGGGTCGTTTCCTCAAAGAAGAACGGGCCCAGAACAAATGTAACTGTAATGCCGCACCACGCAGTCACTTTGGCGTCAAATAATGGTACTGGCGCCACAGCATGAGGATTCGTCTCTCCCCAGTGCACACAATTCTTTGTGTTAATGCTGCCATTTAAGGTGAAATGCGCCTCGTCCGTCCATAGTATGTGAAGTGGCCAGTCGTTATCCGCATCATATCGTAACAAAAATGCATTTGCGAAGTCCAGACATTGTTGTGGGTCACCCGGCTCTAACATCTGGACGCGCTGGAACCGATAGGGAAACATGTGAAGTACCGAGCGCAAGAGCTTGCGGACCGTTGAGTTCGGAATATCCAACACGCGCGCTATGCCTCTTGCGGTTTCTGTGTGTCCTGCAGTCACTGTATGGTGCACTTCCATGACAACGTCCTCAGAAACAGTTGGCCGTCCGGAGCGCTGTTTGTCACAGGTGCAGCCTGTATCTTCGAATTTCCGCACTAAATCACGCAGAGCTTGCAGAGTATATGGGCCGCGTCGTTGTCGATGATTGCGGCGATACACACGCAAGGCTTCCGCAGCGTTCATCCCATTTTGGTAATAGAGTTTGATCAATTCACCGCGAACTTTCCTAAGAAGACTCATATCGTCGGCATGTGCGAGTTCCCGAATGACGACTTCGCATACCCGCTTGGTATTTTATAGGTTTCCTACGCTGAATATCTGGCGACCGGCGTTCTGTGATTGGTTTCTTGACTCTGTCACATGCAAATTTTTTGCGTGCGCCCAGATCGTGTTTTATTGGCCGGTTTTCAGAACTCTTTTTTGTGTTTGCAGAACACGTCATATATATATTTCCCACAAAGGAATCACATTTATGAAGAAAAACCGTGCTATATCATGGGATTTAATTAAAAATTTCAACGAGAAAGTCAGTTCTTTATTCAAAGATAAAATAATAAATTGTGTTATTCAAATTTTAATAACATAGGATCTCCGTACTTGAAAGAGATAATTACTTTAATACAGTAAAAGTATTCAAATTATGCACGAAATTAAAGATTGAGACCATTTTTAATAAATATAAGAGACTTTAGGTATTATTTGTTATATTTTAACGCAAAAACTAATTTAAACATTTTCCATACAAACTAATTATTTCACCGATTAATTGAATCAATAATTGCTTATAAAAATTATTTAATTTAATTAAATACTTTGAAAAAGGTTTAGCAGGTGTTCATAAGGAAACTTAAAGTGCTTTTATTAAATCAAGTGATTATATAAAAAATGAGAACGAACACACACACACACACACACACACACACACACACACACACACACACACACACACACACACACACACACACACACACACACACACACACACACACACACACACACACACACACACACACACACACACACACACACACACACACACACACACACACACACACACACACACACACACACACACACACACACACACACACACACACACACACACACACACACACACACACACACTTTTAAATTCATATATTACCAACATGTTTTTATAATGCTGCTATCAACATTTGCTTGTTACATATGAAATTAGTTTTTTTCAGTTAATAAAATATTATTTCTTTTTCTTGTGGAAAATATTGTTCTAATTTACCCGATATTTCTAACTTAGTTTAATTTTTCTCATAATTTCATTCAATAATTTAATTTAATATGATTTAAATTTTAAATAAATATAAAATATTATAAAAGATTTAAAAAAACTGTTTTTTTTGTATTTTTTAATATGTTTTAAATATAATTTTTTAAGAATGATAAATCTTAAAAATTTAATGCTATTATTAAATTTAAACATCAAGAAATTAAAGCATTATATGATAAGTGAGAAAGAAATAAGCAAAATTTCTAGAGGTTAAAATTGAAAATAATATGTCTGAAAGTATATAAGGAAACTTTTTATTGAAAATAAAAATTATTTATGTAATTCATATAATTTTGATTAAAAAAAGCTTTTTAGGTATGTTTTCAAAATTTTTGCTTTTTATTTAAATTATATCATCATGACATACTAATATCAAAAATGAAAACAGATATTTTTTTAACAATAATGCTAATGTAACAAGTATTTTAATTTTGTCTTTTGAAGCTTTCATTCCTTTTTTTGAAAATTTTGCAATCATTTGTCATTTTGTTCTTGTAAGATTATTTTTCAGATTTTCTATGCGGAGCTTTAAATTAGTATGGATTGATATTAATGTTAAAAACAAATTTGGATAAAAATTCATAAAATGGAGAATTTGAAAATAATTAATATGTCAAATTAAAATGTGAACGACTTTACTGCATTTAAAAGAAATATTTCTTCCCTGAGTAGTTTTTAAACGAAAAATTACTTTAAATTAATAAATAATTAGTTTATTGATTATACTTTGGCTTCGTAACTCAGCAATATATTTTTTGGAGAATCCGCATGGAATTTATTTTTTAACATTCTTTTCTAATTGTCATACTAATTAATCATTTTTTACATCTCAAAGCCAGTTTTTGCATGCTGCTTTAAATAAGAAATACATGAAAGAAATATGTGGAAAATGATGACAAAATCAACATTTTTTAAAGAAATGGTGATACACAAGACAAAATAGAAAGCAACAGGAACAATAATTAAAGGCCTATAAGAGCATTGATCATGTCAGAATGCGTTATTTGTATTGACAAGCAACAATAAACAGTTACAGAGGGCTGAAATAAGTTCAATATGCTCCAGATTCTCTTTTCATCGGTTGTGTTAAACACAAAAATAGTTATCTATAGGGTCATGGAAGTGTATAAGCAAGATATTTGGGTACTTATATCAAAATGTTTGGGAATATCTTGTAAAATACTTAAAGTAACACACAGTCACGAAGCAACTACCATTGGTTTCTTTGATTTCATTTTTAATGAAAGCACTTAAAAGGATATTAAGTTAGCTTACTAGTTACAGAGAATTACATAAATCTATATTTTGTCCAAGCAATTGCAGAATTGTTGCTTCTTTATAAAATGTATTCTTTTTATACACAAGTGTCAAAGCACTCTAGTAGAATAATCATCTAGATGTAAAAGTGAATTAATTTATAAATGAAAATCAGCTTTTTTTAAAGATGTACATAGCATTCAATAAACTAATAAAAAGCAGTAAATTTTATTAAACACTCTAAGTTTCTTAGTAACCAACAATGTATTCTCAACTAAAAGTTTAAAATAACTGAGGAAGGTTTGAGATTCTATACATACTTAATTGCCAATTAAATCACAAATATTAATTTTTTAACATGATATATTCATACCATGATTTTAGACAAGTGAAAAATCTGCAAGGAATTTAAAATAAATATGAAACATGATAGTATTTCTTATAAAATTATATTTATTATTCTTAAATAGTTGAATTGTAGAGAGGAATTGAAAAATTTCACTCTCTTAAGATAAAAAATTTCTTAATTTGCTATAATAATGCAAATGATGCCTAGCTTGCTCTGTAAGTAAATTATTATTTCATCACAAACCTTTCTAAATATTTTATAACTACAATTAGAGAAAAATTCTAACAATCATTGATGAATATTACATTCTTATGCCCTTCTCTACAAGATATATTCCAAAATATAAGATTTCGTGTTATAATGAGAAATAAAAATTTTATTTTTACAAACCATTCTTCATAGACACATGATATATTCTATTTTTACCCTAAAATTTTTCTATTTTCACATTAAATTTTCTGAGGATAAAAAATATTTCAGAAAAATAGCTTATATATATATAAAATAATTACATTCTTCAAAAATACCAACATTTAAAAAATTTTATTTGAATTCTTTTTTTTAAAAAAATACCATCAGTTTAATCCTTACATTTTTAATTTAAGCTTATGAAGTGTTACATAATTCATTTAAAGAAGGAAGTTTATTCTTCTTTAAATGAAACATGCTCGGTTTATATCTTTATGTTTTAAAAGTTATCTACTTGACATTACAAAATATTTTTTTACTGTAAAGGTTTTTAAAGTAGAAAAAATTGAAACAAAGAGAAAACAGTTAATTTACATGAGCAGAAATTGTTTTTGACTCTTAATAACGTTAATTACACTTAAATTATATTACTTTCATAAGATATTATAAGCAGTAAAAATTCAATCCATGATTAAAGAAATAAACTTTACAAAAAATTAAAAATTAAAAATTTATGTAATTTATATTTTCTAAGATGTTTCATATTTGAAATTTTTTCAAAAGTTGCAGAGAGTCTTAAGGAGGAAACATTTTATTAAAACTTTTATTTTAAACAAATGAGACTCCTCAAAAATTGTTATTTTCGCACTGAAATAGCTTGTGACTACTTTGTGTCTTGTAACACCATCCATGATTATTATTTTTTCTATGAGAATCAAAATTTTTTTCCCTCTTTACAACATGTATGTTTTTAAATTAAGAAAATTTTATATTTCTCAAAACTATATTTTGTTTACATATGAAAAAGTAAGTGCAATTAATTTGTTAGCTTAATGTTTTGTAAATCTATTCCGTTTACACATATGTCAAAAAGAATAATCTTAAAAGTGTTATATTAAAAACTTCCCTTTATATTTAAATATGAATATAATAATGGAGGGCATAATAATGACACTATATATATCCATATACTTCAAAAGTCTCTAGATGTTTTCGCTGTTATTAAAGGAAATTTAAGTTTTTTAATGAATAAACGCGAAGTTCTGGAATACGAAGTACATTGCTTAAATAGTACTGGAATAGTTACGAAGAAAAATGTTTTCTTTTATGAAAACATCTGAGTTGTATTCCACATCATCTACTAAGTTCATAAATATGTTTTTAAATATTTTTCATTTTAATCATTTTACTATTCTGTCTTCTTTTCTTAATAATGTAGACGCCTAAGATTTTATAAAATCTCCAATTATACAAAATACATACTTTATCACCTTCAACGATAAACTATTTAATGACGAAACGTCAACTTATTAAAGTAATTACAGATTTCAATTATGATTTTAAGTTAAAAAGTAATAGAGAGTTGCCGGTTATTGTTAGTTAAAACATTCTTTCAATGAATTTTTATCACATTTTTCAAAACTGTTCCCAATGTTTAATAGAATTTTCGCATTTACGAATATGTATTCATAAATGCAAAATCTTTTGATGATTAACTGTTTTCACGCAAATGAGTTTGGACTTACATTAAAATACACCAATTTGATCGTTTTGTATAAGAAAATGTAAAAGAGGAACAATACTGCATTAATTCTATTTCCATATATTTATTTTAATACTTTTCGTAATATGCGTCTACAAACAAAATAAACCTACTAAACAAAATAATTATTTTTTCCAACAAAAAGAACTAACTTATTTAATTTAATGTTTAAATTATTTTTATACTCATTATTGAAGAAAGTGACTGCATCAAATGTATGCACTTTAAATAGTATTCATTTTTATGCCCGATAAAATTATAAAAATTTCAATCAAAATATGTATACTTAAAATACAAAAAATTGCACGGTTTTTTTTTTAAATTTCACTTAATATTCTATTTGACACTGATTAGAATATTAATATTTATATTTGGCAATGATAACTTGGCAGGCAAGCAGTTGAGCTTTGTCTTCAGATGTCTGAACGATTGCCTCTCTCATGTTGCTTTCAAAAAAGATTTTCATAGAGAGTAATATATATTTGCGTACGCAGAGAAAATATAAAAACTTTCTTGTATTGATACCGTCATACATGCTTACAATAAAACAAAACAAATAAATAAACAAAACATAATTCCCATTGTAGATTGTTCAAAAAGGACTATGATCGAAATATAAAACTTTTTACTCCTAACAATGAAATATTAACGCAAAGATGTGATTTCTCCCAAGGTGACTCTGTCCCGGTATGCCATTGGAGCAGACTTCATTTTTGTGGATGACAACCCACAACTACAACGGTATCCAGATGTTCAGCAGCTATTGGAAAGAGATGAGATTAATCAAATGTACTCGTAGTCACCTTTAACATTTAAGAGTCCAATGTTATAGAACATACATAGTATTATTCGGGGAAACGTCTTATTGCATGATTAAATCTTCTAAAATAACAATCAACAACTAAAACAGATGCTGATGAAGAAAAGAAGGATTCTTATCTCGAAAGGTTTGGAAAATCTGATGTTGAGTTAAATAAGAGGACGCGAAGAAACCATCAGGAGGGGACATATTCCTCTTGGATTGACAGTAATTTGTAAAGATATAATGAGTTTAATAAAGCCCA
The DNA here is from genome assembly GCA_037975125.1 of Latrodectus hesperus. Taxonomy (NCBI): domain Eukaryota; kingdom Metazoa; phylum Arthropoda; class Arachnida; order Araneae; family Theridiidae; genus Latrodectus; species Latrodectus hesperus. The sequence continues at coordinate 69,247,450 of CM075856.1, read as the reverse complement.
ATTTTCTTAGTAATTTCGTACTATATGCATTGTATTCATTTATGCACAATTATGCTTTTTTATCGCTTAAGTATAAAATGCTATCTTTCATTTCAGAATTTCATGTCTTTTAGATGATTCCTCAAAACATTATGGCAAAAAAAACCCCTGATTCTTTATCTCTATCTATCTATGATCAGTATAGTGTCATAGATCGATATTATTCATAAACAAGACTTTACATTTTTTAAAGAGGGAAATAATTTTAACTGGAAATCGACTACTTAATTAATAAAAAGTCTGGTTTTAAAAGTGCTTCTGGTGATTCAGGAGACAATTAATTTCAATGGAATAATTTACTGTGAATGGAGTTAGAAATAAGTAAATAAATGTTTGCATTTATTGTCTGATTCACACTTCTTTTTTTCTTTTAACTAATTCTTATTTCTCATAGCAACTTTGTTCAAATGATGATATATTTGACATATCATGCTTATTTTAATAGTTATCTTTAATTTATTTTAAAAGATCAGAAATTTTATTTTCCTTGTTTAGATTCATTCCTAAGAAATATTTCATACTGAGACACAGACTTTTGTGCATCCAAATTAAAGTTACATAAAAGAAAATATATTTATATAAAAAAGAGGTACGGAAAAAAATTTGTTGGAAAAAGTGTTTTAAGTATATTCTATAATTGACACAAAAGTCATGTGTAGTTAAATTCTTTAATTTACATTTATTTATTAAGATTCCACAATAGACTAAGGCATAGAAAGATATATTTAATATTACTTATTTTATTCACTGCAATAATTTTTATAACATGGAAGAAACAATTTTATAATTTAATTAATATAAAAGAACTGAGATTATATAGGAAAACAATTGTAATATTAATTTAATTATTCAAAATGCTATGAGAGTCTGCTTCAACTTTTTAAAGCAATCTATTACATTAAAATGTTCGTCAGGACTAATAACATTACTTGAGTAAAGAATATATATTACTCTTTTTCTTTAAAAATTAATGATAAAATGTTTAAAGAAGATATGGATTAATTTGGAAAAAAAAGAATATTTTTTTCGGCTTAAGATATTTCATCAGTGTTAAAATATGAAAAATTAATTCCAAATACTAAGTTTCAAATTAATTATTTGCTATGTTCTAAACATTCTAAACTAGCATTGGATGCGAATGACAGAGAAAATTGTTTTGGAATGAAAAAATACATTTGAGGTTAAAGTTTTTTTTCCATAACTTTAGACTTTGTATAGTCAGCATTACATTAGTTTAATTATTTATGAGGTATATGTACTGTAATATATATGTACTGTAATATTATATGTATATTATATGTACTGTAATATTGAAGTTAAAAGCATAATAAAAAACGCACATATTCAGATAAATATTTTTAATAAGCATAGATATATTTAAAAATATCAGTTTATAATTGAAAATATATGCCTTAGAATTCAATGAATTAAGTTTGCTGATCATTTTAGGAAATTATTTCAATCTGAAATTTTTTGAAAACATTAGGGAGTAAGAAATCTCTTTTTCTACGCATCAAAATGTTTTATTGAAGGATTTTTGTTATTAGGTTTTCTGTGCAAAAGTTTAACCAATTCGTGAAACTGAATGTATTTTGGGAGATTTCATATATAAAACATTCCAAAATATAAAATCTTGCGTCAAAAAAAGTTAGTTTTATATTTATCGATCATTCTTTGAGTGTTATGAGATTTGGGAGCTTATCTCTAGCCTTTAAGCTTTTCTTTTATCACTACTAAATAAATAAACTAACTTTCTTAAGGAAAAAAGCTTATTTTTTCTTAACACAAGTACTCGACAGTTTTTTTGGTGAAAAAAACAGTATGTGAATTTTTTTTGTTTGATTTCCTTAAATAAATATATTTCAATTACTTCCCACTTTATTTATATAACGACATTACGTTTTTATATTAGTTTTTATTTTCTTTCTCTATTCTTTGTTTCAAAAATAGTTGTTTCACAAATAACAATATAAAAAGTTTATCGTCAATTTTTCTAAAGAAAAATGTAAACTTAAAATTAAATGTTATAACTGTAAAAAAAGAGATTCTAAATCTTTAATAACAAATAAAGTTATTCGAATGTTATTCCCCTGGAACTATATTATATAATAATTTTAAGAACTTATTGCATAAATGCATAAATTATAAAGACTGATATATACATACACACATACATACATACATACATACATACATATATATATATATATATATATATATATATATATATATATATATATATATATATATATATATATATATATATATATATATATATATATGTTGAAATATTTTGAGAGAGATCTATGCAAGAAATAATGTACTGCATTAATTTTTCTTTGCTGTTATATTTGCGTTTCGCGATAAACAGAAAATATAAAGTTTTTGTATAATAAGCTTTCTGAATATGTAATGAGCGTGAAGAAAATTAATACCATCTCAGTGAAGAAACCATTTGACTGCATATCCCTAAAAACAAATAGTCTTTCATGCCTAATTTTATTTACTGCTTTTTTCACTTTTCAATCATAATATAATAACAAAAAAGCAGTAATAGAGATATTTACGTGCTTTAAAAGCGAAAAAATGCAGATTGTTGCTAATATTTAAGGAAATTTTTTATTACTTCCATAATAAGTTATGTATAATCTTAATTAGTGCTTATTTAACAAAAACAATTTCTTTTTTTAATAAATATCTTAGTTATGAACAAAAAGCACACATTAACATGAAATATTAATAAGAAACAATTTAACAGTAAGATAACATAAATATTTCTTAATGAAATAAGGTTCAGAGATATTTAAATCCATATAACTAATTAACAAAATAAAAAATAAGAAAAAAATAGGGTTTTACATATACGAAATTTAACATTAGAAATTTAGCATTATTTTTTATTTTAAAAAGTATTATTTTTTTAAAAAAATGAGGGATTTAAGTATTCCAAAAATAAAGAAATTAAACAGTCTGAAATGAAAAAGAAATTTTAAAGTTTACAATTTGACTTTATTTCAAATACTGGATTAATTTGTAATTTCGAACAAAATACAAAACAGAAATCTTTTCGTTTTTAAGTAATGAGTATCAAAATTTGAAATTATATATAACATGTATATAATATTTGAACACATATAGTATATTTTCAATATGTTTTGAATTTGCATAAAATTTGATAAAACAAGAAGAGTGAGGAAATAACTTTAAAAGAAGATATATGATATATATACAAATTAAATTAACAAAAATTGAAAAGATTACAAACATATCTACAAATATATTTCAATACACATTAACTAAAAAATTTGGTTTATGTTTGAAAATGCAGCAAAGGATACTTTTGCATTATTTATATTCACAGTTTGAGTGATACGTCATTAAATATCTGTTCGAATATTTTGGACAATAGTATATATTCAATTATAATGATTGACATACCATTTAGTTCTTCTCATAATTTTATATAATCTTAGTTAAGTATTTTAAAAATAACTATGGATTAATTGGTTTTCAAATACGAAATAAAAATAATTAAACTCCATTTATATTTTTGTAATATTAAAAATTATCAGAAATCCTTGACCAACAATAATAAATAATTATTGGGTTGTCTATCAAATCATAAAATTATTAAAATAATATTAAACTAGATAAAATTAAGTTTCAATAATAAAATTTTACTGTCATTTTCGATTTCATATTGTGGAAGTTGTCTTAATATATTTTAAATGAAGATGGTCCAAAATCAGTTAAATCTAAAGCTGTAAGTTTTTTTAAAGATATCAGAATTAAATTTAGAATGCCAATCATATGATAGCTTCAGATAATAAGTTAAAAATTGCTTTTTATGAAAATATAATCGATAATTGCTAGATTATTTTATTTAACTTATCAAGCAATTATCAAGTAATTAAGCAAGTAGACTTAAATTAGATTTTAAATGCATATTATTCTAAGTTGACAGATAAATGTAATAATGATATAATTAAACTGACATTAAATGTCATTAAACTAAAACAATCTATAAAATTCTACAAAACAAAGCTATATTTGCTTTTTAGAATTTAATAGTACGATACATATTTATTAAATTATATAAAACATAGTATAGTTATAATACTGTATGAGAATATAGCATTAAAATGTGTTTATTCGGATAGTTACTTAACAAACATTAAATACTTAAAAAGATAAAGTGTCTATAAAAGAAGTATGAAATTTTAAAATTTATTTTACATATCATAAAATAATAGGAATATAAGCAAAGCGGTATTATTTATTTAAAAAATAACTTGTACACATTTTTTACAATATAAAATATTCATGTGTGTTACTTAATTTTCTAGTTTGAGTATCTTTTTTTTATAAGTATTGTCTGCACGTAACATTAGTTATAAACATTTTTTTTCAAGTTGGAATACCTTCTCCTTAATCATGTTATAGGAAACTGAAATAGAATTAATTTCATGGGAGACCAGATCACTCGACATAACAGAGCTGGAATTTTTCATTTCACCTTCCATTTAGGTCATTTAAGAAAGACATCTTTTATCTAAGGAATAGGAAAGTCATTGTTGACGCTAAGATGAGGACGATAGCAATCATAATGACATTAACTTTTGCTCATATTTTGACAAAAACAATTGCTTTGAACATATTACATGGGATGATAGATTTAAAAGTTCTTTGAAATGTCCATAGAAAGATTGCACTTGAAGTTTATCGAACAATTAATAGCAACTCAGCTGAAACTTATCTTAATGAAAACATAAAAGGCGTGGTCAAAGCCCTTATAAACATTTATAATCATAAGAAAAAATGACTATGTTTATTTTAAATATTTAACTTGATGCAAAAAATAATTTCTTTAAATTAAATTTTTGTACCATCCTTGCATATTCAATTGGATAATTTAATTATAAACTTTTAGCATTATGGCATTTAATTTATTAGAAAAACTTGTTGCTTCTTGAGGAATTTTTTGACATTTAATACATTTTATAATAAAATTAACAAAATTGATAAAACCCTGTTAACTGATGTTATTTCAATGCCACTTTACGCAAATATGTTTCTATGACATATTAATCTTGCATCGTATAAAAAGAGAACGGTAAAACTTTTTACAACACAAACCAAATAAAGTCATCCATTTTCTATTTGAAAATTGTAAGCGAATTTGCTTGTTTGATTAAGAAGTCAATTCAAAGAGGGATTAATACTTTTTTTACCGTTAAATAGAAAAATGTCCTTGAAATCTTGCGAAAATAAAGTATAAATAAAAGCAGAACGCTTCGTGATTACATTATACTTGCATATGTTTTAAAAGAAAATCCCTCTTGCATAACTCTGCTTCACTTTTATACCGCACAAAGAATACTGTTTTTTGAAGAAAAAACACTATTAAAAATCCACGACGATATTCATGATCGTCAGAGAAAATAAAATGTCAAGAAGAGTTTAGATCAAGAAAATTATAGAGAGATTTGTATTTATTTTTCCGTTAAACCTTTTTCTTAATCTGTAAAGTAATATATGGAAACCTGCAATGTGTTTTGAATCATGTCAAATAATCAACTGCAAGAATAGCGTTTGACACTTTAATTAAAATCTCCCTGATTTCTATTTGAAAAATTTTGAAAAAAATGAAAGTATTGTAAATTAAGTAAAATTTAAAAAAAATTATATCTGAAAAGTAATAGATTGATTATTAATATCATTCAGAAGTCATATATTTTCAAAGTGCATTCAATTTTAATTTCTTAGCTTCTCAAAAGTACATTTATTTGTTATAAACAATTGCCAATTAGTCTTTATAAATGGCTTAACTATATGTATTATATTTAGGTTAGATACTGTTATATTTAGTTTACGTAACTAATAGTGATTGAGATACGTAAAATATTGTCTTTGACGCAATGTCCTCCATGTGAAATGAAACGTCTGGGATGGTAGAAGCAGATTTGAAGTCTTCTGCTTCTTCTCTGTTTCTAAATTACAAAAACCCACACACTTTCATGGTCACTATGGTACACCCACTGAGTACCCCACTGTATGAAGGTGAATATCTCAGGATTCAGTCATTGGAAAAAGTTTTTACTGTCTTATAAATTTTTATTATTGCCATTCCTATATGGAAATCAAGAAAGTTTCATTTAAATATCGGACTTGATTTAAAATAAGAAATTCTCTTAGAGATCATAATTAAGTTGATAAAATAATTGCTATGACAAGAATCAAATATGAACATTGCAAAACATAAATAAAGAAATAAAATAATATACGTATATTTATAACTTATATAAAAATGCTATCAATATGAGAATTCTAGGAAAACAAAATTTTTTGGTAAATTACCTATTAGATAAAACCTTAGAATTGATAATTCAGCAATATTAAATATAAAAAAGAACGTTATTAAGTAAAGTAACCTTTTTTGTTATTGCATTATTAAAAATATGAAAACAAAAATCTACTCATAATTAAATTATTGGGTGTTATTTTGAAATAAATTATGAAATGCTATCTGTGAACAGCACTTTCGTATCATTATTGTAAAAATAAAAAGGTTTTTGCATGCACAATTTACTGTCCTTTTTTGACTAATACGAAAGAAAAACTGCAACTTATTTTTAGAGATTGAAAGTCATAAACTAATTGAAAATTGAGAGTCAGAAATTATTAAAAAATATTTCTAAGTAATTTTTCTGTATGGGTAACAAAATCAAAATTTATGTTCATATTTTCAGATTATTCATTTTAGTGGTATGGAACATTACATTTTAAAGTAGAAATGTCATATCATTATTTTGTATTTAAAATTTAAATTGCTTTCCATAAGTAAATAAAACTCATTATAATTAGATTGAGTTTTATTTTCCCCAAACTATTGCCCTAAACGTAAGATGTTCTAATTAAGTGCTGATCCGCATGTTTACTTGATACATTCATTTTGATGGAGATACATTATATTATCAAATATTTTTCACTCCTTGCTTAACATTTTATAAGTTTTATTATTCATTTTTGTAACATTTCTTTTAAATGATATACCTTAGGAGATAAAGTTTGTTTAATAAAAAAATAATATAAATTTTGGAAAAATGTATTTCGTTTTTAAATTTCCTTTAATTAAATTATCTAAGTAACTTCAAACGTATCTGTTCGAAGAAAATTTAGTTTTTTGAATTTATTGATACTCAAAATGGTTGTCAGTTCTAATATTTATTTATTCAAATTATTCTCACAAAATTCAAAACTGTAATAATCACATAAATTTTTTGAGAAGAATTTGAAAGTTGGGTATTTAATGTGAGAAAATGCAAAAGCAATATGAGAAAATGCAAAAATAAAATATTAAAAAGATAGGTTTTATTTTATTTACCGATAAAAATAAATAAATCGAAAATAAATTATGTATTCCCATAAAATTACGAGCTGTTAAACAAACTTTTCAAGGCATATATTTATAAATTGTATAAGACCATATTTGTTAAACTGCTTTTAAATTGTATGATATTTTCACATCGTTCGGAGTCAATAATTAAATTACATTATATTTCTTAGCAAATGAGACAGTTTTTTTATTTTCAGTCAGTTGCATTTAATTATAGATATAAATTCAGTAATCATAAAATAATTAATTTGAAATTATAAATGTGCCAGTTATATATTTATGTTATTCCCTATGACAAAATATACCTCGTTTGTTAAAATGTCTAAAATCAAATTATATTTTATTGAAATCACTTTAAAGTGAATAACATTGTCTTTCTTTACTAATATATCTTCATGAAAATTCTTTGTATTCAATTTAAGAATATCTAGAGAAAAATTTAGAAATGCGAAATCAACCATTTAATTCTACATGCATATAGATTAAAATTTCACTGAAAATTATAACTCATTTTTAACTGAAATTTCTGAAACATTGTCAATTCAAATTCTCACTTCCGATAGAAATATGTTATCAGAGTTGCAAATTTCTGACAAATATTAAATTTTGCATAAAAACAGCCTGATATACTAGAAACCGAGAAACTTTTAATTTAATGTCTGTCATTTAATAAAATGTGAGGTTATACTTAAACTAAAACAAATTAAAATAAATTTAATTCCTTTATTTTATTTTTAACTATAATATATTTTAAAACTAATCCTAAATATTTAGAAAAAAATTTAGATATTTTCTCTTTTAAATACTTTCTCTCTTTTCTTTATGATCTTGTTCTATAATTTGCGAGTGACAAAATTGATCGAATTAGAAAGTCAAAGTCGTATTGCCAAATGTTTGAGAAAAAAAAATTCCTTATAAATTTAAATTACGTTGCATGAAAAATCAAATTTTTTTAATATAGATTTTACGACATGTTTTTATTAAAAAAATAAATTATTTTCTACTTTCATTTTAATTTCCTCTTTATAAACTTAAGTAACTTAGTTGATTCAAAAGCATAACGTCATTTGTGATGCATTTGTCTCCCAGTTCTTCACTTGTAAGTATTTTAGGAAATTTTTTTATGAATTTCCAAAATAATTTCTATATAAAATTTAATCATATGATAAAATTATTTTCAAAGATTAATTAGTGGACAAATTAGTTTTAAATTAGGTTATTGATAATTTTGTCAAGCTGTTTCTAGGATGTTTAAAAAAGCATTTTTCTTCTGTCTGGTCAACAAAAAAGTTCTTGACATAGAAGGAAGTGAGAAAAATATGCAAATTAGTGTAAAATGTGGTGGAGACATAGATCAGTGGTTTGGTTAGTTTGTCGTTCAACGGTCATTTCTTGCACATGAGGGCTAATTAGACCGGGACCTACGGTTTAAAGTGGATTCCGAACCACTACGAACATCCATACCCAAAGTGGGATTCGAACCCACGAACTGTTGAACTGAAGGCAAGAGCGCTAACCATTCGGCTGCCAGCTCGGCACATAGATCAGTGGAGCGTAGGAACATCAATTGTAACAAAATCAGGCCCATCACTCACATTCATCAATTGTAACTCGTACAGTAGGATAGAAATAAACGTGTTGAAGGAGCTCGTTCTCTGTTGTTTGCTTTACGACTTCAAAGGGGCTTATCAGCTGCTGCACTGAGACTCTGAATGTGTGAAGCGTTTGGGGATAGTGCTATGAATTACGGACGTAAGGTATTGCTTTCAGGAGTTTAGGTCAGGAGATTTGTTCATTTGGGATGAAGCTGGTGTCTGATGGATTAGTTGTAAAGTGGATCACTATGAGCTGCTATTAAAAGATCAAAAGGTTACAGCGGACCTGTACTCGCCGGAATCGGAATGTATACAACTGGCATTACAACAGAAGAAGCCAGCACTGGTTAAACGCAAGGGTGTATGTTCTTGGGTGATAAGGCGAGGCCGCATGTCACACGACTAGCCAAAAATACCATACAACGATTTGCTTGGGAGACTTTGTTCTATCCTTCTTACTCACCTGATATCGCACCATTAGAATACCATCTCTTTCCTTCCATGGATTATCATCTTTGTAGAAAATGCTTCATTAATGAAGCAGACTCGTGTCAATCACTCACCAACTTCTTTGCGCCTAAAACTCCATCTGAGTTTTACAGTAAGGAGACTCCACAACTGGCGACACACTGGCAAAAGGTGCCGGATGCCCGATGGTCATTATTTCGAGGACTAAAAATAAGCTACACTTTCTGTATGTCATGTTCTTTTGGATCATTAAAAAGGACAAGAATTTTGTTTATACTCTGTACTTAATAATATAATTAATTAAAAACACAGATATAAATTAATCAAATAAGAATCAAAATATAATAAATATTCTAGGGGAATTGAATTTCTTTTGAATTCATTATGATTTGATATTTCTTTATAAATTTATCATAAAAGAGATAATGTAATAGTATAAGTAAGTTGTTAATGTTAATTATTAATGTTATTAGCAATATGATAGAAAGATAAATAACATTATTAATTTAGAATTCACATTTACACATTTTATTTAGTTATTTTAGAACTTTTATATTTATAAAATCGTTCATCAAAAATCCAGTTATTATAGTAAATTAAGCCTTTTAATACCATATTTCATTCATATGATGATTTACTCTACAGTTGTTACATGTTTTTACTTAATTGTTTTACTATTTTAATTCAATTTTAGTGCCAAGATGTATATATATATATATATATATATATATATATATATATATATATATATATATATATATATATATATATATATATATATATATATATATATATATATATATATATATATATATATATATATATATATATATATATGTATATCTACTGGCCATTAAAATTGCTACATCAAGAAGGAATGCAAATAACAGAATAATATTTATTGGACACATACATTATAGTGGAAAGAACAAGTGATTAGATTTACAGGAAATTAGGATGTATAGATCTTGTGAAATCAGTACCCAGAGCAGCCACCTCTGGATGCAATAACAGCATTTATCCACCTAGGCATAGAGTCAAACAGAGATTGTATGGCATGTACGGGGATCTCAGTCCATACAGTTTCAACACTATTCCACAGTTCATCGATAGTAGTGGATGGTGAGTGATGGCGTGCCAATCGCTCGGCAACCATTGATCACATGTTCTCAATTAATGACAGATCAGGAGAACGTGCTGGCCAGGGTAACAGTCTAACATGTTCTATATCAAGGAAGTTCAGAACAGTACGGGCAACATGCGGTTGTGCATTATCCTGTTGAAACAAAGCATTAGGGAGGTCTCGAAGATAGGGCAGAGCCATGGGCTTTAACGCATCGGAAATGTAACGTTTGCGGTTCAAAGTGCCGGTAATGCGAACAAGAGGTGATCAAGGCGTGTATCCAATGGTACCCCATACCATCACTCCAGCAGATGGGCCAGTATGGCGATGTCCAATGCAAGCTGGCAATGCGCGTTCTCCACGATGCTTCCAAACACAGATGCGGCCATCATGGTCCTGTCTACAGAACCGAGATTCATCTGTACAGATGACGTGATGCCATTCCCGCATTCAGGTTCGTTGCTGAACACACCATTGAAGGCGCTCCTGTCTGTGCGCAGCGTCAATGGTAGCCGATGGTCAATGGTCGCCGTGCAGACAATCCATGCTGCTGCAAACGTCGTCGAACTGTTCGAGCAGAAACTTGTTGCCTTGCAAATGACTCCGTTTCTCGTCTCAGGGTTCATGACGTGGCTGTACGATCCCTTGTTACCATGCGGATAAGATGTCTGTCTTCTCTGCTGTTAGTGATGGGGGGTCGCTGAGATCCTGCATGGCATTCCTTATGATTGTCCTGAACCAATCGATTCTATATTCTACTAACAGTCATGGGGTCTCGACCGACGCGAGCAGCAATATTGCGGTACGATAAACCGCAATCCCGGTAGGCTATAATTCTTCCTCGATCAAAGTCAGACACGTGCTGATAGGCATTTCTTATATTTACACTAGGCATTACAACAACTTTCTTTGCCAAAAATAATGTTGAAACGGAAATTGAGTATGAGAAAACTGCTGTTAAATCTCTGGTTTTAAACACATTGTAGATGTCACTACTGTCGCCTGCTTTGTAGGAATGCGCTGAAAATCTAATCATTTGCATACCACAGCAAGTTCTACCACATGCAAGTCATGAAAATTTCACGTGTGTAGTGTGCCGCTTTCCTGGTGTAGCAATTTTGATGGCCAGTAGTGTATATATATATATATATATATATATATATATATATATATATATATATATATATATATATATATATATATATATATATATATATATATATATATATATATATTCTATTTTTTTTAGCATTTTACTCATAAATGTTTATCGTAGCGTTAAATAAATTTAAGCAAGTATAAACTTTCATTTACAGAGCCTTAAATTTAATATATTAAATTAATAAAGTTAGGATGTTAAATTAAATTTAATGTAAAAATATAAAAAAGATTATTTTTAAAAATATTCCCATTTCAAATATTTTTAATTTTTTTTTACTAAAATAGGACATTTAACAATTAAGTTTGAACTCAGTACTAAATCACAAGGTTCTTACAGTCAGTTATTCATAAATGATTTTTGCTTTATATAAATAAAATAAAATCATATACTTAATAATTTGACATTCTAATTAAAAATGTTTCTATAAAATTTTAAATGATAAAAAAATAAAATATTTATAGTTATAGAATTTTCTAACATTTTATTTGATATATAATCTTTTACTTTTTTACTTATAAAGAATAGATATAATCATAGCTATCATCACCATTATCTAAGCTATTATTTTTGAAAGATATGAACAAGTTTCCATAAATATTTTATTATTATCAGTCAAAATATTCCTTTGGTTAATCATACATATTGTGATTAACGCATAACAACGCACTTGGTATTTATTTAAACTAATAACAGTATTTAAAAGTTAGAAATTTGAAACAATTGTAATCTAAAATGAATGTAAATATCCAGCAATTTTTTTATTGAAAGAACTATATTTTAATAATTTATAACGAGTAGAGTACATTATTTGAAAATTGAGTTTTTTTCTTAATGTGCATTAGAGATTGATTAATGGCATCGTGTGCGAAAGGATTTAAATACTAATATGATCGATAATTTGCATTTCATAATGAATAATTACATAAACCTAGACGCCAATAAGAGTCTAATTAGGATAAATCCTCTAACCCATCACCTGATAATGATCTTTAATGAATAATAATAGTCAGCAAACAAAACGAGGGACTAATTTGATAATCGTATTTAGAAGTTTTATTTCCTTTCAAAGGTAATACATGATGCTTCAAATAATTAACACATACAAATCAGTTAACTAGATTAGAGAAACATTTTCTGTGTGATAAAATATTCATTTGCAGCTTTAACTTTATCATATTTGAAAACCAACTAACTAATACTTTTCGCATTTGAAGATAAAAAGGAGTGTTAACGGTTAAATTATCATAAATTAACTATTTTGGAAAATGATATATATATATATATATATATATATATATATATATATATATATATATATATATATATATATATATATATATATATATATATATATATATATATATATATATATATATATTATATATATTACCAATCACCCTCCATTTCTTAATAAGGGAAGCCTCTGCCCTTATGGAATGCTTAAGTCACTAGATATATCTCTTAAGGATAAGCCATTTCTATGATATCTGGCAATTGCATCTTCCTCGAAGTCAGACATTTCTAAATTTAGTGGCATCTTGATTGCGACGAATGCCAATACTGTTTCAAATACGATGTTTAGGTACTGGACGCATGCGTAGAACCTCTGATATCCTCCTTTACATGGGTATCTAAATGCTTAGTGGTAGATAGTGTATTTTGAACCACCATTGTTATTTAAAGCATTCACAATTATGGATTTATTGTGAAGTGATTACCAAATTTGCAAAATGTTTCATCAAATGTAAAAAATTGTTGGATGAAAGATCTTACGAAATTATTTTAACAATTAAGAAAAAGATTGAAATATATTTTATAGCAGGTCTTCATTTCAATGAATTATTTCATTCTTAAAGCTTTTAGGTGAAGATCTAGAAGACCGCATTTTTCAATGACTTAGAATTGGATGATTAAATTTAGATTTATCTTTATATATTCTATTTTATTAGTTAAGTAGTTGTTATTTTTATAATAAGCAATATAATTTTATAAAGCTTAAAATCTGAATAGTTTCTTTTCCATGAAATCTTAAATATTTTACTCTTAATAATTAAACATCACTAGAAACGAATTTATTGGAAGTGAAAAAGTCAAATAATACTCTTAATCAAGTTTTAAGTTTTGATTTCTATTAATGTTTTTTTTAAACTATTTTGCAGTTTTAAAATCAGCGAATGCTTGTTTTTTAAGCTGGAAAAAATCTTTTATTACAAATACACCTTTTTTAATCATTACATTTAAACATTTTTACAGTCATTTTCTAGGTATTTATAATTACATTAGCAACATAAATGCAAAAAGAGAAACTGAAAGTAACAATTTATTTAATTAAATATTTAAACAAAATATTTAATAAAAGGTAAGGATTTGTATCAGATCATTTAGTACTTAAAATCATTTCTTATAAATAAATAAGCAAATTATTTCTAAAATACTCATTTATATAATTTATATGCCATTAAATTAAAAATTCAATCTCGCATTTGAAATTATTTTCCGATAAATTTTAAAATATTAAATAAATTGTTTATTTTTTTCTTAGATTAAAAATGGGAAAAATGATATTCTGTAAGAGCTTTTAGAGAAAATTTTTGCATTTAAATAAATAACGAAAATGAATATTGACATCTTGCACTCTATATATTTAGAAGAACATATACAACTAAAAAATATTTTCTGTATTTGTAGGATTGCGTCTGATGTTAGGTGCAGCCGTTGTTGTTCCATTTTGAATTCCTTTCAACGGAAAATATCATTTTTATATTCCATTCCCTTAAAGAGGAAACAGAGCAATATTTACAAAGCAGAAAGTATATTAGTTTAAAAAAACTCTTTTTGCTATCTGGTTTTTTCCTTAAATAAACAATAAATACTGAAGCGAAAATTTTATTCCAGGCCATAAACTTAATATCACATAATTTTGAATTTTAATGTATAAAATTTTTGCAATATTGCTGTTTTACTATTCTTTTTATATTTTGTATTTTCTGATCTTATGACGCGGAAGAATTTTTAGAGAAAAAAATGCTAAGTAAACAGAATATTTCGCCAAAATACCAAGACTAGATATTGATGAAAAAAAGACTTTTCTAAATAATTTCAGATAGATTTATTTGTGATGAGAATTGCTTTATTTTAATTTTTTACTATACAAATAATTCTCTGTTTTTGATACAAGTTGAATGGATGCAAGTGCAACTTTTTATATTGCTTATTATAAAAAGTTATCTTAAGTGCAATTAAAATATAAATATAAAATATTTCAAAATAAAACACATATTTTGTAAATATTATATATAATTAAAAAAATTAATTTTAACTCCTAAATATATTTCCAAATTCAATGTTGTGATATATATAAGAAAATAATAAAATAATATGATCGCATTCAAACGTATTTGTAACACAATTGAAATCTTTTTCTTATATGTCTTCTTAATTTTAATTAAAATCTATATATGAACAGAACCTATGATATAAGCTATAATGGAATAAACTAAAAAAGAATAATAAAATGTAACTAAATCAAATTTAATGTATGCAACCATCTTCTTCTTAAAATTCTTTTAGAATTTTGACTAATTTATAAATCCGGTTAGAACATTTATGGAATATATCAAGTACAACATATCTCCTAAAATTCTTATTTAAATGAAATTGAGAAAAACAGTAACAGTTTTGACGTAAAACATGTTGTTAAAAAATTAATCTTAGACTCATTAAATATATCCTAAACTTATTTATTGAAACTCATTAGTTAATTTTTATGCGTAAGGGGGACACAATATCTTTCCCTCTTATTTCATTTGTGATGCTTATCATTATTTCTCATTTTTTAAATATTCTACCTGATTAAATTATGCCTGATTTCATAAAAAGTTTTCATATTCACTGACTATAGAATATATATTAAAATTATACTTGCTAAAATTTTTCTTTCATAGGATTTAAATATTTTTCATATTTTTTAAGTAGATACATTTATTGTATCTAACATATAGGATTAAGGAAAGTAAAAACTTTTATGAAAATACTTTAAGTAATAATTTATTATTAAAAGAGTTTCATGAGTAACAAATGCATAAATGTGCTTATATTTAATTTGTTCATAAGAAAAATATGAAAATTGGAATCAAATTTTAAAAATTAGCAAATTGTTAAATAAGAGATAATGATGCATCATGTTTTCATGCTTTAACAAATGGTAAAATATTTTATCAATTATTTTTAAAATTAGGGTGAAATTTTATCTAAACTATTATGATAAAACATTTAAAAAAGAATATGTAAGTTTGAGGAGTTAATATCATGGTAAGGTCAACCATACTTAATACAGTAATATATATATTAATATAGTAAATAGTATAAATAATGTCATCGAGAGAACATGTCGAAAGCTGTAAGCCACTTTGTTGTATGAAATACGTTTCCAGGGTGCACCACGAGGAGGTAGGTCTATTTTGCACCTGAGCAATTTTATCAATAGAAAACTGATTGAAACTTCCAGGCTCTGGACACAGACAAGTTATCGTATCTATTTTTTTGCCTGGACTCAAGTTGAGGTCAGGTATACCCCAGAAAACATTTTGGAATTCAATGATTGCCCGAAGAAAATTTGTATCCAAGTAATTTTCATTTCTGTTTACACCCAAGTCGGATTATTTCTTAACTAAAAAAGCTATTTTGGCATGTGCAAAGCGCTCGTATCTTAGAGGAAAAGTAAAAGTCTATAAATGTTTTTGTTCAGAGGAATTGAAAGAGTGTAGAGCAATGCAAGATGGCCTAAAAAGGAAAGCTGAGTTATCAAAAAAAAATTAGATATCATTCTTTGGAAGAAGTTGGTATCAGTATTTAGGAAGGCTGTTTTGGCAGCAAAACGAAAGGACTTTAATGGATTCATCAATAATATAAGCAATAAAAAAGGTAGTCTAAGAACGTTTAAATTCTTGGCATCCCTGAAAAATAAAAGATTTGCTTCTAAAAAAGTAACTTATTTTTTGAGAGCTTATTTTTTGTAATCATATTTTAATATGAGCAACACAACTTATGTTTTACCAGGTTTCTCAATTGAGAAGCATTTTTTAATATTCATATGCAAATCAGTTTCTAATTTAATCTTAAAAATAACAAGGCATGGTAAATAATTTTTCAAAAAATTATTAAAAGATAAAAATGTATTTATTACTTCGATAATTTGAGTATGGTAAACAAACTTTTTTTATTTAAAATAAAAAAGCATGTTTTGCTACTTCAATTTAAATAAAATTATTAATCATTTCCTTAAATATTTTCCTTTCCAACATTTTTCGTATCACATTTAACATTTTATTAAATATTTTTATATAATGATTCTTTCACACTTACAAAAATACTGTATATGAAAATCTACTAATAAAGTTAAATAAGTAAGGAGTAAAAAATGAAAAGAAACAAATTTTTGCCCAAGCTTCAACGCTTATTTCTTTCATTAGCGATGTTGCACCATCAGGCATTTTTACCTCTGATTTTTTATAACAAGTAACAAGAGTATTTTGTTGATATGAATTGTTCAGAATTGAAATTTACAAAGATTTTAACACATATTTTATTAACGAATGTAAATATAAGAAGCAAATTTTATACGTGAAATGCCAAACAAAACTTGAGTTTTAAGAAAATTAAATGAAAAAAGAAAGGATAAACAATATTTTTCCTAATAAAAGCTTACCAATTATACGTTTCTAACAAAAATACGAATTCATTAAAATAACAAAACGAATAAAACAATCAGATTTTATTTCTTTTCCTATTGTTATGAAGAATGATTTCGAATCTAATGTATGTCTGAAACATTGAGTTTATATATTGATATCTCAGTAAGTATATAGTTGAATAAGGTTACCTTAAATTTTTATGGTACAACATTTAATAAAGTCAAATTCTATCCAGTTTGTTTGACCACTTTCTAAAATAATTCAATGAAATACGTTTTATAATTTAAGTTTTAGAAGACAATGAAAATGATTTGAAATTAGAAAATGCCAATACTTGAGGACTACAATGTCTCAAAGTAATCTTATTAAAACCATTTTTTTAAGAAATTAATAAGACATCAATACCTCAAAATATTATTGAATTTTTCTTACTTACCTTAAAACTAATGCACTATAATATTTAAGTAAAAAGACAAAAATTCAAAATAAAGTACAAATGACATCTTATGTTTAAAAGATTATATATATATATATATATATATATATATATATATATATATATATATATATATATATATATATATATATACACTGCTGGACAATTGCTAAGGACGGATCACAAATTGCAATGTAGCATAACATTAAGCGAGACATGAAGCCTAGTAGGATAAAATATAGTTGCCACACTGTTCAGACATTAGAATAAAGAATATTTATTGTTCTGGAAAATACAAAAGCGGTGAAACGTGTGAAAGAAAAAAATGTTCATTTGATGCTGCATACGGAAAAATGGAACAATGCATCTAAAAGTCAGCAGGCACCTTGAAGAAAGGTTTCAGTACGAGATATGTCCACCGTGGAGTGTGAAACATTCCACACGTCGTATCATAATTTGCAAAACATTATCCAGCAGCTGTTGAGGCAATTTATCCCATTCCTCTGGGAGTGCACGGATGAGGGTGTTCTTGTTTGTCGGAGGATAGTTTCGACCAGCAATTTGCTATCCAAAGCATCCCACACATTTTTTATGGGGTTTAGATCTGGAGAACGTGATGGCCATACGAAGCGTTGAATACCCTCGGTGTCTAGACAATCCTGGACAGAGAGTGTTCAATGACATGTTGCGTTGTCATCCAAAAAAAATTATCACCAATAACACCACGGAAAAGACAAACATGAGGCAGTAGAACTTCATTAATATATCGTTGGCCCGTCATAGTCCCATTCACAACCATATGTAGGGGCATGCGGCCATTGATCATGATGCCGGCCCACACCATTACACTGCATGTCGGATATCGGTCCCTTTCCTGGATATTTTCTGGACGATAAGCAGTACCACTCTCGCGCCAGATCAGTTGGCGTCTACAATCCGATGACAGACTGAACTTACTCTCATCTGAGAATAGTACGCATGCCCAGTTCTGTTCAGTCCATTGAGATGCTCACGACACCATTGCAAACGGGTAGTAAGTTTCTGTCTGGTCAATGGGATACGCATAACAGGTCTGCTGGCATATAGTCCTCCTCCCCTCAAACGTCTGGCAACAGTTTTTCGGGAGATCTGCTTTCCTGAGATAGCAAGTAATTGATTTGCCACCTACTGAGCTAGGGTGCGCCTGTTCCTTTTTGCTGATAGGACGATATATCTGTCTTTTGAAAGCGTCGTACTTCTAACACGACTTTCCCGTGCCGCCTACTACACATTCCAGTAGTTTTAAATGACTTCCACAGCCGTGAAACAACGCTGTGAGCGATATCGAACTCCCTTGCAACATCTGCTATTTTTCGCCCTACTTCGATCTTTACAATAATTCGGCCAAGCATAAAATCATCTAATTGATGTAGCGAAGACATGCCAAAAATTTCAAGTTCGTCTATTAAATCTTTCCTGTAAAACTTTGACTTGAAGCAACAACTGTCCACACGTGTCAAACGTGTCAAAACCTTTAAAGCTCTTATGAACGCTATCACACGATGAACAGACGTGGAAAAAATATTGCATACTTCTTCTTACTATACCCACACTTATTCTATTTTTTTATCCATTTTGCTTCCTTTCATTTTGTGGTTGCTATGGATGATAGTGTTATCCGTCCTTAGCAATTGTCCAGCAGTGATAACTATTACATAATATATTTCTAAGCAAAGTTTTACTTCACATCATTAAAATAAAATAATAATAATTTTATTTAAATATAACTTTCAATTATTAATATTATTAATATCAGAAAGTTACATATAAATAAATAGTTATCGAAATTCTTACTTCACATTTCATTAATGTGATGATAAAATTCGCTTAAAAATATATCCTATGCAAAAATTAACATTAAATCATCATTCATTTATTTCCTTTTAAAAGTCTATAGTAAATTTTTTTCATGCCATTCCTAATATTTATGAAGAATATAAAATAAAAAATGCTTATAATTTAAATATATTATTTACTATTTTAAAATAAATTTTATTTATATATATAAAATAACAAATAATCTTTGCCGAAAAACCTTAATATTTGCATAAACAATAGGATAAAATATTTTCAATGATAAGGCAAAAATGTAAACTGAGATATTTATAAATCTTTCAAACAGAAAATAAAACATAGAATATATTTCCACAGCACAGATTTCTTTCTCAGTTGAATTCCACTGAGAAAAATATTTCTCAAGAGATTGTTGCAAGGGCGTGTCAAGGAATTTATCACCATAAAGAGAATAAAATATTTTCAAGGAATATTTTCATCATAAAGAAAATAAAATGTATAAATGAATAAAATCATTAATAGATAAATAATGTATCAAATAATAAAATCATTACAATATAAAATAATGCATGTTCTTTTACAAATTTTAAACTATAATAGAACTTCATTTACTTTTTTATAATAGATCATTTTATTCTCAGTACAAACAATCTCCAACATGTTTCTAAAAATTTTAATTTTTCATACAAAAATATTTAAATGAACAAATAGTACATTGAAATTTAAATAATGTCTAATTACTCACAAAACTATGGCATGACAAATTTAGAAATTATCTGTAAGAGTCATAAGGAAAATTTAAAATATACATAATAGCCGAAAATGTTTGAAAACTTTCTTAACGGATATCAAATTAATGTTAATAATATATGCAATGGTAACTGTAAATACATCATATATATATATATATATATATATATATATATATATATATATATATATATATATATATATATATATATATATATATATATATATATATATATATATATATATATATATATATATATATATATATATATATATATATATATATATATTCATTAAGAAAGTTTTCAAAAATTTTCTATATATATATATATATATATTAAAACAAGAGTGATTTTGCAAAATTGAATTTAAAAAGTTTAAATTTTTATAAGGAAAGAAAAGTTTTGTGCTGAATAAAAGACAAAATAAAGACAAACCATGAGAAATTTGCTTACAGTACGGAAAATAACATGTCTTTATGATCCCTACAATAATATCAGAGATGTCTATGAAGAAGAAAATTGAAGAAAAAAGAAAAACAATGTAAAACATTCAGCTCAAATCAAATAGCATGTAAGTTATTCTCATTTGCAATTTTTATTACTGTTCTTAAAAGCTTGGGAAAGATTTTCTAAGCTTTTCTCTTATTTTATTCAATAAGAACTGTGGCTCTTAGGATTTTACTTCAAAAGTGTGTTAAAATATTTACTGTTAATAAAATGTTTTAGATAAAATAGACTGATGCTTAGTAGAAGTTAAATATGAATAATGAATAAATAGTAAATTTATCACTTTTTGAAACTATATGACTTTCTGTTCCAACAATCGTAATAGTGCTATTTTTAAGCATCATCATGTTTAAAAGAATAGCTACTATAAATAAACACACTAATGAAATGCTATATCTAACAAATCATCAAGGAATGGTAATGTAATAATATTTCTATAATTTTTCGTAATTGTACTAGTATCTTTATGACCAATAATTAATATAAAACTATAAATATAATGTTCATTATTTGAATGTTTGGAAAATTCGTATTACTAATTATAAATATTTATTAACAAAAAGGCATACATTTTTAATAACAAATATTTAACATTTTTTTAATTTTTACTGATGAATTTAAATAATACTTTGCCATTACTATTTAATTTTTTTATGTAAACACACATCACCATCTGTAAGTGTGAAATGAAATAAAATACATTTCAAGAATTAAACTTAATGGTTTGAGCTAAATGGCAGAGAAATGACCTTGAGACCTTCAAAAAAAGACCGAAGGCTCTTGAGGCATAAGTTATGCAAGATGTAATAATTCTAGCAGAGGAGCAGCTTGTGGCTTTAGAAAAAGTTAAAGAACAAAGATGGGGAAATTGAAACACCGGCTTGAAATCCCAAAAAATGGTTTTAAAACTCTGCTTAAATGTTATGAACAGAATCATAAAGTTATTATAAATGTTTATATAAAATTTTGAATATGGAGATAATATTTCTTAAAATATAGTTTTTAAATTTTAAGAAATAATAACGCGTATAAAGTCCAAAAAACTATATCTCAATGCAATATTTAAAAAAATGTTGCACTAAGATACAAACTACAAGTCTAGAATTAAAATTTCATTTATTATTATGTTAACTTTACAGAAATAATAATGAATACATAAGTACAATTATTTTATTAATATTTATATGTCTCTAAATTTAAATTCAAAATATGTTGGCAAATGCTGCAAACAACTATCATCGTTCAGAAAAAGGGATTTAGTGAACAACTTTCTAATTAAAAAGCTTCTGTAATGACAAATTTTACGAAAACAAATGTTATCGTATCAAACAAGCCATTCTGACATCATGTTTCTTAATAACGAATGTGTAACTTGGAATAGTTAATTTTTCCTTTTATTGCAAATTTTAAAAAATTATTTCTGTACAAAAATCAGAAGTATATTATTTACTTCTGATTTAATTCTAGTTTAAAACACTACAATTAAAGAATTTACAAAGTTATTAGATATTTTGAAAATAAATCGCGAGCATGTTAAGGAAATGAGTTTACAAATAACTAAATTTTTTATGTATATACTTAATATACAGCTTGCCAACTGAAAAATTCAATCAGTTTATTTCATTAACAATTATTTTCTTAACATTTAATTTTATTAAAAGGAAAAGACAGATGATATTTTGAATTATAAATATATTTTTAAGGCAAACATTATCAAATACGTAAGATATTCAAAGGTAATAAAATTTAGGCTATTTTATAGATATTCAAAATTGTCTACTTATCACGCATACAAAACACAAAATAAGTGTACAAAGTTTTACAGTGTACTCAATATTATTTAACAAGTTATTCATATTTTTACGTAAATTTATGAGAATTTTGAGGATTTTTAAAAATATAAATTTCCTCTAGTGCTTTTTTGGCTAACAAAATTTTAATTTTCGTGTGCAATGTATAAAGGAAATCGAAAATTCTTTGCATCGTTTACAAGATACACTTAATAACTTCGCAACAAAAAGGGTACTCAAAAGTTGAAATTTAATAGCTTTTATAAAAATTACTAAAATAAAAAATTTTTCTATAGTTTTAGAAATATTTTATGTTGTGCTAAATGAATGCTATAAATATACAGATTATTCATCCATTCTGTATCAATGTTCTAAGATTTATAATTTTACATGCAATATATATATATTTTATGAACATTAATATCGTATGCCTTCTTCTTATTAAAAAAGTTTCTCAATTTAATAATTAAAAAAAGTTGGAAAGTGATTTATTTACACTTAATTTTATAAATTAATTTGTATTACATTAAATATAAATACCAGTTTTCTAAGAGCTTGCAGCTATTGCCTTTAGAAGAATTAAGTTTATCACATATTTTTAAAGGATTAATTTCTGTGACAAAAAAATGCATTAGTAATTTACATTAAACTGTAAATAAATGTTACAAAAAAGGAAATAGACATACAAATAATCAGTAGTTTAGAATTTTATTTTGTTGTACTTTTTTTATTTTGCTCTACTTTGAACATTTTAATTGAGAAGAACTTTTATTTCAATATTTTATTTGGGAAGGCGTGAATAAAATACATAGAAAATCTATTATAGTTCAAATTTATCACTGTTGAAACTCTTCGAAATTGAAGTTCTGAAATAAGGGGATTAAGCAAATAAAAATACTTCGACTGAATAGCATTGTGTTAAAGGAATACGCATTGCAATAGTAACTGAATCTCAAAACATTGTTTGCGAATCAAATTTCAAGAAACTTTTATTTGAATGCTTAAGTATTCATTTGCCATCACTAGAATGTCCTCCCAAATGACAAGCCATAGTGTGTTTAAATATATCTAAATATTCTCAAATGTAGTTAATAATTTTACGCAAGTATAGCTCTGTGCCAGTTGATTTAATATAAATTTGTTTAGTTATTAAAAGTTTTGTATAATTTTAATTATTTATATTAATTTGGCTTTTTTCTAATTCTTAATACAATGTATGAATTTTTTAAAATAATTTTGAAAAAATATGTTTTTATTTTTATGTAGATTATTATATTCAAAGGTCAATGAGATATCATAGAGAAAGATTCTAATAATTAGATAATTGAATTTGCTAAATGATTTATGTTATTTTAATGCATTTATGTATTCAAGGTCTTACACTTAACTTTGTTTTAACTATATCAATGCTAAAATTTAAGCAATCCTGACTGAATCCTTTTAATTAATATAATTTGAGTTCATTAATAAAACAGATCATATATCGAAACCAAGAAAAATATAAAAACGATAAAAGGATGATGATAACTCGTTGGATTTTCATCCTCTGGAATTTTATGTGATTATGTAATATAAAAAATTAACAATTAAATAGTATTTTCAAGAACTAAAATACCTATATTGGTTTTTTTTATACATATAATTTAATAATTCAGATAAATACATATTTTCTTATCAAAAAGTGATAGAAAATTGGAAATCAAAATCCACAAGAGTAAGCCTACACGTATTATTTATTAGTCAAAGATCAATCATACAAATTATTTTATTGTAAAATTGTGGTGTGAAATTTTATTTCAGAAAATAAATTTTAATAACATTATTAGCTAAACTATTTTGTTTTGGAAATGTCTATCATCGGAAAGAATCTGAATTAAAGATTACATTAATTTATGTAAGTAAAAATTTGTTAACATATCTGATAGTTGATAAATAGCATGAAAGTTCACGAAAAAATACTAATTCTTTGATTACTTTATGTTAAAATTAATAATTGATTTGTATTTTTTTAAATTTGGACCTGTTTTCTTTCAAATTTGATTAAAAATATATTATTTTTATAACAATACAATATGGAGATTCACCGTTTCCAAAAAGTAGGTTGCGTTTACTAGAGTACAAAGTACCGGGTTTGATTCCAGGCTCTGTTGAACAGTGTGAGATGGATGATGTATTTTTATCGACTGCGTGCAAGTATATGCAAGTTTTTAGTAATTCGAAATATACTAGGTGTTCAACTCTTGGTAGGTTTCGGGTTTCTTATTTTGTAGCACGTGACTATGGCACATCATAAGAAAATTCTTTTTGGAAAGCAACTACCCAATGCATATCAAAGTGACTTATTAGTACGGCTGTCCTTTTGTTAGTCTGTTACACATTACAAATTAGACAATTGACATGAGAATTTAATTAAACTAAGTGAAATATTATAAGATTAGTAATTTAAAGTTGAAAATTTAATATACTAATGAAGATATAATTTGTAATAAAATAATAAGATTATTATAAATATTTAACAATAACAACATTAAATATTAATTTTCATTAATTTTTTCCATAATATTTTGAAATATGTTTTAAAAAATTCTTTTGTATACATTATGGATGCATGTATTTATAAAAATTTGATTAAAGAATATTTTATATATCATGCATTAAAAAGAAAAGTTTATAAAATTATGGAGAAAAAATAATTTAACAGTTTTCCTTAAGACATTTTTACAGTGTATATCAAATATTTTTACAAATATTCTCTTTGATTTTCTGACATAAAAAGAAAGAACTCTAATTTTTTTCCTATTAAAAAAGGAATTAACTGCATTTTATTTAGCAATACATGGTCTAAAAGAAGGTAGAGCAAATAAAGAATTTCATTTCTTTCACTGAAGATCTTCTTTTTATAGTAAGTTGTTTGCTACAAAAAATACATATTGTTATTATTAAAACTAAATGTTAATGTTCTTTTTTGAAAGAAAAAACTTCTTTTTATATCCTTCAACAATTATGAAAAGAAGAAGCCAAAGAACATTATAGAAATCACTTTGAATGTTTTCTTTATATGTTGTTTTAACGCAACTAATGTTTTGTTGTTGCTACTTGTAATAGTTGGAAATTTATACGGTTTTGGTTTTCGTTACATTTTAATTATACACTAACTTTAAGTACATTTTATTTCATATAACATTTAAACACAAATTTTATTTTATAAAATGTCTTGTAAAATGAAATGAGTGTCTAAATTATTAAAATAAAAACACTTTGCAGGATTTCTTTTTATATTGTTTTAATAGTATTGCTGTTACCTAAAACAGTTTGAAATTTATATGATTTTAAATGTCGTTATCTTTATACACTACTTTAAGTAAATGACCTTTAGTTTATACACATATATTAAGTTCAAGAAATAGATAAACAAATTATTACAGAGTTACTAATTAGATCGGTTTTTCTAAATTTAATAATAACAAATTATTATAAATAAATTTAATAATAACTTTTTATTAACATGTTTCAAATAAAAAGAAAATTAATATGTAATGAAGTTAAGATTGTGTATTTTACGTGGTCTGAAATTTACAAAACAAGTTCTTAGATAATCATGATTATATTTAATGATATTATGTATAGTCTAACAATAATGAAATTTACAGGATAATTATCTTAATACACATATAATTATTTCATAATCAATGTCCATCTTAACAGTATTTAAACAAACTTTTTAAATATTAACATTTTAATTTTTAAGTCTGAATAGATTTTCGAAGAAACTGAGTCATATAATTCAAAATTTATGCATCACTTAAGAATTTTGTTCTTTTTCAACACTATCAGTTTTTAAAACACAATATTTGAAGTAAAATATTCATTTAACTACTTCAGACATTTTTGTTTTTTCCTCCCTGAGTTAAATTTTCTAGCCTGTTATTTTTAATTAAAAATTATTAATAATATGCCAGACAATAATTTGACATCAAAAGTGCAATTTTATCAGCAAAATATTTCATTTTACTAGGAAATACAAATATTTTCCTAATTTTCTTTTTAAAATGGTTTTGCTAATGAAAATATTACTAAGTGATGTTAATTACATGCTAAATAAAGAATTTGGTAAATGTCATGATATCATTAGGGAAGTGGATAATATTAGATAATTTTAAATTATAAGCAGCAAATATACAGTAAGAAGTAAAAAAATTCAATTAAGCTAATTTTATAAATTATTTTGTACTATTTATATAATTACAGCGTAATTGAACGTTTTTTTACTAATTTTGGAGCATTATTTTATACTACTCGTGAAGCAAGTTTCTTAAATTATGTCAATTATAAAAATAAAAAACTTGTTGAAATATAATTAACCTATTATATTTCATATCCAAATATTTAATAATAAGAATAACTTGTTTGGATAATGTTTAGCTAGCTTCTTTGTAAATATTATGCAACGCATTACTCAAATATGAAAAAGTAAAAAATGAAATCATAAAAATTAAAATAGTATAGCAATATACATTTTTTAATTGGCAATGAAATTAATAATCATTTAGACAATACATATTAGTGCAGATTATTAAAAAAATTATGAGAAAACATTAATGTTATATTTTCTTTTAATTTAAAACATTAAATTGTATACTAAAACAATACATTTGTTTAGCAAATGGTTTAAATGATTATTTCCTATAATTAAAAATCCACATAAATTCACAAATTTATTAACCAAGTGTGTTACAAATAAATATATAATATATTGAAACCAATATAAATAAACTTGTAAATATCATTGTATATAAGTCTTTTCTAAATCATTGTATCATTGTATATAAGTCTCTTCTAAATATTTAGAAGAGTGTTAAGAGGACTTTTTCTCGCATTTTTTAATGCTTCAGATTTTTATCCAATGAAATCTACTGGTTTATAAAAATATGTGAGATAGAATAAGTAATAAAACTTATATTATGAAAGCAAGAACGGTAAAAAATCCTTTGCTGTAAAATTTTATTAAATTAATATACATTCATGAGGATCTTATGTAAGCTTATTAAAACTATAAATTTTAATACATTTTTTTGTTATTTAATGCATTAAGATCAAAAAAGTAGCCTGTTTTAGTCTAACTTATATATGTTGATTTAAAAATTCTTAAGTTTTAAATTTAGACTTCAATTTATGAATCTTTCAATTGATAAATAGATTATTTAGGAAGCTTACGTTTGTATTTTTAACAGAAAATATAAATTTCATATTTCGTCTAAATGAAAATATACTTTTCTGTAGGCGTAATGCAAATAGCAAAATGTGGCATGTATAATACACCCAAAAATAAAATAAAACCAGAACTTACTTTAGAGTATCAATACAAATATTTCTTCAGTTCTGTTCAAAATAAAACATAATTCATACGAAAAAAAATTTAAGCGAAACTGAAAAAATTGTAGTTCAAAATGTTATGTAAATATTAGCATTTTGAACGACATATACAGGGTGATCATAATTAAACTGCAAATTTAAAAACGCTGTAAAAAAAGAACCACTGGTCAGAAAGACCTGAAATTTCACCAAAATGTACTTCAAACAGGGGGATTTTGTTTGGTGAAGGAAAAAAATTAGGAAAAAAAAAGTGGCCTATAGATGGCGCTGTAAAGGTGGTTATATGCAAATTAACGTCTTGTATAAAATGCTGAGTAGCTTGAATTCTCGTTAATTGTTGATGGTGATGCAACGCCATTTTGGAAATGACCGTATTATCAGCCGACATTTTCCAACTCCCTGGCCGCCACGATCACCGGACATCACTTCCTGCAACTTTGGGCTCTGGAGATTTCTGAAAAATGTTGTGTACAGTGCTCCACTAGATACCTCAGCGGATTTGAAATGCCGCATTACTCAGCATGTTAACAACATCAGCACTGATACACTCCTAGCTGCTGTGGAAAATACCGTTTCACGTTTACACCTCCTAATAGAAAATGATGGACACCATATTGAAAATTTCTTGAAGAAGAATAAGGACAGTTAAAAACCGAATTATTGTTCGCTTTTTCTACGGTTTTGGCCGCAGGGCAATTAAAAACCGATTTTTTTCCTATTCGATGTACTACCACCTTGTCGCTCTGAATAGGCTTTACACCAAGAGTGCAACAACATCTGCCTGACTTACTATAGCAAACTGGTTTAACGTTCAGCTTACAGCCACAATTGATTATCGTTCATGTCAGAATTCATGTAATTAACCTACAGCCGCCTGTGCAGCGCCATCTATTGGCCACTTTTTTCCTAATTTTTTGCAGCGCCATCTATTGGCCACTTTTTTCCTAATTTTTTTCACACGCCAAACAAAATCCCCCTGCTTGAAGTACATTCTGGTGAAATTTCAGGTCTTTCTCACCAGTGGTTCTTTTTTTATGTGCGTTTTTAAATTTGCAGTTTAATTATGATCACCCTGTATATATATATATATATATATATATATATATATATATATATATATATATATATATATATATATATATATATATATATATATATATATATGTATGTATATATATATATATATATATATGTATATATATATATATATATATATATATATATATATATATATATATATATATATATATATATATATATATATATATATATATATATAATATATTGTTTTGAAAATACTCTCATCACTGTCTAAATTTTCAAACTATTTTAAGAATCCCAATTTTCAAACTATTGTAGCGCATAAATGGGTTTTAATTACGTTTTGCATAAATAATTTACAAAGGTTTACATTATTGATTTAGAAATTAGGAAAAGATTAGTCGTAGAGAATAAAAACAGCATGTTAAAAACAGGTCAATAAACAAAGCTCTGAGTTGAAGTCATATTTGAAATAATTTGATATAAGTAAATGTATTAAGGTAAGGACAAAATTAAATTTAAATGGTAATCTAAAAGTGATTTGTACTCTTAAAAGGATCTGAAATTATTTTAATTAAACCGACGAATTATATTTACAAATTGTGAATAAAATTAGCCTGATATAATGACGCAAAAACAATAATAAAAAAACCTTGAGATCTTGCAGCTGTAAGAAATAAAAAGAATTTTTCACAAAAATTATATCACACTATTAGAATTGCGTTTGTATCCCAACAGACAATAGATTAAGAAATTAATTGTTATCGTGTTTCCTGTACATGGCTCAAAAATATAAATGCATGAATATAATATAAGCATTTTGCATTTTTGTTTCATAAAAATAAATATGCATGATATAAATAATATAATGATAAAAATACAATATAATAATATTTCAGAATTTTCAAATAATTATTAAAATTTATTGTATTATATATATATTATTAATAAATTCTAACCAGTTTAAGAGTATAGAGTGAACTTAAAACTATTTGTCACTTCTTTTTTTACGTTACAATTATTTTATAGTCATGTAATATAGTCATGTCAACATTTTCAATTTTTTAAAATTAAAAATAGCTATTAAACCCTTTAAACAAATCAGTTAAATCAGAAATCAGTGAACAACTTAATTGTAATTTCAATATTTCTCGTTTAAAATAAGTCTTTCATACACAATGCATAAAATGTGAAAAGGGACATCAAAAATGTATTTTTGAAAAATAGGAAATTTTTATCTGAAGCTACTTTAATAGTTCATGCAAATAAGATCCAATCTGTAAAAATTATTTCTTGACAAAGGTCATAATTCAATTAAGAATAATGTCTGTTGGTAAGACATGGAATCCAAATTTTGGACTATATATGATGCACTAATATATAAAAAATAAAAAAATTGTATCCATACAAATTTTATTTCTGTGTAAATGATATAAATTAAGACAAGCAGAATACAGTACAGAATTTAATCAAGATAATGTAGATCATGAAAAGGAAAAATAAGCAAAACTATTTCGAGATAGTAGGGCAGGCAAAATAATTTTTACGGGACAAAATATAATCAGTAATTTCTTTCCTTACGAATGTTCATAGAGTTTTCCTACCTTAATCTTCTCTTTCGGTAATTGGAAGATATTTATGTAATTAATACTAGCGTTATAACATATCTTAATTATATAGTAAACGGAGCCAAGACTAAATTGTATAATTTGATGAATTAAATATATATGTGAACGCAATTATTAAATATTCTGTGACCATAAGCTAATATAGCTATCTGTACACGTACAAAGATTCTGATGAAAACTTATCTTTCCAAAAAGTAAATTTCTGAAAAAATAAAATATTAAATCAACACGTTTGGATGATAATTTATTGAATACTGTCAAATAAAAACCACTATTCATATGGTTAATAATCAATTTTCGGAGAAAATATAACATTGATTTCCATATAAACAGACATATTTATATATGTATGAACTATACTGAATATTAATATCCCTTTCTTTGTACGGAAAACTCATTTTAAGTTCTGTAGAGATAAATTTTTACATAAATGCATCTTGTAATATTAAGTATTGTATCTGGTTACTTATAAAATTTTTCATTAATGGAATATTAATTTATTTTGGAGAAACACACTCAGCATATAGAGATATACAAATTAAACTCGTGTCCATAAATTAAGGATAATACGCGTTCATGCAAAGAAAGAGAGAGAAGTAAAACAAATGCAACTTATTTGTAAAGTCTATTTATTAAACAAAAGGTAAAGCGCAAAAAAGATGCTATATGTTTGTCATCATTAATAAAAATTGCGATTTTTAGTCCCTGGAGCAAATTTTCAAAATGAACCTATTTACAGAAACCAATGTAACATGGTTGGTATGATGATTAATACATAATATGCCCCTAGACGATGCAACACAGGCCGTACAACATCTAGACATGCTGAGTATCGATTTGATCTTGGGGAATATTACAGCACTCACACATCAAGCAATGTTCTCCGAAATTCCGGTAGACATGTTGATGGGCTGCAATTCGTCTGTTAAGCATGCCCCACACGTCGTCGGTTAAGCATGTCTTGGATTCAAGTCCGGTGAGTATGCTGGCCAGTCCATACGGATGATATCGTCCGATTGAAGGCATTCATCTATGTTTGCACGGTGAGAATGGATGTTGTCATCTATAAACAGAAATTCTGCACCCATGGTGCCCCGAAACAAACGTAGATGTTGTTACACAATAACATCCTGATAGATGTGGCCTGTCATGGTTACATTCTGAACATGCAGGTTACGTCGACATTCCAGACGGCCGATAATTTTACCACGCAAAATATCATCCAAATGCTTCCTTTGTGCCATAACTATGCGGTTATTGCACTGAAATTCTTTTAAAGCGCTTGTGAGCAATTTTACATCTTTGCAACCATTCATTATATACCCCTCTCTTACACTCTCGTCATTGTGACGAACTATCGGCGGCATTCTGTGGTTTCTAGTAGTTTACATATTATTCTTCAAGATATGTGTGATAATCCTACATGTGAAATTTTTATTTTAGAGTTCAATTCTGTGTGATTCTGAATTATTCTTTATTTATGGACATGAGTGTATAAACTAACATATTAAAATCAGTTATTACTTTAATTTTTTTTTGGGCTTAACCTCTTTATGTTCGGAGGAACTTTTATAATAATGAATACACAATTATAAAATCAGGTTTTATATTTTAAGAAGTGCTTATGGTAAAAAAGTAGCGTAATGAGCGGTAAACTCAATTGACAATATAATTAAGTAGAGATAAAGACTGAAAATTAAAGAAAATGAAATTCATTTGTTATGCATTCATTTTGTATAGCATTCTTCTGCGTTTTAATTAGTATTTCTCTTTTAAAAGCATAAATTTTATTTTTAACTATATTTAAGAAAATTAAGTGTTCTGTGCCTTTTAATATATAAGAACATTTCAAAGTTAGGTATTGCGGTAACTTTACATAAATATTTTATTGCAAATAAAATAATTAAAACTGGATACTTCTTGAGTAATGTCTTCTAAATATTGTTCTAATGTCTATTGCACACCTATTCCAATGATGATGACTAGAATTTGTAATTCAAGTCATAAATAAATAGTTAATATTTATTTATGACTTGAATTACAAATTTCTATTTTTAATTTGAATCTGAAAACAATTTGAACCTTAAAATTTACATCAATTGCATATGTATTACATTATTCATACATACAATTGCATATGTATGCATATGTATTCATTTGTATTACATATGTAATATGTAATCAATTGCATATGTATTACATATTACATATGTATTGCATGCATAAGTACAATGTAGTACAACGAAGTACAGAGTAGATAGTTTTCCTTTTAAATTGAATTTTGTAATAACATAAGAGTTAAAATTTATTTTCTAGCAACAAGTGAACTTAGAAATTATTTAAAAAATTTTATTTTCGATTTTTCTATTTTTATTTGTATTTGAGATAAAGGCAAAACAAATTTGACATTAATAATAATAAATATTCTGTTATACGAATCATTCACTAGCAATATTATACATGTTAATATTTATATTTTGTTGTAAAAATTTTATAATCTTAAAATATTTTTGTGTATCTTTAGAAATATAATTTTCATATCATTTGTATAAATTATTTTCAATCATGATTTAAAATACATTATTCCAAAAATTTTTCTGTTTAATTGAAAACGCTTAAGCTAATTAAAAATTAAACCACACAATATTTCCTAAAATTTGCATGATGAGAACTGCTAATGAATGGACAATAGTTTCCCTCATTTCAAAGGAGATTTGACTGTATAATCATCAGTTTCTTTAAACATTTAGTTAATTAGAATAATAAGTATAATCAGCTGTTTAGTAATCATTTTCTTAAGTTTTTCAATTAAATTAATTAATTTTTCCTTTTAGGTGTGGTTTTTTAATGAAATTTAATGATGCCATTAACAATAAAAACTATTCAGAGAAAGCTATTTCTGGTAAAATTTTGAAGATTGCGTTGTATTTACAGCGCAAAATAATACTCACATACAAAAAGAAATTCCTAAAAGAAGAACAAATTTTATTTTGAAAAAACTAATATAAAATATTTTGCATGATATACCAAATAAAAAGAAAAGTTTTATATGGTTATTTGCTTAAAATATTTTTGTAAATAACTAATTACGAAATAATCCTAAATAGAATGACAACCTTTAATTTAAATCAATGAAGCTTATGCTAAAAAATTAATCTTGAGTTGAAATGTATTCAGCATTTACTAACATAGATTATGATAAGAAATTAATTTTTACTTATCAAATATTTTACATTATTCCTTGTCAGTATGAAGTTCATCTGCCTTTTGAATAATTATTTCAAAATAAATCAAATAATATCATCAGAAAAATTCCTAATTTAAAACCAATATTAATACTTGAATACACATTGAAATCGATTTTTTCCTTTGTTTATCATCCATTCTTTGCCATAAAAAAATTAGTTGAAGCACATTTGTTCAAAAAACGGATTAAAATGCATGATCAAATTTTGCATTTAAAAGGAGTGCATTTCAAAATTCTATTTTATTTGCTCAGATAACTGATATTTAGTGGAATAAAATTAAAAAATAAAAGTAATTTAATTTACTAAACAAACTTGCTATAAAGAATTTTTTGTCATTAAACATAAAAAGAAAAAAACTTGTTTGCTTGAATTCTTATTTTTGTATGTCAATGTTTATTTGAATGTCGTATTCTCCCACTGAAAAAATTAAAAGGTTTCCTCAGATTTTCCTTAAAAATTATATAGAAATTATTGTTTTGTATTGCTGTAATGTATAGTTAATTCACAGAGAATAATCATGATAATTTCACAGTTAGGTTGTTAGTAATGATAATATATACAAAAGTTTATTATTAAAAAGATTGAGAAATGATTTTCTTGTGTCACTGCAAACTGATTGTTTATTATCATCAATTCACTAAAATTTATCACAATTAACCGAATAAACAAATGTCTCTAAAACATTCGGAAAAATACTACAGAGAAAAGTAGCCAAACAGAAATAAGTGAAAATTAATGTAACAGTAAATAAGAATTGACACAAAGGCTTTAATCAACAGTTTGAAGAATAATTTATAAGGATAAAATTATTTTTTAAAAGTTTGTTCTTGAATTTACAGGCAGAAAAGTCGAGCATTTAATGGGTATTGTTATACGTTTTTATGGAAATAAGGGATCAAGAAATATTTTCATTTGAAACTGCCTACAAAACAAATAAGAGTGTGCAAACATTAAGCATAAATTTAGATAGGTGAGATATTAGCTCCTGAAGCTTACTAAGTCTAAGCCCTAGTTGAAGGACTCTTCAGTGTAGTAGGAATTCATTCAATGTTAGATAATAGCCATTACAAGTATATAAAATTTAATGAGACTATTAATTTTTATATAGAAAAGTGTATTTCTGACAACTCAAATACAATATATCATTTTTATCATCCAACTTACAGGAAAAAGTAAAATACTATTAGTTTGTTTCACATTCTTTAAATGCGACTTTTTCACAAAATTAATTTGATATGTTTAAAGTTTAATACAAGAATTATTTATTATCAAAAAGTATAATTAGAGTGATGTAAAAATACAGATATTCCTCAGAATTTAATAACTATAAAAAACATAATATTTACATTAATTTTAAATTTATTCTAGATATTTCTTTAATTTAATAATTTCGAAGTAAATTTAAAGGCCACTTTTATATTCTCTGCGTAAATATAAAATTATATAAAACTTAGATAGCTAAATTTAATTAAAGCTAACATTTTAAATATATATTGTTAAATTTAGTTGAAACAGATATTTTAAGTTCAGTTTAATCTTCTATTCCCTTTATTTTAATGTAACTTTTTTGATATTCATGTGACTTCCTTATGACCTCTTATATTTTAAAAATAACATAATTTTTTTTAAAATTTCAGTTTAGGTTATTGAAGAAACTTATTTTTATTTTCATGCATTTGTCTAATTTATCTATTAAATCATTTACGACATTTAAAAAATGCACATTTTTTCTGTCATAAATATTTTTGGGCTTGTTTGATTTATTATTTTAAGTTTATCTAATAACTATAATTGAAAACTTCAATATTAGAATTTAATTATTTTCTCTCAAAGTCTCATCGTCACTTATTATATCAAATAACATTTCATAAAAACATAAGTTAAGCAAATAAGCAAAGTTACGATTACTATATTTATAATATTTTTGCACAGATTTAAAATAATCTACTTATAACATCTTCACTAAATTAAAACTTATAAATGCAAATTAAGTTTTAATAGAAATTTAGTTAATTTAATTTTCAACGTTAAGGATTTTTAAAATATATAATTCCTGTGTTCACATCTCTCTCTCTCTCTCATTATTCTTCTTTTCAACCAAATTAGAACATTTTAACATTTTTTTTAATCCCGCTCGCAACTTTCTGAAGTGTTATTAACATTATAAGAAAACATACTTCTATAATTCTTTCTTAAATAAAATTAAGTAAATAAAATTAGTTTTTATGTTTAAGGAAAAATTGTATTTAAATTACTTAAAATCAATTTAATTTTCGAATAAAATTTAGTTATAAAGTATATTTAAACATTATTTTCCTCAATATATTTATATATTTTTTTAGAAAAACAATTGAGAAAAATTATAAAACCCCTTAAATATAATTTAATTCAAGAAGAAAGATTAAATTCAAGAATACCGAATATTTTTTATTTTGTGCTGTCACTAAAGTAAAGCCTTGTAAGATCGGTAACTTTTGTGTGTGATTTGTATCGAATCTCGAATGTAACAGTAAATTAAATCAGTTCGAATAAATAGTTTTTTATGTAATATAATAAAACATAAATTCGATGAAGTCCAATCGAATTTCATCATTAAAACTGAGAATAATCAACACAAAGTTCAAAATCTTATTCATTTTAAGTATGTTTCAAGTTTTATCATAAATTAAAATTTAAGAAAATAAAGTATATATACAAATTATAACAACACATTGTCATCAAATGCCAATGAATAATTACAAACTATTAATGTTCCTTTGAACAATAATAGTTATTGAAATAATTATTCTATGTAACTGATAAATAACAAATAGAGGTAAACAAGTTAATTTAAAAGTATTTTTAACTTTTGCTTTAATTCATGTAACATTTAAAGTAAGAAAGAATTTTTTGTCAGCTCCAATTTAAATGTAACTTATTATACTTTTTAGATTACATCTATATTATGAACCAGTTTAAATATAAAAGAAAGTATTAGAAATTATTTTTCACAAACTGTACCAAATTTAATTAATCGTTAGTATTTGTCTCAAAAGATATATTATGTAACTCTAAATATAAAAAAATGTTTTCTACTAAAGATGAATTTTTAAATTTAAAGAATTAATAATCCTGTAATAAAATAAATAGCCTTGACTTCACTTCATATTGAGAAAACTTACTACTAAAGATTTCTATTAGCAAGTTAAGTAAACTGAGATTCCTTATAAAATCATTAATTTCATGTATGAAAATAAAATATAAAAATTTATGTCACTGAGTTTAATTTTTATTGTCTTATAAATTTTAAATTTAACTAACCATTTTTCAATTAATGATACTTTATGTTTAAACATGTAATTAAATATTTTTGTAAAAGCAATATAGACTCAATAGAAGACTCAGCGAATTTTTTAAATGATAAATTAATAAGAACTGAATTCATTGGTTAAAAATTTGAAAAAGGTTTTTGATGTGTAATAATTGTTTTTAACCTTACATTTGTTTCAGGATATATTTATTTATTTATTAAATATATATTTATTTATATGCGTTTGTGTATGTGTGTAAAGGAGTGGTTATCTTAATAATATAATATATAATCTGCTTTAATATAATAAATATATATATAAAATAATTCTTTATTTAAATGGCTTTGGACAGTTTTCGGCAAATAATAAAGTTTATATTCACCTGACAATAAATTCAATTTATTCACACAAATGCTGAATAGTAACAAAAATATCAACCCATTCCTCATGGATATATTGTGAAGCATTTCAAATAGATGCCGGTAAAGGGCGCCGATTCTGGGTATATATATATATACAGGTAACCCTCCTATAACACGGTAGTTAGGTTCCTAGAAAATGCCGTGTTGTGTGAAATCGTGTTGTATAAGACCCAGAACTAGTACAAAAGGGGGGTTACGTTCCAAAAACTTATTAAAAACAAATATTTTTTTTAATTCGACATAAAGAACTTAATTTTTATTAAATAATAAATGTATATCCAACACAAAGTAAGAAAAAAATATTTTAATCTAACGCAACCCTAATTTAATGAATTTATTCGTCGTCACTGATCAGTACAATCAACCGAGAACGTTTTTTGGGTGGAACGATATCACCTTCACTTTCAGAACTTTTTTCTCTATTTAAAGTTTTTGTATGTTTTCCACTCTTAAAAAAATCTGTAATCGAACTTTGCTGACTAGTTCTTACTAGGTCATTGTAAATTTCGCGGTATGGAGTTAAACAGTTTTGCAGCTCCCTTATGAATTTTCAAATTCTTTCCATTGGAAGGGTGTGTTTTCAAGAAAAATGACTCGAGATTTTCCGCTAAGCATAGGCCGTCTTGAAATTCGTTTAATGTTAAATTCTTAACTGCACAATCTTCATCAGAGCTAGCGTCCTCAAAATCTATTTGATTTGCATCCAGGGATGCCATTTCCATTAAATCCGCTTCGTCAACTTCTTCTTCCACTAATAATTCTTGAATGTCTTCAGTAGCCATATCCACAAAACCTTTGCCTCCGATTGATTTATCGACTTTTAATATGGCACCAATTTCGTTTTCTGATGTTTCACGCATGTTTTCTGTTTCAACTGAAGAGGGCCATATCTTCTTCCAACACGCATTTAAGGTTAATGCTTTTATTTCTTTCAGCGACAAAGATATGATTTCGATACAGTGCTTGATTAAAAATTTCTTCCAAACTTCCATTACGCTAATTGATTCCGAATCGGTTGCGTCTAAAATCCACTGTAAGGATCTTCTTATATAATACGTTTTAAAGGTATAAATAATACCTTGATCCAATGGTTGGAGCAACGAAGTAGTGTTAAGTGGTAGGAACACTATTCTGACGTTGGGATGAGTCAAATCTTGTGGGTGGCATGGAGCGTTATCTAAAAGTAATAGCACCTTAAAGCTCAAATTTTTCTGCCTTTCGTAACGCTCAACGCTTGGCACAAAACAATTTGAAAACCAATCTTTAAATAAATTTCCTGTTACCCAAGCTTTTGGATTTGCTTTCCAGTATACCGGCAAAGTGTTTTTATTTACGTCTTTTAGCGCACGAGGATTCAAAGATCTATAAACTAGCAAGGGTTTTGTCTTGCTGCACAAAAGGATCGTTAGACGATCTTTGGACACCTTAAATCCGGAAACAAGCTCTAACATTGTAACAAAACCGTGTTATAGGAGGGTTACTTGTATATATATATATGTATATATATATATATATATATATATATATATATATATATATATATATATATATATATATATATATATATATATATATATATATATATATATATATATATATATATATATATTATATATATATATACGAGGGTTACTCTGAAATTTTTGAGATTCACGCAGACGAGAATTTACAAAATAAAAATAACGGTTTGATTTTAAAGTACAAAGTATTTTAACACAGAAGAAGATTTTTTATTGACTTACTTCAACTTGTTTAGCGTGGAATAAATTTTAAACAGAAGAGAAAATGGAGTTGACGTGAGAACATTTTCGCGCTATGATGTTCTACGATTTCAAAGCAGGATTAAATCCAAGAAGAATGCATTAAACGGTTGCAATTAGCATTTGGTGATGAATCTCCAGGTCGTGCTACTGTATTCAGATGGCTTAGATAATTTAAAAGAGGTCGCAATTTTCTTCAGGATGAAGAACACACAGGAAGGCCGCCGTCGGCAGTAATCCCGGATAATGTGTCTGCCAAACGAAAAATGTTAATGGATGATAATCGCTGTACCTATCAAATGATACAAAAGGAACTTAACATTGGATCCGCAGCCATACACAAAATCATTCATGAAGAATTTCACATGAAAAAAGTAGTTTGCCGTTGGATTACCCATAATCTAACTGAGCATCAAAAAGAGGAGCGTGTCAGAATCAGTAAAGAAACTCTTAATATGCTGAATGATGGTGGCCACCGCATCATTTCTAAAATTGTAACATGTGATGAAACGTACATACCGTTTTTGAACGTTCCAACACGACAAGAAAGGAAAGTATGAGTCTTTGAAGATGATCCCACGCCGACAATGGTGAAAAAACAAAATACTGAAAAAAGTGATGTATGCCGTTTTCTTCAGAAGTACGGTATTGGTCAAAGCCATCAAGTTGGAAGGACAAAAGACAGTATTAGCAAACTGGTATACCACTAAATGTCGTCCAGAAATTCTACAAGAACTGAATGTTAAGGGACTAATGCTTCACCATGACAACATCTTCACATACAGCCGGATTAGCAGTTGAGTTTCTTAAACAAAAACAAATTAAAGTGATAGAACATCCGCCGTATTCACCTGATCTAGCTATGAGCGACTTTTGGTTATTTTTTAACCAAAAAAAGAACTTACGTGGACGTCGTTTTCATTCAGAAGAAGAGATTGATGTGGCTATAAATGCATTTTTTTCATCTATTCGAAGAAATGAATGGCTTGAGGCATTTAATCTGTGGAAAATTCGTCTACAAAGTGCATTGATGATGGAGGAGACTACTTTGAACACACCTAAAATTTTGTAAGTATAACTTTAAAAACCTAGTTGTATCTCAAACATTTCAGAGTGACCCTCGTATATATATATATATCCAGAATCGTTATAAAATTGTGTAAGCACTATATTTATTAATTAGTATAATTATATTTAATATTTTTCGCTTTTTATTTGATCAAATTAGTTTTATTGTTTATATGTATATAGTGAAAAACAGAATAAATAGTAAAAAATATTAAATATAATTATGTTTATTATTATATATTTTGTTTATACACGTTTACACATAACATATATAGATTTATTAATTTAAGAAATATCTGTCTTTTTTTACTTAATAAATCTAAATAAAATAACAAATTGAAAGACAATTAAAGAAATATTAGATAAATGAAAACATTTATCTTAATTATTTATATCTTAGTTATTTTTAATTAGTTCTTCATATGCATGAGCTTTTAAACAACTATGCCTCTTGATTTAATTAACTGCTAATTGCATTTATTTGGATCAGATCTCTTCAAACATACTTGAAATTGCTTGGATGCTTCTTTCAAACTTATCCATTTAAAGAAAACAAGACAATCAATATTTCTAGACTAAATATTTGCATGAATATGTTTACTCAATCTGAGAGCGAAAAAATGTTTGGATCTTTCTAACTCCTGAAGGAAAACTTGAGAAAATTAAGCAATTTCTAAGAAATAAATCTTTATTTGGCTTAAGGAAAACTTTCGAGAATTCTCATTAATCAGGCAAGAAAGATAATTTATTTTGTCATTTGATTACAAAGATTGATAAAATTGAAAGATTGATGGATGTGTAGCATGATAAAGAAGATTAATCATATATATGATTTATAACTGTTGAAGCCCAAAGTCACTATGATACACTTTATTTGAAATCAGTACTAACTAAAAATTGAAAATTTAAAAGTAATGGGATATACTTATTATGCATTAAATATATCAACCTCAAAGTAAAATATTAATTGTATCATATATGTATTTTGTTACAATAGGAAACAACAGTGCAATATTTAATCATATTGTATTAGCAAAAAAATTGAAAAAAATTATATCATCTGATAGAACATTTTCTTCATTCATTTAATCTTTCCACAATTCACTTAATGTTTAATTTTAAAAGTTAATCTAGAGAAGTAATTATTTGAAGATTACTCTCTGGAAAAAATAAAAACACATGTTAAACGTTTGATTTTTCACTGAGTATTTTTTGAAAATTTATAAAGAAGAATTTCTATTAGCTGAAAATAAGCTATTATTATAATTTTATTTTGCATAAAATTCTTTGTTATTAACATTAACATTACAGCAGCATCATTTTCCTGTTCTTTTTAAAGATGACTTGGTAAATTCGAGAACTAGGTACTTTCAACAAAGTTTGATACCTATCATAATTTGAGGAAAGAAAATATGACCATATATAAATGAGATAACATAATGAATATAGTGTATCAAATATAAGTAGGGTAATTTTTATTATATTTTATTTAAAAATATTAACTATGTAACTTTTAGAAGTACTTTTGAGCTTTTTTATCAAATTTTATTCATCTTATAATATCGGTATCCCATTTTTGAAACTTTTATACTTTCAATGTACTAAAATTAATTTAGTTTCATTCATATATTTTATAGATCATAAAAAAATAATTTAAGTCTATTTTGCTCCAAAATGATTATTTGAAATTTTGAAAGAACTATTATTAATATATATGTATTTAAATATATTTACTAAGATTTATGTTTGCATTACTTTTATAAGGAATAAATATATATGCACAATGTTAGGAAAAAAGCATATAATTTCATTCAAATTTTAAGCACATATTGTAAGTTCAAATTGAAATTTTACAAGTAAATTAATAACCTTTAGTTAAGTCAGAGATTCTATTCCCATTATTAAATTCTATGACAAATAAATTTAGTTATAATGAAATTAATTCTAATGAATGAAAGTAAGTTTTATTTTAAAATAAAAATAGTAATTAATCATTATAAAATAAGTTAACCCCATTATATATTTTGAACATGACTTATTAAGGAAAAATATGATTGTATAATCCTCGCTATAATTTCTTTTTGACAATAAATTCAAAACGTTAATTAAACACGAAATACAATTATGTTAATATTTTACTTTATTGATTTAAATTTTTAAGTACAATAACTTTTTACAGATTATTGAATAATAGAATCCATAATAATTTTGCCATTTGTTAAAAAAAGTAATAACCCTTTCTTCATTTTGGATGTTATTTAATTTTGCAGAAGTAAGTTGCTTTTTTACAAAATATTCTTAAAAATATTAATTACAAGTATTTTAGTTGAAATAAAGTTCCTTAAGTTAAAATCAAAATATTACACTATAATTTAATTATTGTTTACCATTTATAAGTCCCTTTTAAAAAATGTTTTTTACATAGTTGGAACAATTAATTTTCAAAAATCATTTGCATGTACTTTGTGTTAATAAATTATATGAAGAATTATAAGATATTAAAATTAAGGCAATGCTTATTACTTAAATACTAAACTTTCTATAAATAATTACTTGAGTCTTAATGACAATGCTTCCTTTATTATTTAAGAATTAGGTAAATAAAAACTCTAAAATGCAAATAAAATGAAGCATATAAAAGAATTTTAATTTAATTTTCTTATTTACGTTTATGCCCTTTGTAAATAAAGCAAGTCTATCGTTGTCATTGCCGAACATTATGTTCTTTGCAAATAAAGCAAATCTTTTGTTTTAAGGAATTATTACTGATGAAATTTATGAATATGAAAGTAAAGCTTTTCATTTGAGTTCTTTAAAAGTTTATTTAAATTAAAGAAATTCATAAATTTTCAATACGATTGATTCGTACTGATACATTGTCAATAAACAAAATAACAGTTTTGATTTATTAAAATTTTCATATCATTGTTTAAACAAATACATTATATGCGTCAAGTTTTCAACGAAATTACATAAGATGAATTGTAATTTGAGATGTTGAATGCTTAAATAGTAAAATTTCTGTCAAAGAGAAACTAATTTATATTTAAGATTATTGATAAAATGATGTAATATGATTTTAAAACAGTTTATTAGATATTCATACTTGAGTGATAAGCTGCCAAATAATTTCAGAACTGAAATATTTAGTGATTTTTATAAAGAAAGTTTTTCTGATACCAGTACTAATTGTCGAAGTTCACTTCAACTGCGAGAGTAGAAATATAAATTTTAAAGTTATTCAATAAACTAAAAAGCATTCTTATTTCATCACAATTTTGTCATTGGATAAATTATAAAAACTTGGCCTCTGTGCTGAGATTATTCATATGAAATATAAAAAATTAAATAAAAAACGAAAAATCTTTCTTCTTCATGGGGTCTTAACTTATTGAGAGTTATAAAATTTATAAACTTTGACGTTTTAATGCTTTAATTAATTATAAAACAAAATATTGTGATAAATATTGGAAACTATTGTTCATATAATAAAAAAATGAGAAAAATCAAAATTTAAGCATGTAAAACAAATTTTATATAAATTAAAATTTTGTGAATTTTTTTAAGAAAATGAGTATCTGAAGGATTTAATATCATTTTAGTTTACTTCAGTTGCTTAGAAACGTGAAATTTTAATTTAAAAAAGTAAAAGTTTATGTATACTTTTTGTTTTATTATTTTAATTTATGCTTATTTATATACTTATACATAGTTAAAAAATAATTTCAAGTTTTTATTTCTTAAAATAAATAATTTAAATATTTTATAAGGTTGTATCATTTTGGATTGACATCTAAGTAGTTTTATTATATTAAAAGTGATTCGCTGACTGATAAAACATACATAATGATATTTCTTGAAACAATTTCTCTTAGATCTTAGTTAACATATTTTAGAATCGATGCAAATTGAATAAAATTATTGATTTGATAGCTAACGTTAGCATAAATCCAATTTCTTTACAAATATCAATTTGATTCATCAAATTATTTTTAATTTAATTCAATAATATGTCCTCTAAAGCAAAATTCACA
Organism: Latrodectus hesperus; assembly: GCA_037975125.1. Classification (NCBI taxonomy): domain Eukaryota; kingdom Metazoa; phylum Arthropoda; class Arachnida; order Araneae; family Theridiidae; genus Latrodectus; species Latrodectus hesperus. The sequence goes on along the minus strand of CM075856.1, from coordinate 69,202,792 downwards.
ATTATGTAGCATTTTAAGGATAAATTATTTTCCTGGAATAAAATATTCTTAGTTTTATAAGAATTCTCCATATTTTTATCTTTTTCTTTGATAAGTATAACTTTGAGCTAAAAATAAAATATTTCATTTTTTTAAAAAAATGATATATTTTAACTTATTTATTTATTTTATAAAAAACAGTGTAAAAAATAATACTTTTAACATTAAAAAAATTTAATAATGTGTACAGATCTTATATTGGTAAGTTCACTTGTAGATATTAATATGCTAAGTTTGTAAAAAATAATATTTATTTGGTACTAAATATTATGAGTTTTCAATACAAAATTATCTTAACCAATCACTCAATTTCTCTTAAATAAGTTAGTGTGATACAAAGAATGAAATTATTTATACTTCGAAACTAAGGATGAATGAAAATATTGCTTTATATATGCATTAAACAAGCTAAACTTTAATTTATGGTATAATAATAGTACAGTTAACAAACTTATAAATAAAAGATCTTAAAAATAATTTGAATTTCACTTAGGAAATATTTCCTCCATTCTACATTTTATAATTTCGCTTTCACATTTATTTGAATTAAAGTTGAATATTTTATGCAACTACTAATACAGAAAGAATAAACTCATAATTTTCATGATTTTTCCATATTTTTTAAAATTTTTCTTCTGTAGAGTTTAAGATTTTATTGGATATAAAATTCAAATAAATATATATTAATTTCACATTTTGGAGATGAAAATTTATTTTTTAAAAAATACAAGTACCACATTAAAAATTACCAGTTTTTTAAAATAAAGTTTCTTTTAAAATAAATGGATATTTTTCGTGTTAAAATTTTAAATGCATTAAAATTTTAAGAATATGTATGCCTTTAATATGTTCTTTCTTATCCTCCATATATTAGCAAAGTGAGAAATAACAAGATATATTAATCGTACCTTTTTCAGAATGCTGCTATTGGCATAAATCCCTTGAGGGAAAAAGATGACAACTGAATTGGTAGAAGCGAGATTCACTGCACTCGTGGGGGAGATCTGTATGATGTCACTCCTGCTGAGAGAGACAGGAAAAGCGACTGTACAGGAAGAAGATTTCTTGGCGAATGATGAAGTTGCACGAAAGGCGAACTTACAGGCGTCGCCTCACTTTTCTCCGGAGGAGGTAACAGAGAAACAGGGTGATGAAACGATTAAAATAGAATCAGTAAATCAACAGGATATCAAATGGAGGTCAACTAGGTCTTAAAATTTTTCTTTTCATTAAGTTTCTGTCACAGAATGAAAAAATACAATTTTAACGAATAAATATCATATTTTTATCGAATAAATATCATATTTAACTGTTATCAGTTTTCCTATAGAGATTTAAAACATCATATTCTTTGGAAAATTGAAAAATGAAAGAATGTTACTGATAGAAAATCACAAATTATAAATTTAAAACAAATTATATTGTATCAAATTTCATTCAAAAATATTAATATAGATATAAGATTTAATGATCGTTAAAAAATAATCATTAGTATTCTTATTTAATGAGTAATAATAAGAAAAAAAATAGTAAATTATGGGCAATTTCGTATGAAAACCAAACAGCTGGAGATCCAATTTTATTTAAAATACAAAAAGTGCAATATTTAAACCTGGATTTAGCAAAACATATTAATAATTGAATAAATGTTCAATATTTTGTACAGTAGTATTTCTTTTTAAATGCAAATCAAATATTATGACTTAATTCACGAACAAAACTGTTAATAATTACTAGATCTAAAACAATTAGTTTCTAATCATTAAATAATTAATTTGCTGTAGAGATATATACATTTATTAAATCGAACCTACAATTACAAACAACACAAAATGGTAAAACATTCCAGTTAAATAAAGCTTTATTTAAAAAAATAATTTAAAAGGTCATAAATTTTCCCACTAATTATTAACTTGATGAAAAAAGTAATTTATAATCTGTCTTTTAAGTTCGAAAGGAAAAATAAGAAAATCAATCTGTAAAATATCTTAAATATAAATAGAAGATTGTTAATTTATAAACAAGAATTTATTTTCTTGACTTTTTATACTACAAAGGAAATAATGTTCAGGAATAATGCTGGTAGATTAAATATATTTATTTTGAATATAATTCCAATAAAAATATAAGGCAATATTTTTACTTTTTATGCAGATTTTTTACATATATTTTGATTTTATACATAGGGAATGTCTTACCAAATTTTTGCAAAATTTGGTAAAATTTGTGAATTTATTTGTAAAATTTCTTTACTATACCTTCAATATAGCAGTTTATTTCTGAAACTTGTTTTATTTGAATATAAATATCAAAATATATTTAAAAATAAAAATTAATACAATATGATATAAAATAAAGTTGAAATAAGGAATTAATATAATATCAAATATTTCATGCATTTTCAAAATATGAGAATACCAATATATTTTCCAGAAATAAAAAAAAATTCTTCTCCACTCTGCCATTTGTATCTCTACTACATATTTCTCTTTTAGATCTACTTAGGTAAAAATAACAATCCATCTTACACTTTTTAAAAATCAAAATATATTTTAAGGCTTTTTGATACAGATTTGATTGTTTCAAATGTTTGTCAATAGTAAATTATTCTTTGGAATTAAAGATGCTTCAGCTTTTCAATGAAAATATAACTAAATATTTCTGTGTAACCACATGGAAACCCACCTTGAAACAATCTTGAAATATAGAATCTCACGTCAAAATACTTAGTAGTGTAGCTTTTCTGGTTAATGTTTTAAGGGTATGAGGATAAAAATAAATACAATTTTTGAAGGTAAATATTTTTAAAAATTTTCCTTTTTGCTGCGATTGTTATTCTTATTTGCCCTATTAAAATGCTGTAGAACATTTTCTTTTTCGAATCAATATTAGAATTTACTACACACACACAAAATGCAGTTAATATATAAAAACTTCAAGATCCAAGAATTTTAGAATATATTATACTTTAAAATATTCTTGGATTTTGAGTGCTTTTAGAATATTTTATACTTATATTAAATATTTCAAGCACTTCAATTCATTTATTTTTGTAAACAGAAATTTAGAAGTAACATTTGAAAGGAGTTGTTTCTTTTTTCGATTGCAGTGTAATCGCTTCAATTCTCTTTTTGTCATTATGCGAATTTTTTTTAACATTCAATCATTTTCTATTCTTGCAATAGTTTGCTGGTAATAGTTTTTGTACGTGAAAATTCTACTAACTTTTTTTAAATTAAAAGGTTTTTCACCTTGTCTTTTTTACATTAAATGAGATATTTACTGTAAAAAATTATGTGGTAAGAAATATTTAAAGTTTCTAATAATAAATCTTACGATTTTCTAAATAAGTAATTTATAAAAAAAATTATAACAGTCGAATATTAGCAAAAATACCATACTAAACATTTTCTTGCATATACTGAGTTGCGAAATTATTACTTACCAACAATAATTGAGATTCTGAAATGAGTTTTTAATTGCAAACCATTTTTGAAATAAAAATTAATTGTCAAGCATTCCACATTTACACACTGCTTAATACATTTTCCTAAAACGCTCTTATTAAATTGAAGATTTAACATTTGAATTTTTTCATCTGTCCTTCGCAGTTTTTTTCTTTGTTAGGTATAAAAAAATTTAACTGAAGATTCGCTAAATTAAATGATAAAATAACTCTTTTTAATAAATTCAGTAAAATTTTACTAGTTTAACAAGCCAAATAATTAATGATTGTAAAGTTATACATTTTGCCCTGTTTCAATTGTCACGAGTCGATATTCTGAAATTGTTGAATAAATATTAGGAGAAACTGATATGAAATAGTGCGATTTCTCTTCAGTTTCAACCACTCAGGTCTAAGAATAACTCTCGTTAATGTATCTTTCTTTTAAGACGCAGTCCTTTCATCTTCAACATGATTGTGTCCCCTGCTATTTATTAATGGGACGCGTTAGAAGGTTACAATTTTGTAGTATTTATTATTAGTGTATTTTAAATGCCCTTATTAAAATTACTTTTAAACTTGCAAAGCAATCATTTTTCATAGGTACTGAATAAAATTGTAATCCATAATATTTATTTTCTCCTCATTTAGTCAAAATTAAATTTAATTAAAAGTTATCTCCAATTGTAATTACATGTCTAAGATCTCACTGTAGTCTGGAAAAATGATCTCCGTTATAAAATTACAAAATAATTGGTTTGTTTTCAATCATTGTTTGGTGGCTTTGCGTATCGAACCCCATCCTTCCGGATGGAAGGCCGATAACCTAACTTCTAGGCTACCACGGCCTATAATTACAAGCATTTCCGCTTAGGATGTGAAATAATTTTTTAATTAATTTTCATTTTAAGTTATACATTAGTTAAACTAATATGTTTCTTACTGAAAAAAGATTTCATGTAGAATAAAATTATTTTCTCAGATATGTTAAATGAATTAAACTCAACCTATGAAATTAATCTTTTCTATATAAACAGATATCGTGAATTATCATGAAATATTTAGTATAACTTTAATGCAACATTTGAGTAAAATTATTGTTTGATATTCACCTTTCATAATAAATAACAATAAACACACAAAAATAATAACTAAAAATGGCTTTTAAATATGATAAATAAACTTATTAACAATTCTAAAATAAAATTAGTTTCATGATTTTCAAGTTAAGTTACACATCCAAAGTGAGTATCTTAACAAATAGTGTTAATATAAAATTAAGCTATTAATTTAAAATAAAAGTATATCTCATATGAGTAAAGAAACAGAAAAACTATATTAAAAGATGATTACAATAGAAATTCCCATATTGTTATTATTCGATGAACTATTTTAAGAGATATAATGTTTTGCAGGTAATAGACGTTTCAAGAAATAAAAAATAGTATCACAATCCAAAGCATTAAAGATTAAATCTTTTTTGCAATAAAAACAGTGAAATTATTGATATATTTACAATACCACAAATAGAAACAGTTGTAAGGCATTATCTTTAAATTCAAAACTTATGCTTGTAATGGGTTAAAATGATGAAATCAATCCATTAGACACATTTATCTTTATATTTAATCATTATTGAAATAAAATTGTAGTAATCATTAAAATATAAAATTAATAAAATGTATGATGAAATAGGATAACTGTGTACAACAAATAAAAATCACTACATCGAATAATTATACCATTTAATTTAAAATAATACAGTATCTGGATGAATAAGAGGGAGTGGAATGATGTATCAAAATGAGGGATTTACTAACGAAGTAAGTAATCACAGAAAACAGATAACCATGCTGAAATGAAAAAGGACTTATGAAAAAGGACACAATATTTTTAGAAAATTAGACAAAGAACTGCAAAAATTTTAATTGTTCAAAATATTCAGGTATTTCTGCTTAATATTAAAGAGCGGGATTTTTCTAGTAAATTACAAATAAGAAGCCGACATCATATGATATCACTTAGACATAGTTCGCAATCATTCTAGAATGGTATGTACTCAATAGAATATTTTTAAAAATTTGCAATTTTGGATCTGTAGATAGCATTTACCCAATCTCTGATATGAATTTGATCAATTATGTTTCTGTCCAAAAGTTACATATATTTTCGCAATGTTTTCGAATAAACGAATTTATTTCTTAACAGGAATTATTGATAATCGTTAACAAATAGTATGATCAGGATTTTACTCCTGTGTTTATTACAGTATCTTTCCTAAAGTACGATAAGTAGTATCATTTTCAATGGTATTGCATGTAGGTTTAAATGTTCAGAAAAATGATTATTTACTATGCATAAAATATAATAAACTAATAGATTTTTAAAAAAGTTAACTTTTTTCTCTATTGTATCATATTTTAACTGAGAGAAAGACATGGTTAATTATCATTTACACTTTATACTAATATTATGTCTTAATTAACATAATATATATTCATTTTTGAGATATATATTTACATCTACCTGCATTTAAATGACTATTCTAATTTAGAATTCATACTAAATTGTTTTTACGGGAAAAATATTCATTTGCCTTTACTGTGTACTCATCCCCCAATATTCTCTACTCTCTTTACTTGAGAAGGTTGTGCCAAGTAGGTATACAATTTTTTATACCTTTTTGGCAGAACTTTTTATTTTTGATTTAGGGTTTTCTTCTCTGAATATTTGAATATAAAATAACATACCTATCGAAATATGCTTTTTCGTTGCACGGATTATTTGTTATATGTTTTGTTACATCTCTTCATATCATTCTGATCAATTCTTGAAACTTATCTACAATAATCTTTTGTTGTCGTTATATCTATAAAATATATAAATAAGAATGTTTTATTCGGGTTTGTCTTTGTTGAAAATTTGAACAAAAATACTTTACTTCTTAAATTCGTGGTTCATCAGACATTTGTATCAAAATCATATGCATATGATTGAATCAAAGTTTTTTTAAAAAAATTTCTATCTCAGATTACATACAAGTATTTGGAACAATCAAAGTCACTTGAAATTCATAAATCTTTAGAATAACTATTTTCCTGTAAACAAGGAAAATTAATATTTCTATAACATTAACTATTTTTCGAATGTATTTATACATAAAAAACTTACATTAAGTTATAAATCGTAGACTTATATACAAATTTCTTATACATGCATATATTTCGGTTAAAATACTCTTAGATATTAAAAAAAGTTTTAAGCATTTTTTTAAAATTATGCATTAACAAGTAGTGAATGTGTCTACATAGAAATATTTAATTATCAACAAATAAATATAATTTTATTTTATCCTTATATATATAATATACATCATAATTATCTACATATAGTAGTTCACTATTTTTATTTAGTATTTATTCTTATCAATTTCTTTATAATTGATTAAACAAGAACAAGAGATGTTAAAATCTTTAGTTTTTATAAACATAACTCTAATCACTTTTAAAAGTAAACTTTACTTTCTGAAAGCGTAACTTTAATATTGATATCTTTTTTCAATTATTATTGATTAATTTCAACTTTTAAAATTATATTAAGAATAAATTTTGTCAAATTTGTTTAAAATTTATCATTGGAGTTGTTTTCTGATTATACAAAAAAGTTCATTTATCTTCAAAATGTTTATTAATGAGAAATTAAGTCTCTTATATGCAACACAATATCCACTTATAAATATATGACTAAATTATTCCGAAAATATGCAAAATGAAATTAATCCGAAGTATTATATTTCTTTGCATTTTTAAGATGGAAATCCATTTTGAATGATATTAATATTAAAACTTAAAAAGATAGGAGATTAGTTCTTTTAGGTTTTCAAATAAATCATGAATAATTTAGGTTTCCTTAAAAGTTTAATTATGCGCTGAAATCAATTAACTTAAATTAATTGAGAGGTAAATGAAATCGGTGCTCTGAAATATTAATCAAATGTCTCAGAGATATTTTGCATGTCATTAACTATAAATATCTTTTGAAACTTAAATTAATGAGTAAATATTTTGTCCTTTTAAGTGAATTTAAAAAAATCTCGTTAAAGAACTTCATTAGTAACTTAACTGTGTTAATAACTACTTTATACAATTATGAATGTTAACTTTTATTACATATTTTCTTTCTTTGTGTCCCATCTATTAACTATATATTGCACTAAAAAGCATTGAAAATTTAATAAAACTTCATACACAATAGTATTTTAAGTTAATGCGAAATCAAATTTATATTATTTATAATGCACGAAGCATAGATAAGAATGTTTTAATCATCTGAAAATTCAATGAATCCTTCTTGTATATGCGTAATACCTTTCGATCGGTGTTGTGTGATAGTTTAAACTGAAATTTCCAGTTTAAATAATGACTGCTTTGGTTTCTCAAAGATAAAATTGTGAAGCATCACTCTAGATAATTTTTTTTCTGTCTGATATGACATAAATCACCTTTTTTGCAGTTCATACTTCATGGAAACTTATGAGTTTCAGGTTATTAGCATACGTTTTTCTACGCTCATAAGCATTAAAATAAGTTACAGAAAAATATGATTACTTGGAGAATGAAAAGGATACACAGTTTTCAGATAATACACTGGTATGAAATAAATTAAGCCTAAAACTTCTTTTTAAATCAAACGTTGTATAAATGCCAAGAGAATATGAGAAAAGTTAACAAAGCATAACATAAGTATAATTCAAAAGAAAAAAAGGACTTTTATTGAACTATAAACTGTAATCTCAATTTGACAGAAGACCGAAACGTCCATATGAAATTTGACTAACAAGGATTATTCAGGCATTAGTAGGAGAAAAGATTCTCCCTAACTGCTATACGGGATTTCAATTGCTTGTGTTAATGCTATTTACAGAATTGTCAACCAATTTTTAAGACATTGTATATCCTTCTCTTACTATAGTGCCAATCACAGCTCCAGAATTATTGGTAATGGCAGTTGATGAGATTGATGTCAAATTTCTCTTTATAATGCCACCCTAATGGTCGATTTAATTTAAATTGGGGGACATTGCTAATAAATTGTTAAATTGCTTATCCTCCCTTTCCAAAAGCTCTGAGACTGCTACGGTATGATGAAGTATAAAGTTTTTTATCCCTTATGAAGAACTGAGGCTCTGTCAACTTTCATCTTTACAATATAATAATACCTTAGCAATCGGTAAATCAATGAATATGTGTCTATAATTGGATAATCAATGATAACGCATCAATAATCTGTAATCAGATTGAATCTGCTTTCACCAATAAATAGCATTGCATTCACCTATAAACAGTATTGTAGCTCGTTTCTTGATTCTGGTATTTCTAACACTGTAGAAAATAACGTTTCAGTAAGCAGTCGACATTAATGGCAAACACTGTACTGAAGTTTCGTAAAAATACTGTAGTGAAACCTAATACCAAAAATAAAATTTGATATGCATGATTTATAAAATCAGTTGAACGTGTCTTGCGATTTCTCCAGATGTTGGCTATCTGTTCAGTTGTCGACAATAAGCAGGTCTTCCGTCATATTGGTGAATGGCCATTACTAAACTCTCAAACTTGTCATTTGTAATGTTCCACAATCTCATGAAGTGGCACAATGAAAGATCGGGGATAAATTTCGCTGACATTAAAGTCACAATTCAAACTTCTCCAATTTCTCTGTGATTCGGTTTCAAATAAAGTCATCCATATGTCGTCTACAAATGGATAACAAATATGTATGATTACTCATGAGTTACAAAATTGTCTACATGATATATCACACTAAGACAGCAGTACCATGTCATTAATTTTGATGTACATCTGACACTAACTTTCTCAGAAATGTTTAATGTATATTTCCAACATTCTTTATTTATTACCAACTATGACTTCTATTTTTCATGTATTTTTGTACATAATATCAATTACTCTTAAAGTTGATCTTAATGGGTAATTTCTACATATTCGGCAATCTATAGTATGTTCAAACTTTAGATCTTTCTATTAATTCTCATTATTAATGTATGAATTGTGATTTGAAAACTTCATTATTTTGTCTAAAAACAAACATTTAATTATTTGTTTTAATGTCTAGATATAAAGCAAATGAATATTTAAAAACTTAATGTTATGATTTAAGTAATTGATAAATTTCATATTATCCAAATGATATTATGTTTTTTTAAAAGCACAAATTTCAAAATGAGACAGAAAATTCAATAATTGTGAAAATAAATAATTAAGATATAAAAGCTTGTTAAAATTTGGAAGTTTCACCAGAAAATAAATAATATATGAAATTAGTTTTGATGCCTTTTTAAATCTACGGGATGAGTTAAAAGGATTTTAATTTAAATTCTATTAGTAGTGGATTCTATTATTGAATTTAGAATTTATTTAATTGTTAAAATTAACAAAACAGCCATCTTTTGATTTCTTTCAATTTTTTTCATTAAAATACCTTTACAAATTTTGATGAAATGGTTGGAAATACTTTTATGTTCACCAATATTCCTGCCCTTCTTCATGACAATTTTGTTAAATGTTTTTAATATTTCAATGTTTATATTATATATCAAGATTTAAATTCTCATAGAAATGAGAACAAATCAAATAATTTTTAAATGCTTTACTATTCAATAAAAAATAACTGTTTGAGTTAATTGCTAAAAGTTGAATTAATTTTGGAAGTCAAAAATTTAGCAATTAATAAATTTAGATTTCGGCAAACAGTTTCATTTTTCTCTTTCTAAAAATGATTAATCAGGTATTAAACTTATATATGATTAAATTATATTTGTGCTATTTTTGGAATATTTCTATAGATTCAGAGATTTTAATTTTTAGTACGTGGCAGTGAGAAGATAAAAATTAAAACTGCGGTAAAATCTATCATTATTTAATGCTTTAAGCAAATCAAAAGTTCAATCAAGCAAATATTAATGTTTCTAGATACACATAAAAATTTTGTAGAATTTTCTAAATTTTATATTCGTTCTGGTATTTCTCCAACATTATTTGACTTTATTCTGATTTTATAGAAAATATTAAAACAGAATTAACTAAATTTGAACCTAGAATTTAGTATCAATTTTTGTAACTAGTCAGAAAGTATAATATATTCTGAAGTTTCAAGGATAATGTTAATGCATATTGAAATTTTTCCTATTATTATTCTTTATTCCTTTATTAAATATATAGTTAATCGAAAATAAAGGTTATTGTTTTTTAAATTTTAACTATATATTGATAAATTTTCTCATTATGAATGCTGCCTTTTTAATACTTTTTAAAGTTCCCAATTTTCAAATGTAGCATTTCAGATTAAAGTATGTTTATATATATATATATATATATATATATATATATATATATATATATATATATATATATATATATATATATATATATATATATATATATATATATATATATATATATATATATATATATATATATATATATATATATATATATATATATATATATATATATATATGTGTGTGTGTGTGTGTGTGTGTGTGTGTGTGTGTGTGTGTGTGTGTGTGTGTGTGTGTGTGTGTGTGTGTGTGTGTGTGTGTGTGTGTGTGTGTGTGTGTGTGTGTGTGTGTGTGTAGTCAAATATTTCCTGTTGCACTGTTTCTTGTAATAGCTATAGAATTGATTTGAATGTTTACTTTTTTAACTTTAAATTACAGAAATTAAAATATAAAATTATTAATTTATAATATTTGAAATTATTTGTAAAATATTTTTATATACATTTTTAGAATTACAATGTGCTTAAGTTCACTTTTTACATAAATAAGAAAACGAAACTATATATTAAGAGGAAAAACACAAAATTTATTAAAATAAACTTTATAGTAAGAATTAAGAAATATTTTTAATATTTTTTCAATTTTATTCATAGGGAAATTAAGGCTTCAATTTTTTATATGCACATTCTATATGAGTAAAAGATGTTACATTGAGTAGTTAAAGCTAATTTGTGCTTAGTTACGCATATTTAAAAGAATTTTGCTTTATGTCCAAAGGTATTCCATAACGCCATTGTTAAGTACATAAACAATTTTAAAATAGAAAAGGTTTAATCATAAGTTTTGAAGAAAAAGCTTCATTTTGTGTGAAAATGTCGACCCTGTTATGCCATGCATAAGCACTATTTCATCTTTAAAATTTAAACAACTTATTTATATATTTGTAAAGTTTTTAAAACTTTAACTTGCAGTTAAATTTTAATATATTTTTCTTCTTACTGAAATAAGGATTTTGGAAAAGCTTTAAAAAAACCGTGCTTTTATTAATCAGCATAAAAATAACTTGACTTAAAGTTATTAATAAACTCAATTTATTATTAAATTTCATTCGAATATTTCAAATTATACATTACATCTCCGAAACGTTACTTCTGAAACATGAGATTGTATTCAATTTTGAAAATTATTGATTTATATACATCATGTTAATCTAAGGAGAAAATTTCATAAATCCATTAATTTCATTTTAGAATATATCGTATTCATTTACATTAATGTATTAAAATAGTAGATTGTTAATTCCTTTACAAAAGAGTTCTATCCTATTGGAATATGATAAATTGGATCTCTCATAATCCTCAATGAAACAATATCACAAAATGACGACTGCAAATGCTCCGTAAAACTCACTGAGCTATTTGCTCACTTATAGTAATAGTATTAATAATAGTTATTCTTTTGAAATAGAATTATTGCATTGCATTAGGCTTATTTTTATATATTGTCATATTATGCTATTATCATATTATTATATATTCATTTATTTATTTTTTACCTGTTTCTTTTAAATTTGCTTAAATCTCATCATTATATATTTCTATATTTTAAAAATAAAAAAGGTTAATTCTAAAAAATTGTTAAAAAATTATAAAAAGTTAATAAAAATAAGTATCTGTCGTAGTGTAATACGACATAACCAAAACCCTGAGAAAATAGGTGTGCATATTTTTATTGCACTTTAAATTTAAGAGTTTCCTCTTTTCCTTTCAAACTAAGTGGTAATAATATCAAGGAAAGGATGTAATAAAAATTGACCCAATGAGACAAGTGCAATAAAAGAATAAATTTTTCCTTTCGGAATGGATGAGTGATCTGGAGGAAATTGCAAGCAAAGTATATGTTTTATGATATGTATTATTTGTAAATCTGACCAGTCGGGAATGAGGGGGAGAGATTTCTGATCTATCCCATAGAAGTATAGGAGGAACTACAGAACTTTGGAAAACCAATGGTGTAAAGAGGAGGAGCTAAGACGAAAATTATGAAGAGTTAAAAACTGCATCCAAACACAGAGAAGACACAGAAGCCCCAGAGAAGCCCGACATAGAAAAGCAGTCCACGATTGAGGACTGGGTCCTCATTGAGCATAAGAAGCTAAAAAGATGTTAGTTGTAAACGGAATATAACTGCCCTGTCCAGTAGGAGCCCTGCCTCGACTTTCCAGAATGGAGCTGCAGATGTCCGACAAATAGATGAACAAAAGAGACGGTAAAGTCTGAGGAGAGATACCAGCGAGAAGAGGGAAAGCTCATGAGCAATGAGTAAGCCAAGCGAGATCCTGAGCCGGTAATGCCATGGATGTTAGGGAACACCGCACTGCTACTTCTGAAAGGGGTGAGTCTGATCTCTCGTTCCTCGTCCGTCTGGTACACTCAGTTATGATATATTAATGTGTAATTGTCATAAAACAAATAATAGTGTTAGAATCTCAATTATTTAATCAAGAATGTTTTGATTGTAAATGTAAATTTCTCTTGTAATTAAGCTACTAAAATAAATTATTAAGTTTTATTGTATCTTTGTTTTGAATTTATCACTGTCATTCAATTATTTAAAAAAACGAATCTGGGTTTCCTCGGAATTCTTCTAAAATTTCCGAATCTCACCACAACAGTATCCCAGAGGAAGAATGTTAATTATAATAAAATAATTTCAAGTTTTCAAAAGTAATCAGTCAAAGATAATAAATATTAAATATACTTTCATTAAATTGAACATATATTTTAACTTCTACATTAATTTTTATTAAGATACTTAAATTGTATCACGTATAGTTCAATAATATTTTATAAAATCTCTTGAGTTATTTTAATTAAGTTATGAGATTAAGATAAATATTTGCTCATATTATTGTTTTATTTATTATTTTAACCACAATTAATGCATTAAGTTTCTAAAATAACTGTTATATTATAAAAATTTGAAAAAAATGCATCTATGAAAAATGGAAATTATAAATCAATTGAATACACCCATGCAGAATATTCATGATGATTTTTTTGTACAGAATATATCTATATTTATATATTTAATAATATAAAACATCATCAAAGTGATTAATTAATCATCAAATGATTAATTAATTTATATATACCTATTTTAGATATCTGCCAGTGCCAACTAATAATGAATTCCGCGATTAAACTGAAAATTCTAATAAACTTAAAATTCTCTGATACCAAGATGAAATGCAAAATTGAGTTTTTCAGAAACGTTCCATTACCTATATAATATTTATATATACTTTCTGAGATTTATCTATGATTGTTTTAATATTGTATATTAGAAATATGTTTCAAGAAGTATTTGACTGTCATTATATGGATACATTATGTATGCTTGTATTAAAATAAGTTCAACATTTAATAAAACCTAATGCATAACTTTATTCATTGAAATAATATTGAACTTAATTTTAATAAGTTAAAACACAGCATAAAATAAAACATTTCTTTTGTAAATGTCTTGCTTCTTTCAGGAAAGATTATTCTTATATATATATAAAGGATCTTTATGCTATATTTAATGATAATGCTGTAATCTTAAACGACCTCTCATTACAAGTCGAGAGGATATATGGTTTTGGCTTTAGTAGCATCAAAATCATAGTTCCTCCTCATCTTTATAAGCATTTTTCTTTATCTTCTTTCATAGTTCTTTGTGTTCTTATTTTCCTTTCTGTTTAATTTATTTTACTTTATCATTATGATATATCATTCTCACAACAATTCATCTTTATTTTTCAGTATGTTGGTAACTAAAAAGTTAGAACATTCTGTGATATGATTTATATATTTTAAAATTAATCTTTTAGCCTGTATCATTTTATTTACAATTACATTTTTTGAAAGATTACTTTAAGTAAGTCATTCTTCTTTCACTGCAAATTCGTTATAATGAAGCCTTTTACTGTCGGTTTCTTTAACTTTATTCTAAATTAATACTTTTATGTTTTCATTTAAAAATTCTTGAAACTAAGAAATATATCTTGCAACAGAATATTCATTTTTATAAATATATGAGATAACTCTATAACTCTTAGAAACTTATAAATATATGAGATAAAAAATAACAGCTGTATATACATATATGGGCAGTAATAAACTATAAAATACATCAAAGTATACATGTGATAAATGCACACGTTATAAAAAGTAATTGTTGAGAAATAATGAATTAGATGTCCTTGTTAATAATAACACTTTAAAAATATTTTTTAGCTTGTAGCCTTCATTATAATTTATTATTTTTTAAATAAAACTTGTCTGTTTTATTTAAAAAATAAGTTTTAAAATTAAGTTTTTAAATAAAACTTTACGTAATAAATTTTCTTGTCTATATTATAATTTACGTAAATACAATTAAGTGAGAAGAAAAACAAGTTTGAATTTTGGATTGAATTTGAAGATTTTTAGCAAATATCATGATATTTCCTATTTTTTTAGCTAATTTTTTAAAATATCTCGTGAGATATGAAAACCAAATACCTACCTTAAGTCATGCAAAATACAAAAAAAAATCAAATATATTTAATTATATTCATCCGGTACTGAAATACATTCATCAAACTGACGCCAAACATGAAAAAAAACATTTGTAATTAACAGTTTTTAAGTGATGTTTTCTTATTTCAATCAAAATGTTTATTAATGATAGTTAAGGATTTTTTGAAAGCTTTGAGCTTAATAAATACAAAAATTATTATATGAATAAACCAAAGAAAATATTTTTAATTAAATTGCCCTTTTGGAGTTGATTTTGCAAAGACACAATAATTTACTAAATGATAACCACTGAATTTCTATCATAAAAATGTTTTTCAACATCAAATTTGTTTTCTGTTTTTGCAAATCAATGTTTTTTTCCTTATTTATCAAATATTTGAAATAAAGTGTTAAGCACTTTTTTGTTTTCAACTCATTTAGTGCTATAGTTTGTATAAGTAAAGTAAGAAACCACACAATGTTTTTCTGAACTGATGTTTAAATCGATAATTCGATTTAATTATAAAATCTTATTAGTTATAAAAATAATTATAAATATAAATCTATATAACTACTAAAATATAAATCGATATTTTTACTATTTTCCTCAACTTGACATCAATTTAATTTATGAAGGATTTACCATGTATTTTGAATAAAAAATTTAGAATTTTTAAGTATTCAATTTATAATATTGCTTTAATTCCACTTTCTTATGAAGTAATAAAATTAATACTTTTGTAAGACTGAAAATTTGTTAAAGTTTACTTTAAGAAATTTATATATAACAAACAAATATTTATTGCTTTTTCCATTTATATCATTATTTGAAACTGTAAATTTTCAGAATTTATTTTGAAAAGAAACATACATTGAAAATTAAAATAAAAGCAGATTTTGGAAAATTGTCACTAGGTGACAAGTAAATTTCTACTAAATAATTCTCATTTTCTTAAGTACAAAATAAAAACTTAACGATACATAGATCATACATAGACAACGGTACATACACAATTAAAACTTCAACAATGCATAGAGAGAATGTCTTTCAAAATTAAATAAATGGCTAATAGTTTTATGTTGTTGTTGCACCAGCATGCTTTCCTATACCTTGTCTTGAATTGTGCTCTGCCAGTAAATAGCTTTATGCAAAACTGGAATAAAATTACAAGCTATTTAAATTTTATTATAGATTAAGCAAAAACCATTAGCTATTACAATTATTTATTAATTATTAACCGTTATTTATTATTATAAAATTAAAATAAATTTATGTTAGCATACATTTTAACTGTTTTAAAAATTAAGTTAATCAAGGAAAATGCTCTCCTATATGAGGCTGGAAATATCAGCTTACGGTTTACTTCATTGCATTTGTCTATTAGTTGTCTTTAATTCCTATTTCAAAAGGTAGATTCAGAGTTTCAGACCATCTCTAAACCTTTCTAAGAAATTATCTTTAGAACAACTTAATCATATTGAACTTATATTATATGTTATGTATTTTCGATGCATAAATATAACACTTTTAAAATATTATGTGAAATCCCTTTTTATTCTTGATAAATAATCATTAACTGATAATGCTGACTTCCTTAATAAAGTAAGAAACCTATGCATCCTTTTTACATAAATATTGAAGTTTTCAATAACCGCTTTAAATAATCAGTTTTAATTTTTATTTAAAATAAATATATTAATTTCTTAATTATTAATAAATTGTTTGACTATTAAAGCATCAATTAAATATGCTTTATAAATTAAGAAATTCATAATGATAAAAAAGCATTAAAATAGATTAAAATTTTTTTGCCAGAAATGTAATTTAGATGAAACCAAAAATAAAAAAACTAATTAGCTCTATCAAGCACATCCCCTCAAATACATACACATTAAGACCTACCATTTGTTCAATATTTTAGTTTTTATATAAAAAGATAAAAAGAAAAATATCCAAATAATTAAAAGCGTTTTATTAGTTAATGGGTACCATAAGCAAATAATGAACATAAAATTTAATAAGAGATTTATTTCTTTATATATTAACTGTAAATTGGATTGATGAAGTAACAAAACTTAGAAAATATATTTTGCTTTTGATTAATTATAAAAATTAATTTTATCTAGTTAAATTTTATTTAAGTAAAAGCATTGCATAGAATCAACGTTTTTTTTTATCTTATATCCTTTTAAAGTAAAAATCAATTAAAATATTTTCAACAAAAATATTTTCGTATAATTAAGCATATCACGAAAAAAACTTGAATAGTTTGGTTCACTTTTTTGTTAATCATTTTTTTCAATTGAATTTAGGTTAGAATATATTCTTCAATACCTGCATTTCACTAAGAATTATTTTCTGAAAATAATTTTATTCAAAATTATCATCGTACTATACAAATAAATTTATAATAAATGAATGCTTTTGAAAAAATCCCAATATTTTAAAGCGAATGATTAGTTGCTTGTGATTTTAGCTACGTGATCATTTTTAATATATTACTGTTAGTTATATTAATTCAAGGTAAATTAAGAATTTAAAAAATTTTCTTTGATATTATATGATATACACTTTAAAAAATATCGGCATTTAATTCTAATAGTATACGTAATACACAATTTGTTGTAATAAATCAAACAAATTTATATATAACTGTATATGAAAATGTACAATACTTTATTATTGAATAATGTGTGTTGAAGTGCAGCAAAACAAACATATCAATGCCTGTCATATGTTTAAAGTATAAATTAGCAGATTTCTGATTACAATAAAGATTGAGTTAAAGCCTAGATGAATATCATTTTAACACATTACTTTATTACTCAAGTTGTTCGATAATTGTCAAAAGAACATGGATACATGGAATGGAAACATGGAAGGGTATAAAAAAATACGGATCCCTATTCTGAATCTCAGAAGACTCATATCCCCAACAATCAAGAAAACTAACGTGTTGAAAATATGGAATACATTCCTATTATAAATACGTATTGAACCCTCAAATAACCATTGAACCTCTCAAATAAAACCCTCAATCAACAAAATAAAAAACACATTTGTCTGCACAAGTATTCAATCGATACACGTAACAACAAGGATTGTCAGTTTGATGTCCAAGATTTGTTAGCAAATGTGTTATTTTCTTTGGCAAAATAATTAAAATATTCTTTTAAGTTTTCAAGAATTTTCACTTCTGTCATTTTGGCAATCGTTTTATAATATTAGAGTTCAGAAACCAATATTGGGAAAGAGATGTAGGTTATCTCATCATCAAAAAGAATAGCAATCCTGATGCTATAATTTTCTACAAAAATAAAAACTTTCATAGTTTTGGGAAACATAAGAAATTTGTACTTTTGAAAAGTTATACATTTATTCAATACAGTTACATAATAGCTATACAATTACAATTATTCTTTTTTCTCTTACCAAGCTATTTTACATCACTTCGCTTTTAAAACGCATCGAACTATTGTTTACTTATCTATCTCATGCATTATTCATATTCACATTTGGGAGTTCAGTACTTAAAATATTCAAAAATGAATATTGAATTGAATCCATTTTTTATGATTAATATGTATAATTCTCCTTAATAATTAGAAATTTATTTAGTTTTTGTAAATACTTTTTTATAATTGGCCTTTAGATCATTGTATTTCCTTTCCTTTATTCCGTCAACACATATATCTATATTTCAAACATTAGTATTTCATAGTTGGTGATAAAAATTTTAATAATTGCTATTTATTTTTGAATTTAATTTTTAATTGATTTAGATTTTTACAATTAAATTGCATAAAAGTAAAATGTTTCATTTAGAAAAGGATACAGTAATTCTCTTGATAAATCTCCAATGTTTTCTTCTGCATTTTTATTTGCATTTTAATTTTTTACTATTGGTTTGTTTTCATCATACTCATGTTACATTTTAAATTTTTTGCATTGAAATTTTTTCTATCTTTATGTTTATTTGTCATTAAATGAATTCTATCCTTCATTTAATAAATATTATGATTACAATCTCCTTTGAGATATAATTTCTTTGGAAATTATTTTCTTAAACAAGAGGAGAAAAAAGATTTTCCATTTATTAAAAAATAAATAATCCTATTTCTGTAAACTATAAAGACAATTTTATCTCATTAAGAATGCTCTTATTAAATTGCCATAAAATAGAAAAAATGGTAATTTGCCAAATCATCCTGTAATGATCTTAAAAGAAAACAATAGAAAGACACACAACAGAAAGAATGGAATAGACATCATCAATTTTTTAATAGGTGCCCAAAATAATCGAACATATAAAAAATTGATATTTACAACACCAAAAGGAAGTATGCAATTTACAATTTTAGAGCCTTTTGTATTATTTTATATCTACCTGAGATAGACAATTTGAAATTGTGATGCATTTATCCTTTTACTTTAAGCAATTGTCATATTATTATATTCTTGTAACTTTCATCGATTTTCTGTAACATAGTCTACAAAATAATAGATTGAAAAATACTCATTTTTTTAAATAATCTAATCTATCAAATTACATTCTATTATTTTGATATATAATACCTTCTACAAATATTTTACATAATACTATAACATCTACAATTAGATTTATTTTAATAATTTTTTAAATATTTCCACGAGTTTTATAAAAGACTACTTTCTAATGTCTCTTCTAATTAATTGTCAAATATTATAGGTTTCAATGTTAGATTGAATTTAAAAATCTATCAGCTTACATAATTTTTAAGCAAAGCTTTGTAGGACTGTATTGTAATAAAAAAAGGATACATGTGAAATTTTATGTGTAAATATTTAGGAACGTATTCTCTGATTTACATTATATTAGTATTTAAACATGTGTCACACAAACTTAGATTTTTATTTGTGCATATTATTTTCATTTTTAATAATAAATATAAGCTGCTTAAATTCTTATTAGTTTCTTTAAAAATTTTTATTCTAAAAATTAGCATTCTTTCGTATTTTATGTATTATATTCTAATACATTTTAAACGGTTGTATTTTTAACAAGGCAAATAAAATTAAATTATAGATAACTTGCTTATATTTTTTTCTAGAAGTTTATAAATTTCCAAACTTATCTTTTGATTTTAGAATAGTATATGAAATCATTTATTGTACTAAATTAAATAAAATATTTATAATGAAATATTTTATATCCATATTTATTTAAAGGAAGAATATTAATAAAAACTTAACACAAAGTTAGATCTAAATTTGTAAAAGTGCTTAAATAAAATCATTAAAAGAAATATATTCAATTATCAGTGCTTTTAAGTATTAATTTGGATTTTTAAATACAATACCACACTAATAAGATTTATGTGATTTAATCAATAATCAGAAATTTTTATTTTTATTTTTTGAGTTTAACAATTCATTATTTACGTTTTTCTCTTCTTCCTTTTTTCTTTATTTCAAATAAGATTAAATATTGTCTTTTTTGTAAATTTTGAAGAAATTTGATTATTCATTACTTTGCTTATACTTTTCTTCTTAAATCTTCATACTAGATTATTTTAAAGTCTAACTTTTAACATTTATCAGCAATATAATAGTCATTTTTCTGGAACAGTAACTCCAATGTCACTTTGAAATAAAAGAGGTACATTTGTAAATATAGACAGAGTCATCTTAAAATGCTCCGAGAGTATTGAGCAGAAACGATTCACATAGATAGAAGATTAAGGAAAAAGGAAAGAATCTGAAATTAGGAACAGAATATCTGGGCTTTTAGTGCAGTAATGGAAGTTTCGATCGATTTTGTTGTTCGTCAGTAACTTTCAGCCTTTTCATGCTATAACTAGAAAATGGATTATATTTCCTATGAGGATTTATGAACAATTCCTCCCATTTATATCACAAGATTTTAGCATTCTTAAACAATGTCTCTTATGTCGGGTTTTCCTTCTTTTAGTAACATAGTCCATTTTTAATGAAATTATGATTAGTAACCAGAAAATTATTTTATCAAAACAATATTTTATGGATGTGGTAAGTTTTATCAGTATATTTTGCTTATCCTATTTGAATTGAAGTAACAGTCTTTTTCATTATATTTTAAAAATAATTTGGGAGCGGTAATAAATAGTATAAAATATTTCCAATGTTTTTAATTTAATTTTGCATGCAAATGTTATGAAAGTTATTCATTGTCTCTTAATATTTTTAATTTTCTCCACCAAAAATTCATCTAAACGCAATTTTAATATTAAAACTATTTTTTCACTAACATTTTAAAAATGCTTTATGAATTTGTAAATGTATTTTAATCTAAAATGAAAAAATCCATACTTTATATATATATATATATATATATATATATATATATATATATATATATATATATATATATATATATATATATATATATATATATATATATATATATATATATATATATATATATATATATATATATATATATATATATATATATATATATATATATATATATATATATATATATAGTATTAGTATTTTTCTTTTTTTAGTATTTTATTAATGCATTGCATTTTTGACCCAATGGATTTTAATGTTCCTATCTCTTTTACTCAATCAATTAAGGCATATTTTCTAATTTTTAAATTGTATAACATCAATTCAAAAACTTGCTTATTATAATACATGATGCTAAATAAAATCCTGTCTCACCTCTTTTATTATGAGACATCAACAATTATTATCATAACAGTTGTCATAATATGGGAAAGTGGCTATACCATACAACACTTATAATTTCCGGTCGAATTTAGAATTTCTTGGTCTATATCTCAAATTCTAAGCAAGATGCGATAAAAGAAAACATGCACAAAGTTGTAGAACGCCGGTATTTTCTTGCCAAATGACATTTTACACAGACTGGCTATGATAGAAATGCTGGAAACTTATATTGATTTCTGTGTGAATGCCAACACATCATGGAATACTCGGAGAGAAGCAAACCTTTATTATTTAGTAGTTGTAAAGCTGTTTAATCCATATTTATTTAACTTACTCATATATTTCCCATATATAGTCAGCCAAAATACTCATAATAGTAACTATCCCGTACATTTGAATGAAATAAAATGAAAAATCTACTGTTGAAGCTATTTTAATAAAAACGAAAGTCTCAGGTAAACTATAAATCCGAGAAAATTTATTTGTTGAATATCTTATGTGATTATCTTGGTTGTGTATCTTATGTAATTATAATATCTCAATCTTATTATTACCTTATATCTAAAATTACATTAAATTTAATAATTAATATTAATTTTTAAATATGTTGTTTCAATATTAGTAGTAATAATTTAAAAGTAGTGAATTAAGTAACAGCATAATTTGAATAGATTAAAATTAATGAATTTTAGAAAACGGGGGAAGACAATAAATTTTAAATTCTTGGTCATATAACTGAAACTGAGATTACTGCTTAATTTACTTATAACAGCTCAAACGATATAAAGTAAGAAAATTGATAGTCTTCTTAGATATTCTGGAATTTAAGGGCTTAAAGTAAGATCATTATCTATAACTAGGCTTCATTTATTAATGTAGGACTTATTTTAATGCAAACTATTTTACATATTTAGTTTTCGATTGACATAGTATTTTTTTTATGATCTTATCTATAATAATTATTTTCACTTAAATATTTCAGCATTACACATCAGCGTAACCGGAAACGTACTGAATATTTCAATTTTAAAACTACAAAAAAAATTTGAATTATATAATTTATTTATTCTTCTGCAAATGTTCTATAACGTTCAACATTTTAACACCGCGTAGCGGCTAAACGCTTAGAGTAGACGCGTTAAGGCTGACGCTTAGTTAATGACCATTGTAAGGTTAACCACGTATAATTTTCCAGAAGGACTGTTCATAGATGGAAGTCCGTATTCACGTGTTGCAAAGGAGAAAAACATGAAAACTCTGAAACATTTACTACGATAGACGTGCGTGTTTAAGGTAGAAACACAGAATCTATTTCCTGTTGTTCAACATTGTCTGGTATCGAACCTTGTGTCTTATGATACAAAGAATTCCATTCTACTGCTAGGCTATAGCAAACCAAAGGTTTAACACTCTGAATAATGTAAATTAAAGTTCCCGAAATAATTAAAAATGAGCGGAAATAAAAACTTCTATACTCAGACACGTAACATCACTTGCGTAAAATATTCTTTTTTACATTATTACATAATTTATTATTCGACGTAATGTTGATATTTTAACTAGTTAATACGATATGTAATTGAAACGTAATAAACAAATACAGTATAAGGGTATCACATTTTGCACAGCGTTTATGATAGATGGATTCTTTATAGATTATTTTAGATAGATTTAAGATTTTTTTTTCATCTGCATGACAGCAAAGAGTGAACTTTGATTGTCTTAAGAATTCCATTTAAGTAGTCTTTATTTGACCATGATAACCCACTTAAGCATCACCCAACCTATATTGTGTGTCTAACCATGTGGGCTCGAGTTTGAATCCCGAATAAGGCTTGAATGTAAAAATGGGGATGAAGTCGGACTTTCTTCCTGTAATGGATACCCGTTTCAAAAGAAAGCAGCGCACCCTTTTGTTCCAGTCTGGAGTTATCGTCCTCGTCAATAAATGTTCTTTCTACTTCTGCTTGTTGTTGCCCTTTCTCATGTACACCAGATAAAAGCACGCGATGAAGAAATCCGCTTAAGTCTTTATTGGTGTTTAAGCTCTTTTACAAACAATTAAGTTATCAAAGCTTCGGCCTTTTTTGCTTCAGAAAAAATCATGTCTTGGCAATGAAAACTTTTTTTATGATTTGAAATAATACATTCTACTGAAAAGATAATTTTATGACTAGATTATTGATAAAGTTTGAGGTATCTGAACTTTTTTAAATTTCATATAGTTAATTTTTCATTATTTTCCTCTGAATGCTTATGACAAGATGAATATTCATTTATATTTAAGTACAATGTAATTCATTACCATCAAAATTTACTTGAACTATATTCGATAAATTAAGTATAAAAAATTTCAAAATGCAAATATAATTGCTTGAGTTTAACCTTATGTAAAACAACCATAAAAACTAATTTTTTATAAAGAAAAATTCAGTTTGGAAAAAGGGATTTTAGAAAAATTTTAGCCATATGTGTTCTTATTCCTAAAATCATTTTCTAAGATTCTTACGCTTATAAATATTATTAAAAATATAAAAATGTTTGGAAGTGTATAATCAATAAATTTCTAATACAATCTTGATAGTTAATATATTTCTTGTGAATTGAAAAATGACAAAAATAGAATTTACCGCAGTAATGATAATTCAGAGTAATATTAGTTTACTAATAATAAAATGCAATTTTTTCCTTTTGTATTTTCAAAATAAATTTAAGTCATCATTTTATAAATAAAAGAATGATTTAAACTGTTTTAATAATTTTTATTATAATGGCCAAATTAAATTTAAAAAATAATAATGACATCATAAGCTTTAAATCTTATTCAATGTCATGCAAAAGTGAATCACATAAGTGCTCCGTTAAAAAATAACAATTGTTGATCATGTGTATTTGTTGCTTTGGATACCATAACAGAAATATCGAACAGTTGTGGTTGAGTTGGTACTGCTCCAGATAGAAAAAGGACTAAAATGTACGACGTCAAAAGAGTCATTAATTTTATTATTAGTTCCTGAATTTCTAGCTGACATTGAACTTGGTATTGTGACATTTTGTATTATTGATGAAGGACAATATTTTTTCTATACTGTGGCGTTCGTTGAATCGTATTTAATTTATAACGAATGAAGAAAAGTATTAGAAATGTTTCATGCTAAATTAATCGAATGTTTTATTTATATAAAAATATAAATGGTAAGTGGAATTTATTAATATTGCAATTCAGGCTTTTACATAAAATTAAACAATTAATTTCAATGTATTTAAGACATTCGCATGATATTTCTTGCTTAGTTACAATATAATATTAATATAGGATGTATTTACTTAACGACATTTTAAAACAGTTAGATTTTTTATAAGTAATATAATAAAATTACAACACGATGATTGCAAAATTTTAATAACTAAGTATCATCTTTTTCTTGTAATAATAAAACAATATTGTTGTTATGAAAAAGATGTACTATTTATTTAAAAATAATTCCTTTAAATGTCTAATAATTATATAATTATATATATATATATATATATATATATATATATATATATATATATATATATATATATATATATATATATATATATATATATATATATATATATATATATATATATATATATATATATATATATATAATTAAAATTTTTGGAATCAAATATTCGATTAAATAATTTAATATAATGACATTAAAAATTTTGATAACAAATTAAAAAATATAATATTTCTTCATTTGTAGTTAATTATAAGCAAAAACATTCAAAAAATATGAAATTTTATGTCAACAATTCTCACTAAAGTAAATAAAGCAAAATTCATTTATAAGAAAAACAAACCTGCAATTATAATAAATTTATGTTTATTATTAATTTCATAAATTAGTTTTACAATTTATTTCATTATAATAAACATAAAAAAATAACAAATACATATTAATGTTTGAATATTTCTATTGAACTATCTTTAAGCATTTTTAAAATGAAAAGAACATATTAATCAAGAAAATAAACTAAAAAAATAAATTTTAAATAGATAATTTACTTTTTATAACAAACTATGTAAATGGATAAAATAATAAATGCTCTCGTCCCATTTTCACTAACTTTTGTTTCAATTATTTTAATAAATATTCACAATTTTACCTCTTTTGAAATTCTTAAATTTCTTAAAAATAATTATCTGAAACAACTGTATCATATTTATCCCTTATTACCTGAAACTAACATTTGACAACTATTGCACATAATAAGTACTCAATTTTATAAAAAATAATAATAACAGAGTTTTTTTTTTTTACTTCAGAGGAAGTTTAATTAATAATTCTGATATTC
Organism: Latrodectus hesperus; assembly: GCA_037975125.1. Classification (NCBI taxonomy): domain Eukaryota; kingdom Metazoa; phylum Arthropoda; class Arachnida; order Araneae; family Theridiidae; genus Latrodectus; species Latrodectus hesperus. The sequence goes on along the minus strand of CM075856.1, from coordinate 69,176,435 downwards.
AAGAAAGAAAAAATGCCATAATGAAGTTATAAAATATTTCGCATAATAACATTTTCTAATTGTTTAACTAGTTATCATATTTAACATTAACATAACAGTTAATTTACATTTAATTTTAGTCAATATAAGCGTATTGAAAGTAAATATCATAAAATTAACTATAAGACTATTTCTTGCGTTGAAATAATTATTGAACTCAATATTTTACTTTTTGTATTTTTAATGAACCATTTCTATTCTCCATACATACATACATACATACATATACATATATATATATATATATATATATATATATATATATATATATATATATATATATATATATATATATATATATATATATATATGTATATACATATATATATATATATATATATATATATATTTATATATATATATATATATATATATATATATATATATATATATATATATATATATATATATATATATATATATATATATATATATATATATATATATATATATGTATATATATATATATATATATATATACATATATATATATATATATATATATATATATATATATATATATATATATATATATATATATATATATATATATATATATATATATTACGATAATTAATTATGTACAACGCAATTTTATCATCATTGCATACATCTTTTATACATATTTTATACCTATACTTTTTTTTTTCAAAAAATTCATAAAAATAAAAGTTTAATTTAAAATAATTATATTGAATAATTGACATGAAATTTAATTTTCAAATAAGTTTTCTAACTCATATTGTTTACCAATCCTTCTCATTACAAATCAAAATATTGCATCGAAACAAAAATTTATGACAGTGGAAATAAATCTATGCTCTATTGAGAAACAGTCTACCAAATCAGTTTTCACGTACAAGGCTGCATTCGATTTTATTTGCGAGACCTTCTGCGTTTGTGCTAATAAAAGCTCATGTCATGTTGACTGGCATTTATTTCTCCTCCTTCTGTGACAAAATATCCTCACGCTTTCAACCCTGAAGCCCGTTTCCTAGCAACAACCTTGACCGATATGTAACGATTCATCCATTGTGGCTCGAGAATAATATGTCCAAGCGGCCGGCAAATTTACTGTTAAAGTAGTCACACTCCGATGAAAATGATAAGTAGTTTAGTTACACGCAGAACAACACAGATGGTTAGGACAAATTGAAGGTACGTTTAAGTTAACTTTAAATTTTCTGATGTAAACTGTGTACCAATTTCAATTAATTTCTATTATATTTGAATGATAATGAGCTATTTGTTTAAATAGGAAAAAATTGCTTAAAATACAATTATATGAAAATCAATTTATGATTCAATATACTTTAAGAAATGTCAAAGTATAACTTTTTATTATGTTATACTTATTTATGAAAAAAATAAAAAAAGAAATTAATGTTTTTATGTCTTTGATTATTTAAAATGCAGCATATAAGGAGTTATATTTGAATTTAAATTCGGAAACACATTTATATGAATTAATTAAAATTAAAAAAATATTTTCCTAGCAAAATAGCTCTTTTTACTCAATTATTTCTAAAATATAAATAAATGTAATTAAATCAGTAACAAAATAATCCCAAACCTTCATTTAATATAACAACTGGAAAATTTTTTTATTGTTCCCAATTATGTACTGGTATGATAGTTAACCTGGTGTATTAAAAAGTTATGTATACAAAAACATCGTTATGTTTAGATATATGTTTATTATAAATCCTATAATATTATTAAAATTAAGTATTAACATATGCATTAACACTATAAAGTTTGTTATGCTTCAAAATATGTTTTTACTATTACAACCAATTGGGAGATATCATAAAAGAAATATGGAAATTTATAATAACTATTATAGATAATATTCTTACCTAAATATATCTGTCTATATATACAATAAACTTTAACGATTTTTATTTATACATACATTATCATTAAATATTTGAAAATAAGAAAAATGCAGCTTTAAACATTTTACAATCAATTCATTTCTATTACAAAAATAACAATGATTAAAATGCAAATTATAGATATGACAGATTGAAGAGCTTTTATTAACTATGTTCACATCGTAATTACTTCCGGGTGAATGAGATTGACTTTCACAATTGCTGTTTGGCAATTTTGTTTTTCAAGTTGAATTAAAAGATAGGAATTTATTTACAGAATGATTGAAAAAGAAGCCACACAAATTGAAAGCTGCAATATCAAATAAAATAAATAAAATGTATGTTCTTCAATGGACGAATTAATAAATTAGTCTAGAACACAGTATGTACAACATAAGAAGTAATTTATATTCTAAAATACTTTTTTCATGGCGTTTAAAAATACAATTGTTAACGCGATATCTTTTGACTTGGTAAGTAACTTGGAAGGGTTTTTATGCGAAAATTTTCTATATAAATTAGATAAATATATTTATTAATTTCAAATTTCCATGTTTCAAGAAAAAAATGTTGTTAACATTACGAAAAATCAACTGAATTTAAATATTTTATAAGACATAATTTAAAAAAAATAAAACTAGAATATTGTGATAGAATTTGAAGCCATGTTTTACGCTAGTTTTTGAATATATCGTGGAAAATCTTTTCTCGTCATTAGTTCAATGAATGCAGAAAATTATATTAACCTAAAACTTTATTGTTCGTACAAATATTCATTTGATTTTGTTGTAACATAAAGCTAAAAATGTGCTGTGAAGAAAGGACAAGCGCTTGAATGGTTAATCCTCTTTCCTGCTAAATATTTTGTGAAAATGATTACCATCACCCAACACAAGCACAAATGTTTTCAGTGCTTTGAAATAAATTTAAAGTTGATGTCCTAATAGAATTACTTCAAGTATCCCTTAAATCCTATTTGAAAAAAAATTCACCCTTGTTACATGGAGATAGAGGAAACTATACCATTCTCATATTCTAGCATGCTAATAGTATGAAGTATTTATAAAATAGTTTGTATTTGTAGAAATGTACTCCAAATGAAATCATATTTCTAATGATGGCAGTCCAAATCTGTTTCTAAGTTATAAACAGCCAATTCAGTAACGAATTAATTTTCTATGTACTCTGAATCATTTAAATAACAGAAGCTGTACCACATTTCAATTTGTTCATGAAGACTGAAGTTTTATGGAATAAGTATACATATGTAAAATACTGATACATAATTTAAAAGGAAAATTATTATTAGACATGTGCCTCACAAACAAACACGCATACAAAAGTAAGCGAAAGCTTTTAACAAAATTTATCGTAGTATTAATTTCAATCACTCTCTGCTCCAAATAGAAAACTTAAAATTATTATCTTATACGAAGTGATTAGAACTGACCTGATAGTACATAATAATTGAATTAACAAAATTATTTAAAAACTATCTTACATTGAAATTAAAGGAAAAAACATGGAAAGTAAAAAAACTGTACATTTCATTTCAATTTTATTCAAAAGTCATATAAAACAGCTTAACGGATACATTTATATACTTGTCGTATAAAGGGGTTTTTTAAATGTTTTTATATTTCAACTTAAAAGGTCATGAAGAAAATTTTCTGACTCTATGACTTTGTGAAATAGAGCCTAACAACAATAATAGTTAGTTTAATTTTAATAGGTAATAACTCTTAGTTCTTAGTAAATCTTTCCCTCTAAAGAATAAGCTTTTAATTCATGCGCAAATTATCCGTTCAAATTAAATTAAGCTGTCAGCTTGCCTATTAATGCAATCCAAGTACTGCAAAATAAATTCCTCGGGATTATTATAAAAGCTCTCTAGTTCTAAATTTCAAATTTAATGCTTCGGTAAAATTCAGCTGTACCGCTATCTGAGATTTTATGCTTAAAATCTCTCATTCACAATGCTCTCATGATGGATTCACAATGCTCTTATGAATAGTCATCCACATGCATTCAATTTTATCGCTATCTCAGAGATTCTATCTTTATCTCACGTATGATTATATTTTATCAATCTGTTACTATAACTATTATTATTGCTTTATGAAATTAATATAACAGCAATAACACATGTAATAGGTTTTCCAACCCTTTTTTTTCTTTTTAATTTTAATAGTTAATAAATTTTAGTTAAAAAATTTTAATAGCTTTTGCATCTTTGACTAATTGCATATCATCATTATTTGCATATGAACGCTTCTATCAGATTTTCTAGTACTTTTGACCTAATATATTATATAATAAATCTCTTTTTAAAAATCAATTGATGTATGAAGGGGAATAAACTAAACATTCTTGAAGCTTGTAAACATATGTAAGACTTCTTTTCCTATATGATAATATAATTTGCTTTATTCTTTTATATGCAATTTTAGTTTGCTATTACACATGTTTAAAAATTTCTTTTTTATAAAATTACTCATTTGTAATGAATATGAAAATTTTATATTTTTAATAAAGATAAAATTATCAAATCTAGATTTTTATTTAAAATTTTCTACAGATTCTTATTTGTGTACAGTGTTTTAGTTTTCAACAATTGAAGCATTTATGATATGAAAATTTGCAAATGAAATTATTTTATTTTATTTTAATTTCATTTCATTTTAGATAAAAAGCGTGTGTTTTAAGTCTTTTTATATCGTTAGTATTCTAAATTAAAAAATTTTGACTATACATTTACTCTTTAAGTAGTACATGAATATGTCACATTAAATTTCCTCGTTGTAAAAAATTGGTTAATAGAAATGACATTTATCTAGTCTGTTCAGTAAAAGGATTAAAGAAAAATAAAAATAATATCAATTTAAAGAATATACCATTACATTTTTAAATGGGTTATTTTACAAATTTGTATTTATTTGACAGGTAAATTTCATCAGCAGTTTCTGCAATGGTCTTATGGGGGATATACGGAATGGGCCAAATGGAAATAACTACGAAACTCAACTGTATCAAGATCAGCTACGGCCCTTTACACCACCTAATTACAAGGTTAATCCTTTCACTAAAATTGTTATCATCATTGTCTTAACAATTACTGTATTTATTCTTCTGATAGCTGGAACGGCAACCACAGCAATATCATATCCCCCACAACCACCGAGGTGGCAAAGCAATGATTCCGACACAGAAATTATTACTGTACACACTGCTCTGGACGGAAATTACAAACTACTTGGTCCTCTCCTTCTCATGGCAGGGATATTTCTCTTGATTGTTGATTCTGTCCTGTGTTTCATGATGACTAGAGAAGCGTACTTTACTTCTAGGAGCGTTCGTCCTAGTTCTGACATTTCAGCTGGTGTTTCACCCATGTCTGTTCTGGGAGGACCATTCTTTCTAGCTGTACCAACTGCAAGTAATCATCAAGAAATGAATCCATTTGCCTATTCTAACCGCTTATGGTCTTTACCGAATGCTCCTTTTCCTGAGTTTTCAGTTGATGGTGGCCCAATGAAGGGTTCAAGAATTAGACCTGCAACAGCTACACTTGCTAATTGTCACCAACCACCTTTTAACCCTGATGTTGAACCTTCAAAACCATCAGAAAATTCAAAAGCATAGTTTCAAATATAGCAAAAGATTTTTGATTCCAATAAACTACAGCATCAGAAAGTGATTCAATTGCAGAAATCAATCAAACAATATTAATTATCATTATCTGTAAAATAACACTCTATAAATTATTTATAATTTTGCTTCAATCTGTTTTGTTTCAAAAATAAATTTTTAATTAATAATTATAATTATTTTTAATCTTGATTATAATAATTTAATAATTTTATATAAGCAACTTGACAAATAAATATAGTTTATTACTTCAATACGTTTTTTTCAGTGGAAGATTAGATATTTTCGTATTTTGATGCAGGTTAAAATCAATAAATATTAATTTTAGCTTGATTTTGGATAGGATCTTAAGCTTTTTAAATGAAATAATAACAAGAAGAACAGTTTTATATTCTTTTTGTTTCAAATACAGTTTGTATTACAAATTGTAATCAATTAGCAGTTAAAGCTACAGTACGAAATAAGTAGCATGCTATACAAGTAAAATTTATTTTGCAGGTAAAATAGAACAAGCTGAGATAGTCAAATATATCCTTACATTGCTGGCAAAACTAGCGATGACAGTATTGCGCTTAAAACATTTTACAAAAAGAATTATAATGGAAACTGAGTTTATACAGATATATCTTCTGCAAAGCTGCTCATGCAGAAATTGATTTTATGAAATAAAGTCACAGTTATTTTATTTAACATGATAAAAGTTTTTTATTTTAATCAAGATTAAATTCCAGTGTACCTGGATTAGAGTTTATACAATCGCAGATTAGCTACTGTTCTCATAATTTTAAGCAGAATAAGTATTGATGTGATAATAGCAGTTATGCAGAACATTATAAATAGAAATAACTTTAACATGTAAAGAATAGCTTTAACTCATGCAGTTAATAACTTTTTCACATTCAGAATGTCATGTGAAAAAGTATTAATATTTTCTGTAGGATATTAATGGGTAGTATAACTACTTCTCAAAACTTTATCAAGAAGTACAATATTTTGAGACCAAACAATAGAAAGAAATATTTCGGTGCAATATCCCCACAAAGCAAAGTTTTCAAAAGAAAGAGTTTTTTCTAAGCAAATAGTTAGAGACTAAGATTTCAATAGAGTGGAACAATGTGTACTGTTGAATCGAATCACTTAACTGTTTAATAGATAAGCATTTTTGAAATCATACTCACAAAATTCATACACAACATGCACTTCTGGTAAACAGGAGTAGAATGATTTTTGCTAATCAAATTATCGCATGTTGTGCACGAAGTTTTAGTTTTATTATTTGTGATACACAATGACCATGATACACAATGACATGATACACAATACACATGACACACAATGGCCATGAATTTAGGCAATAGTTTTGAGCATTGAATCTTTTCCGGTTCACTTGAATTGATTTTATCGATATATCTGCAGAACTTTTTAGAAAGCATTTGTAAAGTTCTTATCTTCATATGTGGTTCTGTAAGAAATATTCCTAAGTAATTGATGCATTTTCTTTTATTTGAATATTACTTTGTGGACATTCGAATAAAACTGATATTTATGTAACGTTCATTGGGTTATAAAAACAACAATCGACCAACAGTTGTATGTTTGAATTCTAGAAAATGATACAGTCATTTACTGTATCTACAAAACTTCTGGTGTTGCAATATTAAATTGAATAATTTCTAATTTTTTTCTATCAGTTTTACCAATGACCAAATTTTGAGATATCTTTTAGTTTTTCTTTATCTCAAAATGTTTGATTTTTGTAGCAAAAATATATTTTCGCCTAAATTAGATTTTTGGTTATTTTCATCACTCTTCTCAAATAAACTATCTCTATATTAAAAATTGCATATTCCATTACCAAGTTCATCCTAACTGGGTGGATCAATATGTTTAACTAAAGATTCGACTTTATATAATAGAGGTCTTAAGCGTTCTATCCCTTTCTCAAACTCTATTTATTTACATTTTTACACTATTCTTTAGAAATAAAATAACATATATACAAATTTACGAAAACACTTTGGTGGTCGAAGCAGCTGCATATAGAAGAAATTTTGAAACAATGCTGATCGCCTGGGACTCAGATTACCTTGTAGTGAATCGCAGAGTTTTGCACTATCAGACAAACCAACTGGATTTTTAGGAAATATGAAGCGTTGCGCAGCATCACATAATGTAAACTAATGTTAGAACTAGTTTTACAGCGATTGTCATCCAATGTCCAAACTATTTTAGCTGCAGTTTCTGATCTAACAGTAGAAAAAGCTGCTGAAATTTCCGATCACATCATCGGTGTTAAGCCATCTCCTGTTGAAACGTTTCCAGCTTCCAAAACAAATGAATCTTTTAAAACTAAAATATTTCTTGAAATTGGAAAATTAAATAAACTAATTGATCAACTTTATTTTTCTGGTAGTTGCTCACCATATCGTCGTAACCAAAGCAGTCGTGACAAAAGTAATTTCCTCTGTCACTGGGAGGACATTCTGTGGTGAATCCCCGAGTTTTGCGCCATCGAGCAAACGAAATTCTTGTAACCCTTGTAAGAGGGATCAGTAGTGAGTTGTATGCTATGCTTTTTGTACACGAGTGGAAATTTTAGAATGTCTATGCAATAGTAAAGGAAAAGGCAATTAATAAAAATGCTTGATGGAGATAATATCGTGTTGATAATTTTTTATTTTAACATAACATAATAATCTCCTCCACCTCTCATTACCATATCAATTCCAAAAAGGTAATTGTTTCACAGGAAGAAAGGAAAAAACAGATAAAAGAGACAGTAATATCCCTTCTAAAGCTAGTGTCAGACAGGAGAATACTGAAACTTTGATTGATTACATATAAATAGTTTTATCACGCTTTATTGATTTTCGAAAAATTGGGTGACTCTGCAACTCATGCGACCTCTAGCGGATTAAAAATTCCTTTATGCTTGCTCCAGAAATGAATATTATTTGATGATTTTCTTGAACGAGTAAACTGAGAGTTTCTTCAAATATATGATAGTGTTATCATAACTTTTAATTTATTATATTTTGAAACTAATCTAAGTTATTTAGTTTCAAAACTTTTTCAGTAATTACACTAATGTTCTGAAACTTGACAATATACGGAGAATTAACACTAGAATCATAATTTACTATCTGAATTATAGAAAAAATACTTTGAAATTAAAAAAGGCAGGATAGGAGTTTCTGTTTTTTAATTTTTTATGTCACGTTGAAATTCTTTTAAACATAAAATCTAAAATTTTGTAAAGATCTTACATGTTACAAGATTTTAGATTTACCAGGAAAATAAAATATGTATTCAAATGGTATTACATACACATTCAAATGGTATTACATGTATATTCAAATGTTATTACATGTATATTCAAATATTATTGTATGTATATTCAAGTTGTAATTACATAAATATTTAGTAAGTATTCCCAAGTAGCGTTGATTTGTTTGTTGCTCCATATTTACATTTTCCTTATGAGGATTATTTTAACCACGACATGCAGCTTAAAGATGTTCTAATAAAACATCTATTATACTTAAATTTTTGTTATACACTCAGTTTGTAATTTTTTTTTATAAGAAAACTCCTTATTTCATTTACTGAAATATTCCATTGTTTTTTTTTCTCCAAAAATAAATTATTTTTTATTGCTTCAAATAATTGATTTTCTATTATTTATGTATCAAGAATATGATTTTTTATTTTCTGAAATTGCTTTATATTGAAATTCAATAATGCTAGTTCCAATAGTTTTTATTCTTATTATCGAATCTTCGAACGAGTCAAAAAATAAATCTGATTATTTAATTTTATCTTTTAAATTGAGATGTTTTTCTTACATATACAATTTTTGCCAGTAAAAAAACGTAACGGTAAAATAGTTCATAAAACAAACAGAATTTTATGTGAGCTGATTCTTTTACTCCTTAATTCTATTTCAAATATTTCATTTCATGTTTTTGAAAAATATCTGTATAAGATAATAATTTAAAGGCTCAGAATTTGAATACTTTTTCATTTTATACAGATTTTGATTATTTTTATATACAGGTTGCTTAAAAAACTTTTTTTTTTCTCTTTCGCCACAACAAAATACTTATCTAGGAAATTCCAATTCTACATATTGATTTCAAATATTTTTTCTGCATAATCTCATTTATTTTCAGGTCAGTTTTGATTTTTTTTATAAATTATAAGAGTGAAATTCACTTTTCTTGTATTTAGAAGTTAAAATGTTGATTTAGATAATCCCTCCTTTTTAACTTTTATAAATCATACAGTCTGAGTAAAAAATTTAAGGCCAGTGGACATTTTTGAGAAAATTGAAACATTTAAAGTGAGGAATTAAAATACCATTTTATTGGTAATTATTAAGCTTAAATAAAAGTAAAACAGTAGAAAAATTAATTTGCAAATATTTTATTATTAGAAAATATTACAGAACACACAGGTGAATATTTGAGCTTGAGTAAAAACTTTAAGGCCAATATAGAAAATAACATATAAGAAAAAAATTACAAATTCTTAGAAGGTTGTGTAAGAGCCATTTCTACGAATTACTTCAAATATTCTTGTTTTCATGGATGATACGAGTTTTTGACAAAGAGTGGGATTGGTTTTATACCATTCATCTTTTATAGTAGATTTCAGCTCTGTTGTTGATGTAAAATGTCTCCCATTTGCATAAACTCTTCTTGCTAAGAAGGTTGGCTCGATTGGGTTGAGGTCAGGTGATCTAGCTGGCCATTTCACAGTTTCAACATTATTGACTTGGAACCAATTTTTTGTGCTGTTATTCGAATGGATCAATGCATTGTCTTGCTGATATTTCCAATTTTCTCCAGCAAGACAGTCAGCATTTGGCAAAAGATGATTTGTTATTTCATTTTGGTATCCTTGTGAATTCATTCTATCAGAAACGAATGCAATTGAGCCCACACCATTGTAAGCAAAACAGCCCCAAGTCATGACAGACCCTCCACCTAATTGGCGTTTGGAGAATATTTCTTTTTCATTTCTTATATCATGCCAGAAGAAATTCCAGCCATCCGGTCCATCCAAATTCCATTTTTTTTTCGTCAGAAAAAATAGTTTCTATCAGTTGGTTATCCCAGGTCATGACCTTCAGGCCAAAGTTCAAACGCTCTATTTTGTGTCTCTGCAGTAACTGAGGCTTAGTCAATTTTGCTGCATAAGTGTACCTTCCAGACCTTCTAAATCGTTTTTGACAAACTTTTAAGCCTGTCGTCTGAATCATTTTCCTGGTTGCGTACTTTCCAGTAGATGCTAGTTAGCAAACTCATCTTTCATCCCGCGAGAACAAAGCTTTAGGTCTTCCCTCAGTATTCCTTTTACCATAATTGTCTTTCAATTTAAAAAAAAATGGTTGACTACAGTCTTTGATTTTCCTATCTTTATTGTAATAGCACGACTACTCTTTCCTGTTGAAGTTAAAGCTTCGATCTGTCCTCTTTCACGATCAGTTAACTTCTTACCCTTCGCCATCTTCACAAAGATTACCAACACTTTGAAGAAACGTAAAACAAACATGAAAATTGCAGCGTTGTCTCAATCTAGTAGCTACAATGGTAATTACATGATTATATTACATTTATTTTTAAAAAAATGACTGGTGGCCTAAAAGTTTTTACTCAGGCAGAAATACTAACTTTGTAAATAACCACACGTTTCTCATAATTATATATTTACAAATTATGTATATAGTATTTATTTGTTATCAATGAACTTTAATAATAAATATTATTTAAATCCCTTTTATTTCATTTTACATTTTCTCAAAAATTTTTACTGGCCTTAAAGTTTTTACTCAGGTTGTAGATTTTTAAACTGTTGAGTATGATGAAAATTTTATTTTGAGGATTCTATTTTGGCAATTTATTTTTAATTTGACTTTATTTTAAAAATTTTATTTTGATAATAAAATATAGAGTCATCAATTATCAATTTTATTTGGTTATTGACCTGAAATAAATATTAATCTAATAATAATAATACACTAAACATATGCTTTGGAAACAAATATATGAATAGCACCTTCCCACAATAATTAAATTGATAAGTTATAATGAAGGATTAGTTTTCTTTTGTTTACAAGGAGGAAAGAAAATTAAAAAGTAACCAAAGCTGTTGATTCATCATATTTTAATGATGTCTTTACATAGCGTAGTAAATAATGCTATTAATATGTACAATGAAAAAGCATAAGTAATGTTTATCAGAAAAAATAAAATATTCAAATAACAGCACACTTTTAATATCATAAATGATACAATCTATTTTTTTTTTTTTTTTGAAAATAAAAAATTTATAATATTCTTATTCTAAAAAAGAGGTTTCTTTCAAAGAATATAGATACTACACAACCTTTATTTTAGAAATGATTTCATGTGGAATTTTCGTTTCATACTTCAAACATTTTTCTAAACAAAAAAAAAATCGATGACTTGAATTTCATTTTTCCAAAAAATAAACAATTTAAAGAAGAGCCCAACATCAGAAATCAATTCCATTTTCTTGCATTTTGTATACATAGTATGAAATATTGCTTTAAATATTTAAATAACGACAGTTTCAAATAAACTTAAAACATGGATTTCCAGACCTATATTTTATTACAGCTTAAAAATTCAGTTTGCTATACTTAGCTCGCGGGTTTTAATCTTAATAAATAAAATCTTTGTGCAACCCGAACTTTTCTTGGGAATGAATTGAAACAGATTCACGGATACATTTAAAAATTGTTGTTCTTCGATGGCTGATATAAAATACAGATTATATGTTTAATTTTGAAACACATTTATTATAGTGCTCGTAATTATATAAAACCATATTTAATTCTGATTTGAACTCAATGTCAGGCTACTTATGACACAATATTAGAAAAATAAACAATATGATGCCTTCCTGATCTTCTTATGATTAAGAATCAAAACAGGTGGTTTATCCATTCCTTTTAAAATTGTCATTCATTTGTGACTTTTTTTTTGTTACTAATAAATTTGCTATTCCTACACGCTTCTTAGAACATGTATTGTAATGAAAATGGAAGAAGTCATGATATCTATCATGTGTAATTATCTCTTACAAGAGAATTTATGATCACGCCTCAATACATTTGTTTTTAGTTCATCCATAAGCTAGGACTGATTATGATAGAAGACAATATTTCGAACTGAGTTAAATAAATTGTAAATAGCTTTAAAAATGCAGTTATATCATTATTTTTTCTAATGGCAATTTTCTCAAGAACCCTAAATATAAATTTTCCATTGGTGTCCATGAAAAATGGCAGGTTTGCTTTACTAGTTAACACAATAGGACTGTTATGAATCAATGTTACTAAATTTGTTAGTTTTGCAAGCTACAGCTAAAAGCTAATGTATTCATTTAAATATCTATTCCCTTTTGTCTTTCGAGAGTATATTTCTTGTAAACTGTACTAAAATGTCAAAAGTGAAAATTTAAAAAAAAAAAAAAACTCAAGGTACCATCTCTAACACATGCGGAAATAAAGTGTAATAATATAAATAACCGCCACAATCATGTATCTGGAAATTTGAATCCACTTCTTTCTAAAACAATTGTTAACATCTGAGACCTTCTATTCTGAAAACCATGCTACAATTATTAAGTCGAAAAATAAATCTTATAATAAATATATCAAAGTAGCCAGTGTGTTGTGTGGTATATCAAGGTCATATGAAACTGCATTCATAAATTATAACACGGTATCGTATTTAGTGCTGTGATTTGAATATGTTATTGCCTATTTCAAACATTTTTATTTTTAGTACTATGCATAAAGGTTATATAATTATGTTCTTAAATTCTATGAATAGAAAAAAATTAACGCATCCTTTTCCAGAATTTCTTTACCACATTATTTTAAATAAAATTTTAAGGAAAAAACTCTTTGAGTAATTTATATTGAACGTAGAGAATATTTATTGTTTTAATGTTAAATATTATGGAATGGATTGTTTAAATGTTAAATATAGTGTCACTCGCGCCTCCACGATACCCTTACTTCACACTTGCCTCCTGGGTGGCGCTAAAGGAGTTACAAGCTAAGAAGTTCGTAAAGCTTTTCCTTGCTAAATTTTATTTTTAATTTTTTTAATTTGTACTTCTTTTCTTATGTTATTTTGTTTTGATTATTAATTTAAATATTTTTTCTTTTCATTATATTTGTTCTGTTTTGTACTGTTGGATGTATTTTTCCAATAAAGCCGTAAGTAACAGCATGTTAAAAGATTCTTGACTGATCCTTCAAATTTATTATCTCTATTATAAGCATCTTTGATAATAATCTTTAAATCATTTACTATGCTTTGCTTATTAAAAGAAACCAACTAAAAAATAAATAATAAATTAAAAATGAAATATTATATATATATGTATATATATATATATATATATATATATATATATATATATATATATATATATATATATATATATATATATATATATATATATATATATATATATATATATATATATATATATATATATATATATTATTAGTATTAGTATTACTATATATCGTATTACCGATATATCGTCCTGAAATGGAAAAGAGACCGAAACTAGCCTGCAAGCTCCTTTGCTCAGACACATTTCGAAACGACTGGGAGATGGTTATTTATTGTGTCCAGAAGTCCTCCCAAAGATAGTCTATGTGTCCGCAGTCCTGAAAGTTGCATTCCTTTCAAAGTTTGCATTCAGTGCCTCCGCTTAAAGTGGTTTAGGATCACAAAATCCGGATATTTCTTCAATGGAGTTGTGTTCTCTTTACGGACGAGAGTTTTTTCTATACCACAAGCTATTTTAAACACCCGTCGATTTGGAGCGAAGTCGCACATGATTTCATTCAAGTAACATCATGAAAAAGTCCGTTATGTTGGCAATAGAGTTATCTTCTGGAGAGGCATTTTTCTGAACGTGCAGACTGAGTTCCAACTTTATGATTGATGTTCTGTAACCAGATATTGTTATTCTAAGGAGATTATTCTTCCCCATTTGCGTTGTTTCAAGTTACCATTGAAGCAGACATCGGTTTTGTGGATAAAAGTGCATGGCTACACCTGGTTTCTGCTGTGAAGAAGCTTCTGGAAAGGGAAGATACCACTCGAGTATATTGACCAGCGTATTTTCGAGATTTAAATATCATAGAACGTGGGTAAAAATCTTTGGGGATTCGCCTCAGAGCACGATTGCATCCTCTGTACACACAACACATAAAACAAACACAACAATTAAAACATATTTTGAGTAAGAAATAGGCATTTGTTCCTCAAGATCTATTGGATAATATTTTGCTGAATATGGAAAGATTGTTTGAATAAATTTTTTTAGCAACAGGTGGGCATATCCAATACAAAGCAACATTCGCTTTTTATTCTTCCACTTGCTCACACAATCATATATTATGGGATTATTAATTCAATAAAGACTTTTTATTTGATTTCCAGGCATATGCATTCTAATCATTTTTGTGCTTCATATATATGTTTTCCTCCTCTCTTAAAAACAAAATGAAATCGTTAATTTCGCAATTTGGTGTCTCCCAGATTATTTCTCACAGTGATACGAGATAAATTACATGCTGCTTAAGTTTTGTATGCAGGATATATTTTATTTAAACTAATCGCATATCCAATACTGTTTAGGGCCCCAATGAACAGACAAACGTTCAATTACACAAGTTTGCATATAATCCTGAAGGGAATTTTAACCATGACTCCTGCAATATCAACCACAAATCCTTAAAAACGCAAGATGGTGTTATTTTTGGGAATTATGTTTTAAGGTATCCCAGATATGCTCAATGATAGTTATGTTTACTAAGTATATTTGATTTAGGTAGCCATGGAAGTGTAAATAAAAGCAGAAAAGTAATCCGAAAACCAATTGGTAGACGTTGTGTGTAATACTATCCTCCTGGAAATGCCTAAGTTCGCTTGATTGCACGGTGGATAGGAATAAGCGTAGGTTATCAGAAAAGATACTTACGTCTCAATCTCATATCAAATTGGTCTGAGTATCTAGAAAGAGGTCTTTCATCATGACAGGTACATACAAATGATGTCGTCATCAATGTTCTCCACGCTTCAAGAGTCCCCTTTAAGTACTTCGGCTCCATAGATCCGTGAAGTTTTCCCCATAATGCATATTCTCGCGAGGCTTTTAAAAATTAGATTTATCAGACCAGATAACGTGTTATCAGTCATCGAAAATCCAATAACGACCTCAGGAGTCCAAGCAGGATTTTAAAATTTTTGTCCCTGCATTCAATATTGATACATAAATTTGTCTTCAGCTCTGAAAGCTTATATCAATAATAAGCCTGACAGTTTTTTTATAAGTTATATATATATAATATATTATATCAGTAATAAACTGTTTGGTGCTAATTATTACCCTAACATTAAATACTTCCAATTAAGCATTCATGTACTGCTGATGTTCAAATTCCAGATTTTTTAAGCACTTCCTGAGGAATTTTTCCAGCCTAATTTAACTCTTATCTTATAGTCCATGTGACAGTGTATATCAATGACGTTAAATGCAAATATACTTAAGTGAAGTACTTTTGTATGGAATGCACATGACCCTTATGAAATTGTTGCTGGAGGAGCAACACACTTCTCATTCTCTGCTGCAATGATGTAGCAGAAAAACAAAATCTAGATTACTTCCACATCCATCATTTACTACCATCATCACTAAAGAAATCCAAGAAAATTTATCCGATGACGTGAGTGAAGACGAGATACTCATTCAAAAACTTCGACAAAGAAATCCACTGCTGTACGAAATCTCATTTCAGGATTTTCTGAATCTGGACTGAGATGTTTCAAAAATGTGGTTTGGATACCGAAAATGGATGATTAAGTTTTAACACTATTTTTTAATTAATAAATTATTTTATTGTAGTAACAATTTCCCAAAAATGAGCACATATTTCATTCACATCCATGTCAAAATATGGTTAAATTTTTATAGTCTGATATTTCTAAGAGTATTAAAAATGCATGTATTTAACGTTCATAATATGAAATAAAATAAATTTCTTTCAATAAAGAAATCTAGTAGAACAATTTAACTGAATCTAGTCATATTAACAAAATTTTAGGTGCTATTTAAATGAAAAAAATACTAGTTTATGTGTCGTTTCTTTAACTTTTAGTTTTTAATTACCGCTTATTATAACGCGAACTTAATACGATAACTCAAAAACTTTATATAGTTACAGCATTATAATCTTGCTTTAAAATATCATTTTTTTTATTTGAGATTTAAACTATACACAGACATTTCGACTTCTATAATTTCATTTTGCAACACTTTTATCATTTACAAAAGCAATTACTTTAACTTATATTTCCTGATTACTCTTTCTTACTTTTAATATTCAACACACACATACATATATATTAAACTTTACCACTTGAGATTTAACTACTTAACACAACAACATTATTTTTAAATATGCCTGTGTACTTCTTGTAATCATTTTTATTCTATTTGTCTTTAAAATTAATTTAAATGCATTGATTACAGGAAATTTAATTAAAGAGTTAATTAAAGCGTTTTAGTTTTTCTGAATTTTTCATAGATTCGCTTGAAATCTCTTAAAATATTTGCAATTAGTATAGATGAATTTTTCATTTTTATGCCTTAAAATGACGGTAGTTAAGCTTATTAGTGAAGGGGGAAATTAATTTCGAACATCTTTTGAGAATAAATCACTAGTGCTCTTATTTTAGAATAAATGCTTATTTATTATTAACTTATCGATGTTTTAAAGTAAGATAATTAGTTTTAGTTATGACACAGATTTATATCTCAGAGCGTGAATAGTATTTCTTTGAATAATTAATTACCTAATTATTCATTATTACTTTTAAGAGACATTTTTCTCTAACAATACTGTCATAAAAATAAATGATCATCAATTAATTCATCTTTAATATTAATATTGTTTTGTCCATAACGTCTAAGTTAACACGAATATTTTCATTTCAGTTTAAAAATATTTTTCTTCTTCTTTAAATTTATTTTGTTATAATACATTATATAATCCTCTTTTTATAATAAATTTTAACTAAGATTTTTTATTTGAATGACAATTACCGCGTAACTTTTGGGTGAATGGCTGCTTCACCATAAGCGTTACTCTTGAAAAATGTGACTTGTAAAGGACATAAAATATTGGCTAACGTTGTATTTATATGCCATATAAGATTTAAGAAATTCATAAAATGAAAAATATGCATTTTTCGGGCTATATTGGGAATGTATGTAAAGTTAACATACTTATTTTCTATATGAAGTTGGTATGCTAATACCGATACTAAATTTAAATAATTTCCGGTCAATATATTATATTAAGGGATATATCTTAAATTTTTATTGCATTATTGCTGATAAAAACTTGCATGAAAGTGTATGTATATGTTTACAAAAATTATTTCGTCACAGTTCCAATTAAGATTTGAAATATTTTCATCTAAATTAAATTTTAAATTGTTTTATTTTACCAAACTCTCTCTATAACTACATTTTATTGATAAATTATTTCTCAAACTAGGGATATAAACGTTTCTGTATTCCAAAGTGCACAGTTATATTGAGCTGAAGATTTCTGATAATGATATTATCAATCATGCTTTTCTCATCTTTCCTCCTTTAGTTAAATCTGTTGACTTTAAAATCTGTTGCATAAATACATTTATTTTTCAAAACAGAGATATAATCGCATCACATCCAATTCTCAAAAGCGAAATTTTCAACACCAAGAAGTAATGCAAATAGTGTCAAACAAATTTCAGGAGTGATAATGATGAGGTGGATTTACACATATGATTACAAAACAGACAAATAAAATCTTCATGAGCCAATCTATTCAGTATCTTATGTGCCCAGCTGGGTCAGCTGTACATGCATCACTATGGCTAAATTTTCTATTAAGTATTCCATTATTGACAGTCTCAAATAATCGGAATCAAACCGCATCCTATTCTGTGTTCAGATAATCCTCGCTAGTATTCCTCTGTTCATATCATATCCAATATATCAGTAGAAGATGGCTGGATCCTGTTCATATCATATCCAGCCATCTTCTACAAGCAGAAACGAGATTCATCCCTGAATAATACCTGAAACCATTCCATGATCCTGAAAGGAAGTTGATGACACCATGCTTGGGCCTTAGCTTTTTGCTGAATGGTAAACGGTATCCCGGTTACTAGGTGCAAGTAATTGTACTCAAGCAATCTGTTACGTATGTAAAATTTACTTGCTTCTAGAGGCAACAGGCTTCAAATGTCATCTGGACAAAGGGTTTTTAACTGTCAACTGGTGAGTACGCAGATGTATTCACAGCACTTCTACTTTTACGTGTACGGATCAATTCCTGAATCCATTGTTTGACACAACATTGGACGGTATTCATGTTGTGCCCTACATGAGTTCTTGGAGTTCGATAATACGGTAAAATTCTATAATACGAATAATTCGATAAACTCATGGAGTTCGATAATACGGTCACCGATGATTTAGAAACATTTTCTAAGCTTTTGTGGAAGCTAGCTATAAAGACTGTGCATAAACTCAAAAACTGCTTTTCATAAAGGATGGTTACCAGTCCTTTTACCGCGAATGTGAATACCACGTACTCAGATGCAAGCGCAAATTTAATCACTTGCATTTCTATTTCACCATTGTTCTCTTAAAAAATTTGCATGATGCTTCATACATTATTTATTGGTATTAAAATTCCATTTTTGGGGAGTAGGTAGAGAGCATTTATTCATACAAATTAATTTTTTAACACATACGAATCACGAAAATGTTTTCGAAAACCATGATCGACATGGTTTTTTTTTTCGTATTTCTACTTCTGAAACTCAATTTTTAAAAATATTGACAATTATATATATATATATATATATATATATATATATATATATATATATATATATATATATATATATATATATATATATATATATATATATATATATATATATATATATATATATATATATATATATATATATATATATAGTTAACATAATGTTATTAACTAAAAATAATTATTACATATACTATATATACTTTATTAATGCGTTTGAATTGAATTTATATTCTTTGTATCAATTAGAAATTATTCTCTGAATGTGGTTTAGTAGTTCAAAAGTTCGATTTTAGTCATAAATGTTGACATTTATTATATATATAGTTCAGCTGGCTTCAAATCATCGATACAAGTGAAATAAATTACTGAATAATTACGTCTTTCCTTTCATTCAGTATGACAAAAAAGTATATTTAATATTCCAGCATTTGTGTGTTTGTGTGTGTGTGTGCGTGTGTGTGTGTTCTCCATCTCACTTAACTTTAAATGACGGACTGATATTATACTGGGACTTCTTACTTGAAGAGAAATTATGATAAATGCTTACCATACTATACACATTAGATAGCTTGTCGTTTTCAGTTAAAACTGATTATTCATACGATTGGTGCATATGCAATAAACTTTATAATAAACAAAGCATAATTACAGAATTTAAGCTAAAAACAGTTCCATTTTAGATTTCAATATTTTTGAAGGAAACCTACATCATTTAAATCATTTGATTAAATCAAATGTAAGAAAAAGACACAAATATTAATTTTAATTTTTCAACCCTAATTATTCTAATTTTTCAATTTTGCACATATGACATTCAATGTGGGTATTATTCAGAGCTTCTAGTTTAACATTAGATTTCATAAATTATTTATTATGAATTGGGTTAAGTTTTTCGATCATAATTTAAATCGGCAATTCTATTTCGATTTTTTTTAAAAAAGAAATTTTCTCAAAATTACAATCCAGCACCTTCTGCAAACATGTCTCAAACTGAGCAATCCCTTTTCTGTAAAACTCGAGGGCTTAGGACGCGTTCGTGAGTAGTTAACGCAATTCTTCTTCATTGGTGAATAGTTTTCTACGAAGATAATTGTTCAGTGAATGAAAGATGTTGTAATCTGATGGTTCAAGGTCAGATGAGTAAGGAGGATGGACAAAGTCTCGCAACTAAGTCGATGTATTGTGATGCTGGCCATCCTTGCTCGTGTTATCCACCAAGAATAGTACATCCTTGCGATTAACCTGCTTTTTATACATTGCTGGCTACTTCTGGTGCACGCGTTCCAATTGTTGCGAATCCGCTGTGACCGTTTGTGGCAGCTCATAGAGATCCGCTTGACGGCTAATCCTCCAGACACCAACTTCAACCCAGCGGGACAAATCTCCTGACTTGAATTCATGAAAGCACAATGCCTTGAATCCCTTCATTCACAGCACTATCCCCAAACACTTGACATATTAGGTGATTTGATGCAGTAGCTGATAAGCCCATTTGGGAGTCTAAATGCAAACAACACAGAACAAGCTACTTCGAAACGACTATTTCTCTTCGCTACTATACGAGTTACGATTGATGGATGTGCGCGATGGAAACGCTTTTATAACGACTGATATTTCAACTCTCGATAGACCGGTGTCACAACCACGTCATGCATTAATTTGCGTAAGTATTCTCTTTTCATTCAAAGACAAGAACTTGTTGATGACCTTAAAATTAGACACTCTATTGATTAACAGCTTTTGAATTACCACATCATGCAAAATCACCACACCTCAATTTGGTGTTGGTGTTCTATTATTTTCATTTCTATCAATGTGCATACCTTCTCCATCTAATTATTGTTTCATCAAGAGTGTTAACACAATACAATTAAAAGTCTACATTCGATGTTAAAATATTTTTGTCAGGGTGTCTACACTATTTCAGAATACTGATCATTGAGTCTGAATTCTATCAAATAAGTCAAAATTTATTTGATTTCTCTTTTTATTTTTGATTATCCTTAATATCATAACTAGTTTTTCTTATCTTGTCAAACTGTTAATTAAGTCATTTACAAATATGAGAAGCGCTTTAGCACTGCTGAAAATTTTCATAATATATATATATATATATATATATATATATATATATATATATATATATATATATATATATATATATATATATATATATATATATATATATATATATATATATATATATATATATATATATATATATATATATATATATATATATATATATATATATATATATATATATATATATATATATATATATATATATATCATGAAAACGTAAAAAAATGCATTCTCTTTAAGTAAGGTAGCATCTAAACTCTTATATAAAAATATAAATTTAAAAGAGCCAAAATTGAATAATGAAAATTCTGAAAGCGAAGGGGAATAGGGTAATGAAATATTCTTATTTACATTTATTACTACAAATAATAGATGGCTGTATTGAAAATCAGTCCTAATGTATCAAATTATCTTTAGATTCAAATTATTTTTTTAAAAGGATCTTATCTTTTTATGTTGTTTTTAATTTATTAAAATTTCTAACATTTATGTATCTATTTTTCTAATTATACTACCTTTCCAAACACAAACACTCTATTAAAAAAATTTAGGATCGTAGCGATTTTATACACATTTTCATATACTTTTGCATGATGCTGCCCTCTATTGGAAAAAAAGGTGATTTCAAGAATTGCTAAAAATGAATCCGTTTTATTTTAAAACACGTTTTATCCCATATTCATTTAAATAAACTGAAGGCATCCTAAATTATATGTTAAAAGATAAACAACGTATACAATGAGTTATATCTTAAATTTTACTTATTTAATCTGCATCTCTATTGTGTTTGACACAATAGCACATTATATTGTTTATAAAGAATGTTAGCCTTTTTATATTACGTTGTAAGAAAACGTTTGTTATCAAGCTAAACCATTAAAACACGTCTATTAATTTTTAAAAGTAATATCAAGCACACTTCTTTTGGCGTTATTTATATTTATAATTCTATTTAACATATAGTTAATTTCTTTTGATTTAACAGATACATAATTTTGTATTCATTTTTTAAATATTGGAAATCTGGATAAAATTTATTTTTCCGTCAGTGTTCCTTATTTATATTTTTATTTTTAAGCTAATCCTAGTAATATAATATAGTTTATTATTTTTATTTTATTTTTCTCAATTCACTTCTCTTTTCCTTGATTATATATTTAAATTTTTATATATGTGATGATTTTTGTATAATTAATATATACCCTTTCAAAATTGGATCTTGTTTTCTGCTAATATTCTATTTGTTAAGAAGTCACTTTCGGTTAGAAATTCATATTTCACCTGTTAATTTCTTGTTTAATTCATGGTAATCTCGTAAAAGCATCCACAGTAAAAAATAAATAAATAAGCAAAAAAGAATAAAAAATTTTTTATTAATAAATAAACTCAAATTAAAACAGATCATATAGAAAAAGTATACGTAAATACAAATGAACAAGTCAAAATTTTTCCTATTGATTTTAAAAACTGTTAAATTAAAAAAAATTATATATCTAATATATCGGAAGTTACATCGACATTTAATAATAAAATTAATTTGTTTCAGAAATTAAATTATTAAAATAACATTCAATTACATTCACTGCAGATTATGAGGAACTATTTTATAGTTTGTCATTCAAGATTAAAAAAAAATTAGTATCAATTAAGTCAATTTTTTTAATGAAAATTCCTTCTATTTTGAAATCATTCATATTTGTTCTATAATTATTTGATTTGTGCAAGATTATGAAAAAATAATTGCATAATAAAAAAGCGAAGAGTATGAAATAGCAAACGATAAATATTTAAGATATATTTCAATATTTATAAATGACATAACTTTATTTTTTAATTTAAAAAGCTTTTAAAATGCATGCATGAAAGTATAAAAAATAATTTAAACATTAGGATTTAAATAAAGATTTATATCTATTTAATTGATATCTCAAATGAAGATATATTATGCAAAATAATATTTTACCCAATATGAAACAAGAAATTAAATTTATTTTCAGAAAGATAATTATATGACTAAATATATTAAATATTTATTAAAAGAATTAGCCATGAAACCAGATTTAGAAAATAAAATTCTAAATTATAGAAATAATTTTAAAAAACTTCATTCAATGAATAACATTTCCATTATTTAATTTTTAAGTAAATTTTTACGTGCATAAGATTAACTTAATAATTATAACGATTATAGTTCATGTAAGTATTTCATTTAAAATTTTAAATGTAGAGTCAATTCAAACAGGTGAAGGAATTTTAATATTGCTACTGTACCCCTCAATTTATCGCGTGAAATTTTTGTTGTCGGTATAAAATATTCCGTTGGAAGAAATGGATAAAAACATTCGTATTATTATGATGGCGCCATCTATTCTCAGAATTAAAATACGATGTTCTTTTGGCTGATATATAAACATGTATATATATTAAAATATTTATAATTTTATTTGTAAAATTTAATTCAAAGTTTATGTAACCAAAATTAAAATGTTAATATACCTTAAATTGAGGTTATAGCATTGATTACTATTTGAATACAACTGTCTGTTAATTAAATAATTACATTTGTCGCACAAATTATTTATAAATTAGACATATTTCTTTCGAAAGTCACTGTCGTCTTATAATATAATATTAAAATAAGTTGTAGTGTATTATATAATTAAGTGAAAATGAAACCCAAATGAAGTCTCATTTATCAGTTCATTAATTAAATTTAATAAGAGTTTTTTTATTTAAAAGAAAAACTATATTCGTATTAACTTTGAATGAACGGGAGTGTGAAAATGTTAGCTTTGAAAGATGGACATAAAATTATTTCTTCATTAAAAATAAAAATGCGATTCAATAAAGTAAAAAAAATAGCATTTACATTGAGTTTCCAATAATTCCATAACAAAATTTAAGTTAACTTATAATAAAACATTTTGAATTATAATTTTAAGAATGTGTTAATAAATGGAGGGAAGTAAAATAATTATTAGATTTATGAGAAGCAGAGACCAAGCTGAATAATGCCCTTACACTTAAGCTGCCAAATAAACAGAGCAAGATAAAATCATTCATTTGTATCATTATTCAGTTACATTTTCCGTTTAATATTATACGGAAGAAAGTAACAATATATGGTTTCCACACTTTAGCTGTAATATGTATATTAATGATCTAAATGATGAAAATTTTTGAAAAGTAAAATAAAATAAAATATGTGAAGATACTTTAAAATAATGAAAGTCTAGTGTGTTAAATATGCAAGAATATATGTTTCTATGGGAGAAGCTAGTAAGTATACAGCCTTATAAGTGCATGTGGGAATTAACAATGAATTGTTGGATTGAACTGGCATATTGAACAAGGGATAAAAACAAGTCAGTCTCAAGTCCTGATTTAAGTGAATGAAATGCAAGGATAATAAGCACAATAGTTAACTAATAGAAACAACTTCTTGATCCCACGACAGAGTAATGTTTAGTGAGTGTTCAGTAGTTTAATGAGTGATTAACTTGCTAATGCTTGTAAGCAATAGCAAGTTAATCACTCATTAAATGATTTTCAGTTCTATTCTCAAAAATTGAACATTATTAGAGTGAGCGTTTGATGATTAAACAAGCATAATATTGGATGATATCATCCTTATGATTGATGATATAAGAATATTTTATGATGAGAGTAAGTTGCCTTGCGAGATGATTATCATGGCAATATGCTGTATTTATTCTTTACACGATGGAAAATTCTTATTAGTTTAACATTGGCTAAAATTAAACAGGATGGAAAGTTTGAGAATATGATAGCAAACTTCACAAGAGGCCAATTAAGAATAATTAATTTATCAATCTTTTAGACAATTGTTATTAATGTACATTTAAAGCTGCCTATTTCTGCTGATTTAAGCTGCTAAACATAGCCAATAATACAGTCATTTTAAATTATGTTCAAATGATGAAGTCTACTTTGTATCTGAGAAACGTATCTGCACACCAAACTAGGAATAAAACTTTCAACTTCATAAACCATTTAACGGTCATAAAATCTTTGATTCCTATTGATTTAAGTACTGAACATGTTACATGTTATACTTTGAAGGCAAAAAAAGAATTTCATTACAACTTTGTTGCAATACTTGTAATATTTAAGATACCATTGGGAAAATGTTTGATTCAGAACTTTTCCGAAAATATTCTATGTTCTAAATGGTTATAAAAAGTGCTTTATTTTCGCTGTATTAAATGATTTTAAATATTTTTAATTAGTTAGATATATCAACCATTGTCATTTAAAATTTAACAAGAAACTACAATTCCAAACGGAAATATTTAAGCTGCATCATAAACACTATATTTCATTACCAGTGAATGCTGAAAATAAGATGGGAGTAAATTACAGAATTTTATTTGAAAATCAGCAGAAGTTACTTATGCCATTAACAAAGGAAGCCATGTTATTTTCATATTATTTCTAGAAAAGTAAATACATATACACATGCAAAATATTCTATTACATTTCATAATTATTTCGTGGCAACAGCTAAAATTATCATTAGTTACTTTCGTAAATATCCAATCCAATAAACAACAGAAAAAATGATAAATCCAGTCGGAAAAATTATTCTGCTAATTTTATCCAGCCACTGAGTGTCTTCATCAAAATCAGGACCTAAGGGGTCAGCAGAAGATTTCGTATCACCAATGGCCTTCTTTTGCTTGATTTCTGATTTACTTAAGGTCAATGAAGGGGAAACAGTTCCAGTTTTACCAGTATCGATCCAAGCAGTAGTTTTGGCTACATTTTTATTGCGTATCTAAAATAAAGAAAAAGTTCATTATACTGAGAAATAGTAAAGAAATTACACACGGGATTATATGGTATATGAACTTATAAGGAAGATAATTAATAAACAATTAATATAATTAATTTTGAAATTTTGTGAAGATATGATGAAACAAAATATTGAAAAATAATTATTGAAAATATGAAGGAATAAAATAATTATATTTCATTGCTATTTTTTCATATCCGCCATGTTAAAATATTTTAATATGAATATATTTTTTATTCAAAAGGGAGATTTGAGTTTTTTTAATTGGAAAATATATTCTAAGACATTTCTTCTAGTATTTTTGATAAAAATGATGAACAGACATAAAAAACTGCTATATAATATTAATAAACAATAAAGTATTTTCTTTCATTATTTTTTTATTTATGATAATTTTAATCGATTTGTTTCCAAATGAAATTCTAGTGCGATGTCTAATGATAGATAACACCATTCAATTAATAGTAACTTAAATAAAACTATATTAATTAGTCTGACATAAAGACAAAAATCCTTTCGAATTAATAAGTTATTTATTTTTCATAAATATTTTTTAATCATTTATTACTCCGCTAGTGTTTCCAATTTTAATTTTTTTCTTTATATTTTCTATTGACCTCAAACTATTTTTTTTATAATTTATAAATTTTTAACTAATTCGTTCGTGAATCGGATGTTTACTTACTTGTTAATATCATTTATTTACTTTCTAGTTAGGTTTTGTTTGAAGATATGATTTTCCTTTACTTTTCTTTGTACCTGACGATAAAATTAATGATAAAAAAGCTATAACATTGATCCATATATTGATACCTTGTCATCAAGTTATGAAAAAGTATTTTAATTCATTGTATCAAAAAACCGCAAATCAATAAATATTATCAATTTTGTGCACCCTTAAAATTAA
The DNA here is from genome assembly GCA_037975125.1 of Latrodectus hesperus. Taxonomy (NCBI): domain Eukaryota; kingdom Metazoa; phylum Arthropoda; class Arachnida; order Araneae; family Theridiidae; genus Latrodectus; species Latrodectus hesperus. The sequence continues at coordinate 69,149,112 of CM075856.1, read as the reverse complement.
TGTTCTCTTTGTGTAAAATGAGCTTTATAGAAATAAATGTTTTCAGTTGAGTCTTATTTTTCACTAAGAAATGAAATGCAAATAATATTGCTATGCCTAATAAATTTTGTATACGTATTTAAAATTGTGTATGCATACTTATTTTGTGTACAAAATTAATTATTGCTTAGTAAATTTTATATACATAATAAATTTTGTATACATATTTTTTTTAAGATAAGTAAATAAGAATATCTGGAGCTAAAATTAAAGAGCTATTAATTTTATTTATCCGCTATAAAATAAATTTCTAAGTTAACAGAAATTTAAATTATCATGTTATAAATAGCTTCAGAAAATTGCGACAGATGAAAAAAATCAGTTTTATTTGATATATATTTTTCTCATTACTTTATAAAAACGACGAATTTGTTTTTTTAAATAATATTTATATTGAACGCAGAATTTCAAAAAGTTTTTAAAGCATCATTTGGAATGCATTAGAAACGAGCAAATTTAATAAGAAATATTTACATTTGAAACTATTAGAAGTAAATACATTCACAGAAATACAAATTTTATGCGCGTCCTTTTATTTATGAATATTTACTTCTAGTATTTGTAAAATTTTTTTAAGGGCTCACGATCCAAAAATAACTTAATTTCTTATATAAAGCCTGAAATGCTAATAATGTTTTAAGAGAAAACTTTGTTAAATATATTTTACATAATAATTAGTAACTATCTCTCTAATCTTTTCTAATAGTTTAAGTTTTTTATAAAAAAATGTTTTCATTAATTTCCAATCCTAAATTAATATATGTATTCCACACACATTAAGGCAAAGAAATAATGACTTGTTAACATAACTTAATAATAACTGACAGATTTATTGATATATTAACACAAACCAGTAGAGATGGGCATAATTAAACTCAATGTTTTTCATAATTTATTAATACTTAGGATCACTTAAGAAAATTGCAAAATATTTAAAATGGACAATGGTAGGAATAATAAAGAAATAAAATTTAAATAAGCATTTGGGCAAAATTTAATCAATTATTTAAAAACATGTGACATATGTCGTTCGATATTATAATCTATTTTTCAAAACAAGGTAATACAAAAACTATTTTGCAAATCAATAAACATGAGCTCTGAGAACAGAAGCCAAATGAAAATTTGCTTCGGTCAAAAGAGCTCAGTTTGCTCACTTCCAGAGACAGTTTGCAGCTCAAATTATGGGAAAAATGTCGAAAATGTCTTCAAAAGCCAAAACATTTACACAAATCTTTTTAATTTAGATGGATTTTTTCTTTCGAAAGAAAGCAACTTCGGTGTAGTGATGGATCCAAATAGTCTCAATTTTGTAACAAAGCTTATATTGTTGTTGTTGCACCAGAATACTTTCCTGTACCAAACTCTGAGTTGGGTTTCACAGTTAGACATAAACAACCGGGTAGAGTCTTCGTGATTTTAAAGCAGGAACTAAGTAGAAGACCCCTAGTACTAGGCCTGCAACCCTCAGAGGTTTCATTTCCCTTGGAAACTCTGCGATCACGCATACAAAATTTACGTGTTAAAATGATTGGCATTGAAATTGGAAAATAAACATAACAACACTTTTTTTAAAAAAATAGTATTCCATGTGTCGAAAATGCAATGCGACTCAAGCTGCTCCTACAAAATTTTTGGCCTGAATTGGTTTAAATAAATGCTAGTTATTCTCCAGCCTAGAAGCTGTGCTCCATTGTTTGAAAGTGTTCGGGCTCATCTACCTGGTTTGATGTTGCTGTTAACCAGGAAGGATAGGCCACAACAACAAAAGATATATGTCAAAGAAAGTAAATTACCCATCATATGCAACGTTTGCATATGCAAATTACCATCAACTTTTAAACCTGCAAATCCAACTCATAAAAATAATAGTTCTCAAGAATGTCCACTTACCTTTACGCTATACAAGTGGTAGACAATGGCATACTCTAATAGTGATAGAAACACTTGTAGCATGCATGAAAACAACCAAATATCCAAAGCGGTCATGTAATTGATGGGTGGCAGATGAGATCGTGCTTGTGATGCTTGTGTGGAGAGAGTCAACAAGGAAGTCAGTCCCAATGCTACCCTTGCGGGCACAGATCGAACATTCAACCAGAAAGATAGGAATGATAGCACGACGATCAGTCCACTAGGAATGTAAACATTGAAGATGTGACTTGTTAAATGGCGAACGAATACGAATTTCGCTCCGAGGCCGCTGTATGTTGCTGGAAAATATACTGCATAAGTATGCTTCATGATTAAAATCTTTCGCATGTTATATTACTAATATACAATTCAGACTTCTCTCATTTCAAAAGAGAATTATTAGAAATATTTGATGAAGCACTATTCAGAAATTTTGAAAAAATATCTCACAGCGAAATATTATTCTGATTCTTTCAGTTTGAAGGAAATTTTAGCAAAATGAGATTAATTAGTCAAATGTGATTAAATGCAGTTTGGTAATAAATTAAATGTTTGTATTTAAAGCACTACAAAAGAAATATATATGGTTTCAAATTCAAATTCAAATTATTCCTCACTTTCTTGCTGGCATCTGGTTCGAATAAATATGATAACTCATATCTATATTTATTAACTAGGCATTCATTCACTGGCATAAATTCCAGACTTTCTCTTCACTGATTTTTTGACAATAAATTATTTTATGTGAAAAACTATTAAAAGATATTTTATTTATAACTATTTTGTTTTTGTGGAGATAAATGTACAAATCTCTTTTTAATATACTGATTTTTAAAGTTATGAATAACTTCTTTACAAAAAAATTAATTTCACCTGATAATTCTCGGATTTAAGAAATCTCCTTTTAGAAACTTCCAAATATAATTATGAAATTTTATTAACTACGTTCTAAAATACTAAATATATATTTTTTAATTATTTTTCTGATAAAAATTAATTGAAAAAAGTGCTTTTTCCCACATTTGTAATAATTTATACTATCGAATTTAAAATGATTGAAATTTTCCTTGTTATAATTTCTAATTTCAAAATAAATCGTCTAGAAAGAAATACATATTTAGTTTATTATTGGTTTTATCCAAAAATAGAAAAATAAATGTACCACTTAGTTTAAAGAAATTACAAACAGCAACTAAATTTAAAATTCAGCTGAAAGTTAGATTATAAGTATCATTCATATGAAAAAGTTTTGAAAGAAAAAGTTGCCAATAACTATTTACGATTACATTATTTTTATGCTTGTTATGGTATTTGTATGACTCTTGTCTGTAACTTAGAAATATTTGACAAATCTGGATTCCGTATTATGACATTTATGGAATTTGTGCAATGACTCCATTTAAATTGGAAACAGACTAGACAGCTATGCTAAAAGCCTTTTGTACTAACCTCCATATCTAAAATAAACTATAACTCCTTCTGTTAGGATCTCCCGCTTTGTTTAGGAAATCAGAAAAGCTCTTTTTGTAGTTGAATTATATTTCTTTAATATCAACACTATATCTATGGAAGTCAATCAAGGGATACATTTTGATGAGCCGTTTCCCCGCTCTTGCAGCATGTTTTACCTCTGATCCTGAAGGAATCATTTCAACTTCTTCAGTTGATTTATTCTGGGGTTTCTTATCTTAGACTTTATTCGCATATCAATCTCAGAGACCTTAATTGTATGATAAGTGTTTTAAATCTCTGGAAATAAAAAGGTCCATCAAGCCTTGTCTGAATTACTGGACAAGATAACATACTTCAGCAATTCTCTAGGACTGTCAAGACACTGAACTCTCGTATTGGCTATAGTTAATATTTTTAAGGACTAATACCCATGCAGTAATCGTTATTCGATTAATAACTACAGAAGTCAAATCAAACTTGCTACTTTAAATGAGTTCAATTAATTTGGCATTACATCAAAAATGATTATAAATTGGTGATAATGCTTAAGAAAGAAATGAGTAAAACGAAGTGTCGAAATTTAAATTCTGAGCTGTAGGCACTAATATTGTATATAATTGAGAATTATAATCTTGACATTTCATTTGGTTCACTGATATTTTGATCGTAAATTAAATACAGCGTAATCATGAGTTTGATAATTATTTAACAAGAATATTCGTGAGAGAATAAAGAAAAATTTATAATTATCTTTAAATGTATTATTGAACCATATGTGAAAGCGAATACTTCAATATTCCTAATTAATGTAGAGAAAAAGTACGATACATTTCTTAATCTAAATATAATATTATTTACCAATTCAATTTTTAAATATTTCCTTCTGGGATTATTTACAAATATAAATGGAGTATATAGTTCGGTGAAAATAATATTTTTTCAAATATATGTCGAATACATTGAAAAATATTAATTGATGATGAAATGTAAGAATTATACACGCTTTCCTAAATGTAATATTGCTTCCTGAGAAGAAATTTATAACCATAATCTCAGGAAGAAAGCCCACATCACCAAAACTACCGCAAATGAGGTTAAAAAAGCTTTAAAATATTGATGACAACTGCATGGAAATACTCAGCAGAACTGTATATACAGGTCTAAGTTAAATTTTAAGTGACATTAACCTGTATATCATAGTAACAAAATGTTTATTTACATCTTATCACATATAGTGTTATCATTATAAAAAGTGTGAAACAATACTATAGTGTAAAAAATTATTGTAGAGAAGTATTGAAAATATATACATTTGAATTCATAAATATACTAATATTCGCATACAACATGCTCACATGCGTAATATATGAATCTATGTTTAATATTGTTAAAATATAACAATAAAATTGTATTAAATAAAAACTTTTTGAATCATAGAAATAAAAGCAACATCAACTTCATAACAGGATTCTTAATGATTAAATAAAATGTTTAGCAAAAATATCATAAGTTGGAATTTAAAATTTTTAATTCCATCAAGTTATCTCGTAAATCTTCTTGAAGTGTAACGTATTTATCTGGTTACGCAAACTCTAGAATATTTATTACTTTATAACCCTAACATTAATTTCATTGACTCTTAGGAAATTTTTCAAACTGAAATACTTTATAAGCTTTGAATGAAGCAATTGGCAGATGAATAATTAAAAGGAAAATAACTTCATTGAACACCTACCCAAGGGCCACTTTAATTCTCTCGTTATTGAAGAGAAGCTTTTTAAATAATATTTCAAAGGATGAATGCTGTCCAGAAACAAGTCTTGAATTCCAGAACTGCCTTCTTCTCTCTCATGTAGCCATTTCAGAATGACCTTCGAATTATCATTCGCTACTGAAAGAAAACGAAAATAGTTGAATATGCTGGCACTGTAGAACCGATTAATACACATTAATATTATTTCTTATTAAACATCAGAATGGATATTATCTTTTTCATTAAAATAATTGTAGGATGTATATTAAAATTTGTATACGTTATTCATCTACATTTTATTATTGACGATAGTTTTATTATATAATGATTTTGTTATTTTTTTCTGTGAAGTCTATGCATTTGACAAAATACTTTTTTCAAAAATACAAGAAAATATTTAAAAATTGTTAAAGTTTCAGTTTTATTTTATAAAATAACAAAATTCTACGAAAATGCATAATTTGGATAAGCATGATTTTGCGATCAAAAATTTTTGTTCTCAATTGAAAATAAATTTTGTTGGTGGAGGGATATAAGCAACCGTAAATCTTCACAAAAATTAAATGAGAATGAAAAGGAGTTGATTATATTCTACTCCAATCGCTTTTTGTCACTATGTATCAAACAATGTGACTATACATAAAAAAATGTAACCCCTGTGGCTTGGTTGATTAGGTCTTCATTCTCAGTGCCGAAGAGTAGTGAGTTCGAATCCCAACTTAACCGAAGATTCATGGTTTCATTATAGGAGGTTTGGGCATATTCAATAAGCGTTAGTTTCAATATCGTCCAAGAGACATGATAATTCGGAGTAGCAGGTTGGAGTTTGTCCCAGTTTTTAAATTACCAAAACAACCTCACTCCAGCTACTTACCGTATCTGGTAGAGCCCAATTCTGGGCCAGGTACAGGGAAGAATGTTTCAACAAAATCAAACGATGTTGTTTCTTAATGTAAACTTATGAATGAATATGATACGAAGCATGATTATTATTAAATGCAGAATTTTTTTCAGTGTTCAGTTCTCGTAATAATGATATTACCTTATTTATTACTATCACTTTCACATGATAAAATTATCCGTATATTTAAGAATGTTAGATATACTCTTCTTTTATCCATATAAACTGTTTCATTAATAAATTATTTAAAATTATCTGAAATAATATTCGAATAAAGTTTATTTAACTGATCATTTGAACAGTGTATATTCATCCATTAGTGGATATCAGAGTATATCAACAGTGTATATTAATACATTTTCGTCGCATACTCTACTGGCCATTAAAATTGGTACATCTAGAAGGAATGCAAATAACAGAGCGATATTTATTGGACACATACATTATAGTGGAAAGAACAAGTGATTAGATTTACAGGAAATTAAGATGTATAGATCTTGAGAAATCAGTACCCAGAGCAGCCACCTCTCGCTGTAATAACAGCAGTCATCCGCCTAGGCATGGAGTCAAACAGAGATTGTATGGCATGTACGAGGATCTCAGTCCATGCAGCTTCAACACTATGCCACAGTTCATCGACAGTAGTGGATGGTGAGTAGATGGCGTGCCAATCGCTCGGCAAACATTGACCACACGTTCTCAATTGGTGACAGATCAGAAGAACGTGCTGGCCAGGGTAACAGTCGAACCTGTTCTGTATCAAGGTAGTTCAGAACAGTACGGGCAACATGCGGTCGTGCATTATCCTGTTGAAACAAAGCATTAGGAGGCCTCGAAGATAGGGAAGAGCCACGGGCCTTAACACATCGGAAATGTAACGGTTGCTGTTCGCCGTACAGACAATCCATGCTGCTGACAAACGTCGTCGAACTGTTCGAGCAGAAACTTGTCGCCTTGCAAATGACTCCATTTCTCGATTCAGGGTTCGTGACGTGGCTGTACGATCCCTTGTGACCATACGGATAAGATGTCTGTCTTCTCTGCTGTTAGTAATGGTGTGTCGCTGAGATCCTGCATGACGTTACGTATGATTGTCCTGAACCCATCGATTCTATATTCTGCTAACAGTCATGGGGTCTCGACCGACACGAGCAGCAATATTGCGGTACGATAAACCGCAACCCCGGTAAGCTATAATCCTTCCTCGATCAAAGTCAGACACGTGCTGATAGGCATTTCTTCTTCTTACACGAGGCATTACAACAACTTTCTTTGCCGAAAACAACGTTGAAACGGAAATTGAGTGTGAGGAAACTGCTGTCAAATCTCTGGTTTTATACACATTGTAAATGTCGCTACTGTCGCCTGCTTTGTATGAATGCACTGAAAATCTAATCTTTTGCATACCACAGCAGGTTCTACCTGTCACGCAAATTTCACGTATGTGGTGTGCCACTTTTCAGTGTAGCAATTTTAATGGCCAGTAGTGTACTTATAATTTATATAATGTATGATTTAAGCATTTACTTAATTTATAAGTACACTTTAAATTGAAAATACTTCTCTGTTAAGTAAATTGTAAACTCTCCATATAGAAATTCAACTTGTATTGATGGTGGACTTCTCTTCTTCTAAAAGATTGTACTTATATACAATTACATTTTTATTTAGGCATAGTATTCAGCTTCTCGTTAAGAAATATCTTTAACATATTTGATACTAATTATATATATATATATATATATATATATATATATATATATATATATATATATATATATATATATATATATATATATATATATATATATATATATATATATATATATATATATTTATATATATATATATATATATATATATATATATATATATATATATATATATATATATATATATATATAATTACAGATCATTTTGAGTTAAAAAAGAGTGCACATTTACCTAATAACTATAAATTCTACCTAAAGCGATAATGTAAAAATTTCGTAATGTGCTATAATTTCTTTTATTCCGATATTGTTCAATTTACTAATATTGTAATGGAAATTATTGTTTGCTTTAAGGTAGACTAAATATTTACAAAATATCTTTGCTTTGAAATCATACTTACATGAACTTATGTTTAAGTAACACGTCTGTGTGTCCATTGGGAATGAATGTAAGAACATACTACACGATACTTTCATGTTATATCTGAAACATGTAAAGCAGTATTAACCGTAAAAAGTTTTCTATAGTACATTTAAAATTAATGTGTAAGAGAAAGAAAATATATTCTTAAATCATAATTGATTTTAAGTTTAAAAATGAAACTTAGGACAAAAATAGATAAAATTTTCATTATAATCTCATAAAATAAACAGTTGATCTATGAATTTTTATCTGACTGAAGCATATAAGTGTTTCTTCGCGTATTAAGTATATATTAAGTGTATTAGGTATATATTATATATAAGAAGTCTTTCTTTCTTTTGATCATATTAAATATGATATTATTACACAGTTGGTAGAAATATCTTACAGGGACAGAAAATAAATTCGGTGTTTACTATATAGAGTTAAACTTGTAACATTACATTTCTTGATTAGACTGGTATTGACATATAAATTTTAGGGATTTCTAACGCCGTGAATCATAGTCCATAATTCGGGCAAAAAAGAATTATTAGATAAGTGTGCATAACATAGTGAAAAAAATTTACCATTCCACTTTGCATTATTATTATTTAATGGTTCATGATTGATTTATTAAATGATCAAACCTATTTTCATCGTTCAAAACAATCACGTGTGTTTTGCTTAGCAAGATTGCAGAGTTAAATTTTTGATAGGTTAAAACGTATAAGGAATTCTACTTTCGGTGTTTTCTTATGCTAAAATTAATTAATTTTATATTTAAAATAAATCATGCTCAAAGATTAAATTTACAATTTGTATAATAAGTAAAATCATATTTTGAGTTTAAATTATAAAATGTCTCTCATGTAAAAATAGCTCAGAATTTTGCTTGCAAGACTTTAAAGAATACTGATTTTCCGAGTAATATTTATCAAATGTATATCTTTTCAAATTTTTATGCAAGATTTCGTAGTAAATAAGTTGTTTTTAAATTTTATATACAATATTTCTTTAATTTAATTCATTAGATACAAGTTTTGAAAGTGTTCATACCTTGTGAAACGGTGTAAATAGCCAAACTCGTGCATTTGTATCATTATGTTAGGGATCGACAACTGATATATCCAACCACCTTTAGAGTCTTCAAATATAGTGTCTGGTTGCCAGATGGCGTTAAAGAGATGCCGAGGAATTTTATTTCCAGTTTTATAGGAGGATAAATTGAGTCTAGGGTCTTTCCAGTATTCATTCACATAAAATTGCATAGAATATTCCTAAAATGATAACGAGCTGTTCAAAAATACTCAACAACATTAATAAACCAAGAAAATGTAAGGGCCTATTTGCAAGAAAACTATTTAAACTTATGACTAATAAAAATGTAAAGAAATATTACTGTTTTTTATTATTAAACATAGAAAACTCTACTTTTATGTGATTACCATTTTTTCCTCGGTTATTTCATCTATGTCTAGAATATCGAGAGTCATATAGACTATCACAGGTTTATCATCTATAAATAAATAAGTGACATTTTAATGAAAATTGGTTTTATTTCATTATAAAAGATTAAAAAGATAATTTTTTTTACGAAAAATAGATCTACCCAATTATATGTTTAAGAAAAAAATCAATTTTTAATGGATGTCATTGAAATTTTATTATTTGAACAAGTGTTTGGAAACAAATTCCTCTTAATTGTATATTGAAATGGAAAATTGAAATTAATTATAATCAAGGCTGCTTATTTTTATGCATTTGTAATTTACTTATACAAGATCATCATTCTAAACCAATGTAATTATATTGCATCCCAAAATAAAAAATAAATAATTCAAATATTACAATTTATTAAATATTTAAAAATAAAAAAAATTCTAAGGAGAAAATCTCTCTAAATAGCAAAAGGGTTTTAAAAACCAGGAATTCTGTTTGCATCAAAATAATTTACAATTTCAATGATATTACAACAACAAGATTCTCTAGAAACATTCTTATATCATATTTAAAAGTGTATCATGCAAAGTTTAAAAATAACAGTGAAATTCAAAACTTCGTTAAAGAATTCATATAAGGTAAACTAAAAAGTTCTTTCAGCTGTCAAGCTGCAGTGGAATGTAGTGAAAATTAGAAAGTATATTAGTGTATGACGTGTTTGAAACACTGGTCTGTCGAGAGCAGGAATATCTGTCGTTTTAAAAACAGGTCGATCGCAAAACATCAATCGTAACTCGTACAGTAGCGAAGAGAGATGACCTTGTTGAAGGAGCTCGTTCGGTGTTGTTTGCTTTTCGACTTCAAAGTGAACTCCTCAACTGCTGCATCAAGTTGCTGAATTTGTCAAGCATTTGAGGATAGCGCTATGACTGAATGTATGGTAAGGCATTGGTCTGTGGACTAGTCATCAAGTGGTTCACTATGTGCTACCAACGAATCAAACGATCACTGTGGATCTGTACCCACAACTATAGGAACATTCGCAATTGTCAGTGGAACAGAAGGAGCCAGTACTGGTTAATAGCAAGAGTGTACTGTTCTTTTACAATAACTCGGGGCTTCATATTATGCGGATGGCCAAGAATACCATATAGCTACTTGCTTGGTTCACTTTTTGCTATCTTCCTTACTCACCTGCCTTTGCCCATCAGATTATCATCTCTTACACTCCCTGTAATTAGTAGAAAATACTTTACCGATAAAGCAGACTTGCGTCAGGCATTCAATGACTTCTTTACATTGAAAACCCCCAAGTTTTACAACAAGGAGATTGCACAAATATAGACACTTAGTCAAGAGGTACTGGATACCGATGGTGAGTGAGAAACAATAGGTTACACTTTCTGAAAATCATGTTATTTGAATCATTAAAAACGGAAAGAAATTTTTCGTCTACCTTGTCATTTTAATAAATCCCATTTTTATCAATTCCACTAAAGAATTATGTAATATTATTTGCATTAAGCAATGTTCACCAGCATTATCAAAGAGCGCATATTGATATCTAGAATAAATAAAATCATGTATTTCATTCGAAAACAGATATTTGCATTTAGCTTATATCAATAGATGCTTTTATAGTTCCAAACCGAAAAGATCATTAAAGTATATTGAATATAATTTTAAATATTTTACAATTTTATTCACTTCTTATTCTGCCTGAAATATAATATTGAACATATTTTGTTTATAATAAACCATATGGCCTTTCCCATTTTTAAAAGTAAAAGTCGTTAATGGAAAAATAAAAGTTTTGATTATTTATTATATTATTTTTTTTGAAAATTTCTGCAAAATAATCGAAATTATTTTATCAGGATTATTATTAAAAATAAACATCTTACAAATTATGCAGTACACATTCAAATATACAGGGTGATTCTAAATTGTTTTTACAAATTAAGAGGGTAATTGTACCCATCAATACAAGCAATAATTACATAAGAATATAGGCTCACACTGCACTTTGATATGCAGAAATGTTGAAAATAGAAACAAATCAAGAGTCTATCACAAATTTACTGAATGCAAAATTTCCGCAGAGAAGAAGCAGCATTTAGCTCTTATTGGTACCGTAGAAAGCCAATCAGAGAAGACGTTGTCCTTTATAAACGATGCAGCAAAATCGCTTTAAGTATTATCTGGATAACATCATTCGAAACTTTTCGTGAATGCTAAGGTGACGTGCAAGTACGAAGAATTGGCTGATATGCACCGTGAAAGACCCAACACTTTTTCATCATGGTCTGTAACTTTTTGAAGCTACGAATCCTGCACTATGAATTGGACTTAGTAGACCTGTGGCTTGATCTCCTAGCTCACCGGACCTCAACCCCTACTTGACTTTTTCTTCTGGGGTCACATGAAATCATAAAATTACGAGACGGCTGTGAACTCAGCTGAAGATCTCGTGGCTAGAATCGTTGTTGCCGCAGACAAAATTAACATGACAAGAAAATCTTCGAGAAAGTGTGCCTTTCGTTCCTTCGTCGGAGTCAACTGTGCAACGACACACGTGGTCGGAATTTTGAGTATTTTCTGTGATATTTTCATTTAACAATAAATATGATTGTGAAACTTTTGGCATTTTTGTAAGTTCAAATGGGAGTTCCTCTTTTCGGCCTCTCAGAGTGGAATGCGACCTTATGTTTTTATGTAAATATTGCTTGTCTGGATAATTACCATCACCCCTCTTAATTTGTAAAAACAATTAAGAATCACCCAATTTACAAATGAAAATACTTTAAACATGGTCTTATATATTGTTCTTTACTAAACAATGCTTAACTATTTTAAATATACCGTTTTCATTGAACTTTGCTGTATGCCAGGTGTACGCAAATGAAATGAGACGATTCTTTTAAAAAACGACACAATAAATTTGCCAAAACTGTTAATATTTCTTTATTCAAATTAGTATCCATCACTAGCTACATATTTTCCCCATCTTTCGGGCAATTTGTGAAGACCACACCAAAAAAATTATCGATTTTTTGAGGCCATCCAGTCATCAAGCCAAGTCTTGACGTTTTCCTAAGGAGTGAAGCTCTGGTCAGCCAATAAATGCCCCAATGATGCAAGTAGGTGGTAATCGGAAGGAGCCAAGTCTGGAGAAAAAGCTGCATGTGCTAAGGGCTCCCATCCGATTACTTAACGATGTCCTTGGTTGACTTAGTACGGTGGCTGGATGCGTTGTCATCAAGGAAAATAACTTTGTGCAGCCGTTTCTTGTATTGCTCACGTTTTTCGAGTATAGCATCGTTCAAATCAAGTAATTGTTGCTTGTAGTGATCAGTATTAACGGTTTCGCCGAGTTTGTGAAGCTCATAATAGATTGGCCCCTCCTGGCCCCAGAAAATACACAGCATTGTCCAGCGGCCGAAATGATTTGGCCTTACGATATCGATTTGACGGCTGTCTTGGATCAACATATGATCGTTCACGCTTGGGATTCTCAAAATAAATCCATTTTACATCGCTAGGCACAATACGATGGAGATATGACTTGCGTTTGTAGCGGGTAAGCAACATTTCGCACACGATTTTTCTATTTTCCTGCTGACAGTCCGTTAGGTCGTGTGGTACCTATCTATCGACCTTTATTGTCTTGCCCATTGCTTTGAGACTTCGGAAAACGGTGTTCTGTTCAACATTTAATTGCTCTGCAAGATGTCTTTGCTTTTGGTCATCATCTTCATCAAATAATGTTTACAATTCAGCATTTTCAAATTATTTTGCTGGTCTGCCACGCTTTTCGTTTCTCACATTGAACTCACCATTTTGAAACTTTTCAAACCACCAGTAGCACTGCATACGACTCAAAGCATTGCCATCTTATGCTTCTACAAGCATTTGATGTGACTTGGTAGCATATTTCTTCAGATGGTAACAAAAAATTAATGCTGTCCGTAAATGTTGGTCGGAAGGCATAAAATTCGACATTTCCAACAAAATAAAAAATGCCCAATAAAACTCATCCAAATGTAAACTAAACGTGAGTATCAAAGGTCAAACTATAAAAAATCACGAGTCACATTTCCGTAATATTTGTATATAAGCGTGGCGACGTCTGTTAGCAATCGTCTCATTTGATATGCATACGCCTGGTATTAAGCAATTAACTGACTCTTTTTACAAACGACAAACCCATTAATGTATAAAGATATTTTCACTTGTTGCGTCTTTAATATAGATTAATATCTGATTTTAAGAAGAAGTGAGAAAAGAGTGAGAGAGAGATCTTAAAACTTAGTTTCCTAATAAAATGTTTTCAATTTTAACTACTAAATTTTAAAATTTGATAAAGCTATCACAATATATAAGTGATTAAATTTAAATTTTTGAATATCTATACAGTTTTAATTTTTATTTATAATCTCAAATACCTCAAAAAAAAACTCTTACTTTCTAGTTTCGGTGGCATATTTTTGTCATATTCTTCGGGTATTAAAGTATTTCTTTTTTCTTTACAACAACAGTCACTAAAAAAAATAAATGATGTAAAAAGTACTTCAATTTTACAAATTAAACATGTAAAATATACATTCATGTTTATTTAATATTAATAAAACTTTAAATCATTGCAAATGTAAAATAATCTTAAACAGTCATATTTGTTGTTTGATTGCTATAACTATTCTCTTAACTGAATATGTTGATTATGCTGTTAATTTTTCAGGAAATTAGGGCATAAAATGAATACCAAATACTTGAAATAAAATTATTTAACTTAACATTTCTTTAATACTTTTCAAAAAAATCTAAAACCAAATTTGGTTTTGTCTATTAGTTTTTTAGAAGAAATAAATCTATATAATTATTAAATGGAAAATTGTGAAGAGATGGATTAAATATTTCTCTATTAACTTTAAAATCTGACTCTTCAAAAAATTATTTCTAAAAAAAATTGATTGTAAGTATAGCATATACGAAATTAAATTTTCCATCATCTATATATCAAATCATTTCATCTGAACGTGTGCTGTAAAACGGATTCCTTTTTCCTTTCTATTAAGTTCTTAAGGAAATCAAAGACACACGATATTACCTGTTTAACAGTCACAAAGGAATTAGTTTTCTGTTTAAATTAGTTTGCATTTAAGTCAATAGATGAATTTATTTATTTTAGTATTAACTCATAATAAACGTCAACTTCACAAATACTAAGAGATTGATTTAATACTTTTATAGATGTGGTTAAAAATTAAGGATTTATTTTATGATGGAAGATTTGAAGTTTGAAATAATTCAAATTAATTCAAGAATCAATGAGTCTATCACTCGTATATACATTATTTTCTTTATTATATATATATATATATATATATATATATATATATATATATATATATATATATATATATATATATATATATATATATATATATATATATGATTTAGGATTATTTTAATAAACTTTCAAATAAAGTTTTCAAATTATAAGGTCAGGTAATTTTCATAATCATAATTTCATGTGTATTTGAAAACTAAGTATATCATTCCTGATTAATTCTTCAAATATAATGTAATCAAACTGATTATTTCCTTACTACACAAATCATTTAAATATACAAATAAAATCATTTTTGATATCAGAATTGCTCTTAAGGAAGATTCTAAAATTAAAATTTCTAATGTCTGTAACATAGAAAGAATTATATTTTAATTTTGCTGAAAGCATCAATGATTATTTCAATGTAATGAAATCTTTTTTCTACATATGACAAATTAATTTGTATTTTTGGCAAAATTTTTTTGCACAGGTAATTTTTTTCTCTTTTTATACTTCTTAAAGCAATGAATAACACTTCAAATTACTAAAACTATGCGTTAAGATTGAAAATATTTATTTCGTAAAAAAGAATTATATGTTAATATATATTTCAGAAAAACTGTTATAATTATTTTTAAATGTTTTACTTTTATTATTATATAGATTTACTTTATACAGATTTAAGAATTATTTTTAATGAAAGTTTAAGGACTATAATAAATGTAAAAGGAATATACATATTTAGAATAAAGTAAAATAAAAGCTAATTGCTTAAATAAAGTAAGCAATAAGTTTGTTAAATTGCTTTAAATTATTTTAATTAGTTAAATTTAAAATAATTATTAAATTTTCAGGTAAGAAAACAAAAATTCGTATAAAATAAAAAAGTAGCATTAAATACTGAAATGCAAGAAAATCCCATCTGCGTTTAAATAAGAGAATAATAAGTTACTTCTTTTCGAATTAATATACATGAAATGTGTAACAAATTATTTTTCCATTGTTATTATGAACATTATAAGTAGCAAATTATTAAACCAATCTTAAAAGATATCATATTTCATAACAGTTACAATTTGCTTCTCCATTTTATATTATTATACAATTTTGCGAAATAATGAAAGCAGCTAGTTGTTCTAAATTCATTTAACATACTTAAGTAAAGAATGATGGTATTTTCAAGGGCGTTTCCATAACTAGATATCAAGTCACAAAATTGCAACAGTTACCAGGAGTAACGAATCTAAACGAAGTTCATCATGCAAAATTTTAAAATAAAATACGAAATAAACAAGATCAAATATTTATTTTAAATGAAAAATTCCTTACTTTAGATAAATAAACTCGAATTCAACACAGTGGAAATCAGAAAACCTTTTTGTATGACATTTACTTTTATAGAAAGTTAAAATATTACATTGAACATTATGTGGATTAATTATAAATTATTTGCGTAGTTCCTTAAACATAAATTTTTTTATGTATTTTGTTCCTCAAATTACTTGTAGTTCATTTTATTTTAAATATCTGTTTATTCTTTATAAACTATCATCATTCTAATCGAGTAACATTGTTTACTTATACATAAAGCACAAATACATTCTTCGATCTATTTGGCATTAACCAAAGTAAATTCAATATTCTCCTAATATCATAAGCTTTGCTGAATTTTCTAGCAGCAGACATAGACTAATTCTGTGAATTCTATGTATTCTATACTATTTGGATTTGTTAGTATTAAAATTCAAAAAATAATTTATCTAAACCAAAATTAATTTTGACATCAGAAATTAAATGTTGCTTTTGAGGTATAACACCAGAAATGTTGTATATTCCAAACATAAAAATTAATAATACACAAATGATCTTATTAGAAATTGTCTGGAATATGATAGACAGATAAAAATTTATAATCATATATTGAAAATATTTTGGAAAATGAAATAATTGAAAATATTTTCACTGAGTAGTTTTATTCTTTATCTCACAATTAAGCAAGCATTTTAATATTCGTGAAGAATTTACAATAATTCGCCATTTCACTATTATCGTCTATGGGCATTTAGCGAGCAATTCAAAGCTATTTATGATAGGTATTGATAATCTAATTTTAAAGAACCGAGAAATTGAAGTATACAAGAATAGAAAAATGTAAACAAACGAAATATATTAATAAGCTTATAACATATAAAAATATTCCCTGAGAAAAAATGCCAATAGAATAAAAATAAAAGACAAATGACTCATCCATTAAAATTTATTTATAAAAATTAACGGAAAGATTATGCACGCTCTAATAATATTCATGCTTAAATATTACTCAATTATTTCATTAATATTTTTCGCAATTAAGAGAACTTCAAACCAATTTTAAGGAATATAGTTGATAGATATGTATATTATGCATGTATTTGTGTACCATTTTTATATTACATAAATCTGTATTAAAGTAGAATTAATTAAAATTAGTCAGATTCTTTAAAAGTTTACTACTTTTTCATAAGCAAATCTTTATGTTAATGTAATTATTCGAAAAATACTCAAGTGAATGATTTCCAATGTCAAAAACACTTTTTTCTTTATGAAATGCAATGAGAATGATATTTCTATTCGTAATAAAATTTTTATCAATTTCAGTCAGTCAATAAAACTAGCAAGATTTACAAGCGATATATTTATCAAAGGTCTAACAAAATGTGTTCTTAGAAAGGTTCGCAAGAGGATATTCATCTACTCTATTACCTTCTATATTATTATGACCACTTTTGTCATGAATAAATAAATAGAATCTGAGAAAAATGGACATTTTGACAGGAGGGTATATGGATTTCCTTAAGAAAGCTATAAAGATCTATATATCTTTATAGTGTTTCTTAAATATATAAATATATATATATACCATCTTCTCAAAATGTCCATTATTCAATATATATATATATATATATATATATATATATATATATATATATATATATATATATATATATATATATATATAATTGAAAATTTTTATGATTGATTATTAAATATAATATATATTTATATTTTTCAAATACAAGAGAGCCATAAGCATGAAATGATTTGAAAATAATTTGGAAATGTTTAAAGGCCAGAAATATGTCTTTAAATATTTAATATATTTCATGTAGTTTTCATAAAAATCAACTTTTGAAATATGTTTCTAAAACAAATCAAACGTAGACAATTCAATTTTTTTTAAACAATTTGAATTAAAGTCTCTGCAGTTCACTCTAAGACTATACGGAAATGTGAAACTGTATTTTTTAACAATTAATCATAGATTCGTATTTTTAAATATCCAAAAACAACTGTACTTTAAGAAGCCAACATTCTCCACAATTATATGCGCTGGATCAATTAAAACTTGGGACGGACAGGACTCTTTCCAAATTAAATTGCTATTTTAATAATATTTCCTTGAGAAATTTTTATAATAATTTCTCAAGGATGAATGAAAGCTTTTGGAGGCTAACATGCTGTAGTATACATTGAAGCAAATCATCAAATTACAAATTGAAATAGTTTATTTAGCTTTGCATTAATTTTATCAAAGTTATAAAAGCAATTCAAAATTGGACAAAATTATGTTGATGAAAAGGTTATGATCTCTACCACATCTCGATCATAATGAGGCGGGAGAGCCTACAAGGCATTTATTATCTGTCCTAGAACATTGCACATACTGCGATGATCTGGTGCATACATGGCTCAGGCAGACAGAGGTGACATTGCACACACAGATACTATATAATCTGGAAATGGATTTAATAGAAATTCATTTTAAGCCTCCGAAACCGTAAACAGGTTTCATAGATTGACGTTGCGGTATCGCAATGAATTTTCAAATCGTATTGCAAGATTCTATAGAGTTGATCTTGTTACATTTCATTTTAAAGCAAATAATTTCCTTCTAAATAATGCTATATAAAATAAACAGCTATTAAAAGAGAAAGAAGCTTGCAAGTAAGCAGTTAATAACATATTTAAGTTTGTCAGTAACCACTTACGTGGTAACTTAACTTGCATCATAAAGCTTTGGGATATTTTTGGACCTGTTGTATATTATATATATATATATATATATATATATATATATATATATATATATATATATATATATATATATTATATTTATATATATATATATATATATATATATATATATATATATATATATATATATATATATATATATATATATATATATATATATATATATATATATATATATATATATATATATATATATATATATATATATATATATATATATATATATATATATATATATATATATATATATATATATATATATGAATTCTAGAGCAAAATTATTACATTGTGAAATTGATCTATAGGAACATTGATGATTGCTTAATAGTGATGGTTGATCGTCTAGTGGTAAGAAGAAACAAATACAGCAAACCTTATATGTAGATAAGAAATAATAATATAAATGTCTCAATTCTGCTTGCAGTGGAATCAAACTTTAGTATTGTTTATAACTTTAAAATGGCGGCCTTTCCATGCTTTTAAAATTTAATCGTTGTTTTTCTTTTATATGCAAAACTTTGTGAATAAAGCACATTTTCTATCGTCTAAATATTTTTTATTTAATCAACACATTTTTTTTTCTTACAAGGTTTATTATTTGAAGTTTGACAAGTTTTACAGTTTATGAAATATTAGGATATAAAATAATGCAAATATTTATAATGAAGAATATGAAATAATGCATAATGAGTAACATTCAATATGGCAACTGTAATGTTAAAAACAGAAAGCATTAACATACTTAATGTCAAAAACCAAATAGGATGTACACGAAAAAATCACATTATTGATAAAGATTCGCTACTTCCCAAATTCAATTGTACATCTATTGTTTCGAAATATTATTTGAAAATATCATGAAATCGTTTATTTACTATTTCTCACTGTTTTGGAATAAGCTTAAATTCGGAATTTCGGAATATACTCGGAGTAAACTTAAATCTTAAATCTATTCAAACTGAAAGAAATTCAGTAAATACTGTTTAAATTTTAAGGAAGATAATTCAAAGTTATGGAATTAATTACATGTAACGAAAAAGCTTACAGAGTTGGTCAAAATAAGTTTTTTTCTATCCGTTTTTATCAGCATTCGAAATTCACTGTACTGTAATAATATCAAAACAAATAATGATTTATATAACATGTTTATTATCTCTCCTGTTTGTTTTTTTTTTCTCATGTATGGCTGTTACTTAATAGCTTTCTCCACAGTTTCTCTTCCAACTCTATATTATTAAATTATAAATAATCATTTGTGACTCATAAGATAATAATAATGATTATAATTTTGCATATAAATATTTTGAAATTCAAAGTAATAGAAAATAATATTTTACACATTTAAAATTATAATTTTAAAAGTTCTGAGTTACACAGTCAATCACAAGAAAATTTGAAAATTTATTGGTCTGTTACAAATAAGTAGGGTGTTTAATCAATTAATTAAATATCTCAACTTTATATTTCGTAAGAATAAAGCACACCTAAGGAGCAAAATGTGCACCGACTTTAACTTGGTTAAAAAAAAATTTCTAATGCGTCAAGAAGTAATGTTAATCCATGCTATAAATTTCAAGCGATTTCAAATTCTTGACAACACATTATTAAAAAATTTGTTTCTTAATATGATCATAATTTATAATGACAAACTCAATTTAGACGTCATCATGTCTCTCTACTGACAAGAAATTTGTGTGAAAAATATTAAGCTCGTGTGATAAAATATGATTTATATCACTTTAACTAAAATATATTAAGTAAATTTCTTGACTTTTTTATCAGTTAATAAAATTTTTAAATGGAATTTAACCTAAATAATTTATGGATTGAAATCTAAGAATCAAATTTATCATACAAGGAAATGGCATTTGTGGTTATGACAATCGAAGTCCTTCCTGAAAATCATGTTCTTCTCTCATGTCACAATGCGTAACTTTGATTGCCATAACCACAAATGCCATTTCCTCTTCACTTGTAGTCTGATACTTTCGATCCTAGTTGACACGTTTCTAACATATCTCAAAGTAGTATTTGGAGCCGAATTTGGGATAAAAATTTCGTAAACAAATGTAATAACCTTCTTGTAAAGGTGGAGTTATCTCGTTACATAAAAACAAATCATATTTCTTCTCTTTGATCTAGCATCGCAATGAATTCCTAGGAAAATAAAAGGACATAGGAATAAAGAAATCAAACATTAAATATCTTGAAAACTCTTTATTTATCTTAAGCTAATTTTTAAAAGTGTTTCTTTGACTTCTGAACTACTTAGCTATAATTATTCAATATTACGTTTAAAAATTCATTTCTTCTCTCTTGATAATATTCCAAATATATTCGAAATAGATTTCATAATGAGCAACCAAAGCCTATCGTTAAAAAACATGAAAAAACATCTTGACGAATGATATTTTATGTTATCTTCCATGTATGTAGAACGCATGCAAGCGAGTTATCAAATGGATTTAATAGGAGCGCAATACAGGCAATAGCTTTGAAATCATCTCCGACGCAGTTTTTCTTTGGTGTGAATAGGAGAAGTATTCTTAAGGAGTTAGAAGTCACGAATTTTTGGAAAGTTCCTCTTGACTGCTTTATTCCAAAGTGGCACATTTTGCACTAAAATATTCTACCATGAACTGTGTAAAATATATAAATGCATTTTTTATACTATTAAAAGGATATATCATAAAATAAAAATTAATGGATCCACTATTATGTGTCTAAATAATTTCTCTGTTTCATAAATAATAACGTTAGAAACTCAATAAAGTAGCATACCTAACTTTTTTATATTATCAAAACATCATAAGATCAGTAAAAGTTTTCCTATGAAATTATCTTCATGAAAAGATTTTATTTTTGATTTAGTATAAATCAGAGAATTTGTATAAATTATAGATTATTATCAAATAATTAGTGTAATTGCAAATAAAATTGATTTTTCTCACCAAATAATTTTATTCTGATGAATGATCGAAAAACATACTATTTTTTTAAGTTACGATGTATACTAACAAAATCATGTTTTAAATTATATACTATTTTATTAAAATATGTACTTTAGATGGCATTTTTCTGAATTCTAAATTATTTATTTTTGCTATATTTTTACAAAAATCAATAAAAAGAATTTCTGTAGTTTGCCATTGTATATAATTAATAATTTTGCTCTATACTAGCTTCTTTTGTTTATTTGAATTGTTTTGTTTGTCCAGTGAATACTGAATTTATTGGAAAGTTTACCAGATAATAATTATTTTTATCGTAATAAATTACGTTCTCATTTAAAAGAAGATTGCTTAAGTGATCTATATTTTGCATGCTTGAATACAGTTTTACATATTAAAATTGTTTGTTTATAATATGCTTGATTGACAAACATATTATTAGAAGCCAATATAAAATTCTAGACTAATAATTTAATAGCAATTATCTTGGTTTAGCTTTTCATAAGAAGGAAAGTCGTTCTAACAATATTTAATTTAGCATACACACAGATACATGTACATAATTATTCAGTTATTTCTAACAGATTATAATTGATAACTGAAATATATAATTATGTAGAAAGGCCAAAGGGTTAAAAAATTATTAATCATTCATGAATACTATTTTGTTACATTATTTTAAGTAGAATTTTTGAATAGACTCAGTTTTCATCAAATTAAATATAAAAAATGATTCCTAATTAATCTTAAAATACTAATTAATAATAAAAAATATAATAAATAATAATATTTATTTAACGCTACATTAATTTCATAAACAAAAGGGAATAAATTGTTTAAAATTATAATAAACATAGTAAATATTTATACACAAAAAGTCCCAATGAATCTTGGTAAAAACATTTAATGGTTTCATTCCATTCTGTATAAAGTATATTTTAAAATCTGCCACACGTGATTACAATTAATACTTTTCTCTTTTTACTGCATACAACATTTCATAATAAAAATAAGTAAAATTCAAATATCAGATTTGATCATTTAACTATACAGATATTACCTAAAATAATCGATCACATGTTTAATTATGCATAGTTTTGTTTCTTTTTCTATTTCTTTTAATCGGAAATAAAATAAAAATGAATCGTATAAACTAAAATAAATGAATGTAAGTATTTACACATTTAATTATTCAAATGTTCATAACTATTTTCCATTGCAGTTTTCATCAAAGATGATTTTTAAAAATAGAGGATTTAGAGTATTAAATATTTTCATGTTAAGTCTTCCTAATGAAAATACTGTTTCGAATTCTTTAGTTGAGTAAGTCGACAAATCAGATATAATATCAGCATCTAATATTATTAAATTATGTAATTTTGTTAAAATAAAATTATGAAGAACCATAGATGGAAAATTTATATTCAGTTTTGGAAATGAAAAATTATATATGAAAAGATTAAATATTCTTAATTAAGAAATTCATTTAAGAAATGTTCACAATTAATTTGAATTAACTTAAAGTGAATATTTCATAAAATCATATTACTTATAAATTGTACAATTCTTTCATTTTAGTGAACCTGTTATATTTAAATAATTGTATATGTTTTAATTTTCTTGTAATAGGTCATTACCAATTTATATATATGATTATAACAATGCATGCAAAATATTACATTAAAAGTACTTTTAAAAGGCAATGTGTGATTTGTGCCAACTTAGTTTTAAAATAAATTTTACTTTATAATGAAAGTACCATTTTTACTTTTTAAGTTTTTTTGTTTCGTCAAATTCAGTTATTTTCTTTAATTTTTATATTTTCTTATATTTTCTTTAATTTTTTAAGTTGAATTTAATTTTGTTTTCCGAACTGTCTAACACTATATTATTTGTATAGTTTTGAAATCGCAATTACAATAAATGCTATTTTTTTTATCAAACATTTCAACTTGTTATTATATAAGAAATTATAAAGAATTTAATTATTCCTTTCAAAAGTTAATATTTTTATAAAATTTTCCTTAAATTTTATCAAACGTTAAATAAAAATTATAATACGTTATCGTATTTAGCATTTAACATTAAATAATACATATAATTATGTATTTATTAATGACATTTAACATTTTTTATATTTGCGATAGATTATTTTTTCACTAAGTTACAGAATAGGAAGGCAGTAAATCATTCATAGATGATATACTCATTACCTCACTTAAGAGTAATATAAGTTCCTTTATTGACAGTTTTTAACAGTTTATGAAAAACGTTTGCCATGAATAACATCTTTATAAGCTGTGTTGCATTTAACATGGAAAAAATGTATAGGTATTGCAAAGTATTAATTTGTTACATGCAAAATGAAAATAACTTACTATCAAATTTATTGGAGATAATTTGGTAATGTTAATATTTATAACAATCAATAAAAAATTTCCTGACAAATTAATATTTAGTTTCAATTTGAGTTGGAATAATGCTAACTTCTGTAGTATTATTTTCAAACAGAAATCAAAGTCAAAGTTTTTTCCATATCATCAGAAGTATATTTTATATTAATATAAATCAATAAATTAAATAAATTAGTTTAAATATACGTTTGCTATAAAATTATTATTTTTAGTCAAAAGAAAATTTTATATCCAATTAATTTCATGTTTTAAGATGCAAAATGATGTTAATCAATCCTTTTAGCATAATTTATTTTTAAAAAATCATAAAATCGTTAATATATTTAACGATAATTGCATAAAGAATCTGTTAACAATGAAATAATATTCTTACCAATTAGACGCTGAAACATAATATACTTGAAAAAATGTCTCATGGAATACAAAACATAACCAAAGGTATTTAGCATTCATTCTTGTATTTAACAAGTACAATATTCAAAAGATCATGTTCGAAGAAGATCCAATTGTAGCTTCAAGCCAATACGAGTCATGTCAGAAGTTTGGAAAAACATTAAAAGTGTTTGTCAGCACATTTTTGCTCTTAATATTGATCTATAACGGAAAAAGTAAGCATTCATTTATCACGCAGATGGAAGTTTAACGATTTTCTCTTTTCTAATAGTTCTTCAGAATCCAAACTGCTTGCGGCACACAATGAAATTTTGCTTCATTTAAAACTCTAAGAAATTATTCTTGTCTGCATATTCTGGAAGTTTTAAATATTTAATGAAACGCAACAAAATTTTCATTTTGTTTTTTAAGCAAAAAAGTTAAAAATACAATTTGATAATATGGAAATTAAGAAGCGTTTAATTACAAATAACATCTAAATATCTCAAAAAATTTTGTTTCAAATTAACACATTGTTTTCTTTCCAAAGAGTTAGAATGTATATTTTAATATAGATTTATGGGATAAAACGTTACAATAGTAAAAAATATTAATCTTGCATTGATAAAATATTCACACCGAAATTATGTAATTCGAAATTAAAAGTATCCAAACAGATTAACTTTTATTTATAAAAATATTAAAATGAATGCTATGAAATTGTGTGTATTGAGATATATTTCTTGTTTTATTAAAACATCTGTCTCTCTCTCAATGATAATTTTTTTATGCTAGTTGTTAATTTCTGAGTGAATTTTAAAAGAGAAGAATATTAAGTTTATATATTTCACGCAAAGACATTTTGCCCATTTCTAACTCTAATATCATTTTCTTCAAATGAAATTAATTCTTCTACGAATATTCCTTAGAATCAGTAAGTAATTAAAAATATTTTTACTTATCATAAATTGGTGAAAAAATATTCCGCACTATCTATTGTGAAGATTTCTGTTATTAATTTACATAAAAACTTACGAAAAATTGTTTTTTATAGAAATAAAGTTATTTTTCCCTTATTTTTCTATCTACTTTCAGCATAAGCAAAACAGCTTTAAAAACCCATCAGCAATAACTAATCTTGAATCGATTTCAGATTTTACAACTTTCGATATTTGCTTTACGCTAGTGTAAGCAAAGTCTTTTGGAACAAAATGCACATTGCCTTTTTATGGTATTTCTATTCTTCTTTTTTAACGCACTGAAAATGTAGATGATATTTTCTAATCACGATTCTAACACAATTAAGTTTGAAACAGTTACATATTATTTTTTTTATCTTAATAAAAAGAGAGAAAAATGGTTGTTTTATTCCATATATTTTATCGAATTATATAGTTATAGTTTATTATTTATGCAATTTATTTTGAATTCTGTTGATATCAGTGTCATTTGCTGTCATTATTTGCTGTTTTGAAAGATATTTACAAAGCGTTTTTATGTTTTTAAATTTAAGTTTTTGCTTTAGTTGATAATTTTAGTTTTTAAATCAATACTCATAATTTTTTAAAAATATTTTGATACTTACAAGAAGGAAATCACTTTTTTATTATAAAATCTGTAATTTATAAAATTAATTTTGAGTTTATTTAATTTTCAATTTAAAATTATTTATTACTTTTTTGAAAATACCATATAACTCCTTCATTATAAATGGAAAGTTTCTTCAAATTCTTTGTTATTTATTTTAGAATAAGCAATATTCTTTCTAAAATTAAGTACAATTAACTTAAAGAAAAGCTACTTTAGTAACTATACCAAGAAAGTGCAAAATGTTGTTTCAGTGGTTTATTACTCATAAATCATAAAGAATTTGCACATTTTAAGAAAAAATGGGCTATTTTCGTGACTACTTAGTAAGTCGTGACACAAGTTACTTGAATATTTAACTATATATTAAAGTTTCTCTGAGCTATCTCATCAGAAGACAATTAATATTGAAACAAATCATTTACATTTACTGAACAATTAAAGCTTTTCAATATTTTGTGTAACATATTTTTCCAAATGTTTATTATTAATTAAAAGTGAAATTCTCCCTCCTAATATAACAAAACATTTATTTTTATAGTTAACTAGAAGATAAAATTCATTTTGTTTCACTTAAAATATTACTGCATAAAAACTAATTTAATAAAGTTTGCTTAACACTAAGAAATTCGATAAAAAAATTTATGAAAAACAAGAATACTTATTAAAAAATTGTTAATAAATTATTTTCTTAAATATAATAAAAATATTGTAATTAAAAACACATGTATTACTTAATTTTGCAATTTGATCTCTATACTTTTACATTTTATTATATGTCACAGAAAAAGTTGTAACATGTGTCATTGTTTTTAGTTTATGAATTAATTTTTTTTAAATTCCCTATATTTATTTTGAGCTTTCAGAATGCAATTAATCATATCATCAAATTTTCCTGCAAAAGATTGCGATATACACAAATAAAAATAATGTCTGATATTATATAGCAAGATAAAGTTAAAATAAGTTATTCAAAAAGTCTTAAAAAATTTGGATATATTTTTTGCAAACTTTTCAATGCTAAAGAATGTGAATTTTAGGTAAAAGTCAAAAGCTAGAAATTTTTCAAATAAAGAACAGAATACAACAAAAATAACAGAAGATAGGAAAAGCTAAAAACATTTTGGAAAATGATAAAAAATTTTAGACATGAATCACAACATGCATTGAAGCCAAATAAAATTAATTGAATTGATTAAAAAGAAATTTACAATAAAATGTCAGAAATAAAGGAATACGGGCATTTTTTTATGATAATTTTAATGAAATATTTAATTAAAAGTTTAGTAAAATTATTATGTAAAAATTATTTATATCTAATTGTGAAAAGTATATTAATAATGCTGAGAAAAATATTTTAATTTATTATATAATGCTGGACATTATACATTATATTTAGGTACAATAAAAATTTAATTAAAATAATTTTGTTTGCTTTTGGTGATTTTTTGTTTGAAACTCAACAAATATCCGAAATAAAACAATATCTCCTATTCTCAAGAAATGTACTATGAAAACCTGTGTATTAAAATTCCAAGAAAGAAGATTAAATATTAAAATGTTATTAAACAGGAGAATAAAAATATATATACACTACTGGCCATTAAAATTGCTACACAAAGAAGGAATGCAAATAACAGAACGATATTTATTGGACACATACATTATAGTGGAAAGAACAAGTGATTAGATTTACAGGAAATTAGGATGTATAGATCTTGAGAAATCAGTACCCAGAGCAGCCACCTCTGACTGCAATAACAGCATTTATCCACCTAGGCATGGAGTCAAATAGAGATTGTATGGCATGTACGGGGATTTCAGTCCATGCAGCTTCAACATTATGCCACAGTTCATCGACAGTAGTGGATATTGAGTGATGGCGTGCCAATCGCTCGGCAACCATTGACCACACGTTCTCAATTGGTGACAGATCAGGACAACGTGCTGGCCAGGGTAACAGTCGAACCTGTTCTGTATCAAGGAAGTTCAGAACAGTACGGACAACATGCGTTCGTGCATTATCCTGTTGAAGCAAAGTATTAGGGAGGCCTCGAAGATAAGGCAGAGCCACGGGCCTTAACACATCGGAAATGTAACGTTCGCTGTTCAAAGTGCCGGTAATGCGAACAAGAGGTGATCGAGACGTGTATCCAATGGCACCCCATACCATCACTCCAGCAGATGGGCCAGTATTTCGATGTCCAATGCAAGCTGGCAATGCGCGTTCTCCACGATGCCTCCAAACACGGATGCGGCCATCATGGTCCTGTATACAGAACCGAGATTCATCTGTAAAGATGACGTGTTGCCATTCCCGCGTCCAGGTTCATCGCTGATCATCCCATTGAAGGCGCTCCTGTCTGTGACGCAGCGTCTATGGTAGCCGAATCCATGGTCGGCGTGCAGACAATTCATGCTGCTGCAAACGTCGTTGAACTGTTCGAGAAGAAACTTGTTTCCTTGCAAATGACTCCATTTCTCGACTCAGGGCTCGTGACGTGGCTGTACGATCCCTTGTGACCATGCGGATAAGATGTCTGTCTTCTCTTCTGTTAGTGATGGGGGTCGCTGAGATCCTGCATGATGTTCCGTATGATTGTCCTGAACCCATCGATTTCATATTCTGCTAACAGTCAATTGGGTCTCGACCGACGCGCGCAGCAATATTGCGGTACGATAAGCCGCAATCCCAGTAGGCTATAATCCTTCCTCGATCAAAGTCAGACACGTGCTGATAGGCATTTCTTTTTCTTACACGAGGCATTACAACAACTTTCTTTGCCGAAAAACAACGTTGAAACGGAAATTGAATATGAGAAAACTGCTGTCAAATCTCTGGTTTTATACACATTGTAGATGTCACTACTGTCGCCTGCTTTGTAGGAATGCGCTGATCACAGCAAGTTCTACCTGTCATGCAAATTTCACGTGTGCGGTGTGTCGTTTTCCTGGTGTAACAGTTTTAATGACCAGTAGTGTATTTAGACTAGTTTTCCTAACACTTCGGTTAAAGTTAGTGATTATTTTAAAGGTTAATTGTACAGATTGATTGTTTCGAAAATTAATGTAAAATGAATCAAACTTTTAAGCTAATTACGGTTTAATCAGTGAGTTAAATTTTATCTTTTTAAGGAACACTACACATTTTTATAATTTTTTTTGTATGTATTTGTCAAAACTTATAATTTATTACTCAAAATGAGGCAACTAAAATTTTTAAGACATTTATTAATAGTTTTTTGGATCTAAAAAAGGGAGTTAAAACTTCCAATAAACTGAAACTTTTTATGAGTTTTTTTATAACATTTTAAAAAGCGTGGTTAAATTAGGAGTTATAAAAAATTTAATTTTTTAAAATAAAATAAGAATAAGAAGAATAAAAAGACATTTTTTTATTCTTAAAGGAAAGCTTAGAAGAGATTCTCGAAGATGTTTGAATCGATAAAGTATTTAAAAACGCAGAATAAATAATGTATCATATAAATAATTTTGCAGTAACTGAAACAGTTTTTTTTATTGGTATAACAATTGCTTTATATAGGAATGACAAAAAAAAATTTCAAAATCACCGAGTGAATATTATGAAGAAAAGTATTTCGACAGTCAGTTTAAAGGGGAATTTAATTAGTATTAAAGTTATTAATTGGAAGATGAAAATCCATTAATTGC
The DNA here is from genome assembly GCA_037975125.1 of Latrodectus hesperus. Lineage (NCBI taxonomy): Eukaryota > Metazoa > Arthropoda > Arachnida > Araneae > Theridiidae > Latrodectus > Latrodectus hesperus. Next base: position 69,119,093 of record CM075856.1, on the reverse strand, counting down.
AATTGATTATTATAGAAACATCTTAAGACTTTTTAAAACATTATAGTCTGACAAAAATAGAAATTAAAACTAATTTTGTTTTTGCCATACCTGGTTTATTACCACATCGTTTAACTCGTATCAAATGCATCTGATCAGACAGTATAGTACATTTTCGGACATACCAATAATCTATATTTTGTATTTAAACTATTCCTGGTTTAAATACTATTCCATCAAAATGTGGTATTTAATGATTTTAAGATACACATCACTTTTCAAATATTTTAATACTTGTCATCATTAAGCGAAATGTAATGAAAATTTTTAGATTCAGTGATTATCTTTACCATATTTTTCATATATTTTTATTTTATTGTTCCATCAAAAAATAAATTAATGAATGCTACATTATTAATTAATTTCATTGTTTTATAAACTTGATGCACTTTTTTCATTATCATCAAGTGAAATAAAACTTTTATTAAATAAGAACCATTCATCATCATCATCATTCATGGCACGCCAGCCCAGAATGGGCCAAGGCCTTCTGAACAAGTTTCTTCCAGCCACCTCTACTGGCAGCCAAACTCCTCCAATTTTTTGTTCCAACGACCCTACAGTCTTCTTCGACTGCATCCACCCCTCTCAACTTTGGTCTTCCTCTTCTTCTTACGCTGATGGGTTTTGCAAAAAAAATTTCCCTTAGTGTTTTACTGTCCTTCATTCTAATAACATGTCCAACCCAATTGAGACGGCTTACTTTAATGTGATGTACAACGTCTGGCTCCTTGTACATTCGATAGTATTGTATCTTCTGCGCCAGACACCGTTTTCCTTCGTACCTCTAAAGATATTTCTTAAAATCCTAAGAACCATTCATTCAATTGAAATTATGATTTGAAAAAATTCCTTTTGTCTTTCTGAAGTTTCTATTTTATTTTTATGTACAATAATAGTTTTAACTCGTTTATAAATTGCTAGAACATTTATTTTTTGTTTGTTTGCATTATATTTCTATGTTTCAATTTTCCGCATTTAAAATTAAATAAACAAAACCAGTGACTTCATAAATTTAGATCACTGTCAAGTGATAAGTTTGCTACTTGACTTGACACTCCTCACAACAAACCAAATACCACAGGAAAAGAGAGAATGTGATCAAATGCTATGCTAGTTACCCTAATTGATAGCAAAACACTATTTTTTTAAACAACTGTAGGATATCTTTGCATAAGCAACATAAAGTTTCCAAAATAATTTCAATCCAATTAATAGCGTTAAAAATAGCAGATAAATTTGAAAAAATATAACAGAAATAAGTAATCTTTATTTTATCTTTATATGATTATTGGTTTATTTATTTGTTTGCAATACATTTTCGGTTATTTATTTCTTCTGAATAAAGCTGCTAAGCAGAGGCATTTCGTCTCATACTTTTGAACCAAGATCAAATGATGCAGTCTACACCTGCGCTGGTACTTTCTTCTCCACTAAACTGAAAAAGGCATTGAGGCCACTACCCATTTTACGAGATCCAGTCGTCAATGATGAGCTTTCCATTGGGTTTGAATTCCTCTTTCGGTTATGAGAATGAACATTTTTTTTTAACTAGGCCACTGTGGCCTCAACATATTAGCTTCCTTGTGCTTCCTAAACTTACATAATCATTTTAAAATATTGCTCCATTTACTAGTTTCCGAAGGGCTTAACATACATTACAAAGCTATTCTTTTCTAAAGACATACTTAATGCTTTTACTTCTATTCGCATTACTAATGAAAGCTTTCAAATGTTTACTAAAATTTTGTGTGTTAAAGGACAATGGAATATAAGAGGAAAACTCTTGTGAAACTTTAAACAACCAGCTATTTTTCTTCTTTCAAAGCACGATTTTATTTGAATTGTTAAATTTAAAATGTTCATCTAAATTGATGTTTTAAAAACTAATCCTTTGCTGGTTCAACAAAAAATTGCTTCTTTAATACTCAAATGGATCAATAATAGCTAAAAATTTATAGCAATCAAAAGTTGTTTTTCAAAACAAATTTTGCTAATGTGAATTCAATACCGTCAACTCGTATGTTTGGCTTTAAACATTCTTAGATATTGGTTTACAACTAAAATGGGAAATCTAAATTTATTTTTAAATAATCTAAACATGTTTTTTTGTAATAATTTACAGGGAAATATTAAATCAAATAAATGCATCTTCTGAATGTTATTTTTATTTCCTATTTTAATATTTTTTCTTCGTTATGTCAAAGCGAAAAATTTAAGTCAATAATGTATGCAAATATTTATTTTTAAGATACCAGATTCTGTTATAATTTCAACAAAATTCAAATTTAAAAAAAATTAAATATTTTGTCTTACAAAATAATGTTGTTGCAACAGCAGAATTCCATATACTTAGCTCTGTGTTGGGCTCTACCAGTTACACAGAAGTAGCCACGTGGAGTTTTCGAGATTTTGAAGCAGGGACCAAGCAGAAGATTCCCAATGCTTGGCCAGCAACCCCCAAAGGTATCATGTCACTTGGAGGACATTGCAACCATGCCAAATTTTAACACGCCCCATCAGCATTTAGAGAACACTTCTTAGAATTATTAGCTATTCATTATTGAACACTAATTAGAGGATCTTCGGTTAAGCCGGGATATGAACTCTCCAACTTCCGATAATGAACACGACACCCTAATCAACCAGGCCACTGCCGCCTAAGTAATAATGTGAAATTTTTTTGTTCTAAATCATATTTTTATGATTACAATATTGATTTCAAAAAAATTTTTTATTTCTTAGTAAGTTTAGTTCAGTATGGGCAAATTAAGAAAGAAACAAAAGAATGGAAAAATTTAAAAAGCAATATTTTTCTGTATTTACCATAACTACAGTTATTACGTTTATCTAAAGTACTATATTAGTACACTTGTTTAGTAAATTACAGGTAAAAAGTACTCTGAACTTTTCAATTTTTAAAATTCTTAGAGTAATTTTTAAATTTGAAGTTCTCTAATGAAATTATTACACTTAAATAATCATAGCATTAATAACAAATAATTAAAAAAGGATAAAAAAAATAATGCATAGAATGCCAGTTTATTATGCCATTGCATTTTTCCTGCTTAAGAACTATGAGTATAAGCTGTAAAATGCAAAATCATTTTTTCCATCAACAATTGCATTTAACATACATGCACAGGAAAATTTCTAATGAAAAAAAAAACTTTTTGAAAAGATTTTTTATAGATAATAAGTAAATGAAGTAAAATAATTTTTAAATTAATGCGTGTTAGTTAAGTAAAATAGTATAAATTTTCGCATTAAATGTATCTATTCCTTATAAAATTAGGTTATAAATAACATTCAGGTGTCTCTAAGACACCTTTAATAAATATTTTATATTTATGTTGATGTTTGACCTAATCGAATACCATAATAAAATAATATTTCTATAACGAATTTCATGATTTCTATTGGTATTTTGTTCATCCATTTTTATATTTCTGGGATAAAGAGATCAACTTTGGTGCTGAACAAGTCACTAAAGCAGGGCAGCAAATATAATTGACAAAAATTTATTATAGTGATTATTGATAGAAATATATAGATAGAAAATAAGTGAATGCAAATATAGTTGTATAGAAAATTTAAAAAAAGAAAGCAAAGCAATAATGATCAGAATTAAAACGTTTAAATTTCGTAGCTTGATGGAAATTGTTGATGATTGCTCAAATGCGTTTTTATATAAAATTGATCTTATTTTACACTTTTTGCATTGCCATTTGTTTTCATTGCCTAAAATTATATACATTAATTAATTATAATTTTATGCATTTATTTAAACTTTTTGGCATTGAATCATATAGTTTTCTTAAGTTTATAAAAAAAGAAACCAATATTATTACTTTTCGAATTCTAAATTAATTATTATAGTTTTCTCGTAAGACTATATTTAAAAATTTTGAAACTGTGTATGAATCACAATTAAATACAGATTTATTGTTTATTATATTTGAATAAAATAGTTTTCAGTTCTTGAACAACTAATGCAGAATCAATGTAAAAAACATATATTTACTTCAGTAATAAATTTTATATATTTTTACATAATTTAGAATATTATCCTTATTTTTGAATCATAGTTATTCAAGATAAATAATGTATCCAATATGCAATAGCAAACACTACAAATCCGATTGGAAATAAATATCGACATATTTTATCCAAAGTTTCAACGTCAGCTCCGGGTTCACCATTAAATTCCCCATCGTCATTGTATGAGTTCGGTTCATTTCTTTCTTCTGCAATTTCCTTAGCATGTATAATATCGTTTGTAATGTAATTCCATTCTAAAACACGATTCCCTTTAGACTTCGGTGGTGTCTTATAATCTTTGCGAATTATTTTTGGCTTGCACGCCTAAAAAGATACAATTTATTGTTACAAATGAAAAACTTAAATCAAATTAAAACAGCTAGAAAATGTGATTATATAAGAATTTTTAATGTACAAGTATTAAAAATGTAGAACATTTAAACCTTGATTTATTTATCTAAAAAATTGCTCTAAAAAAGATTGATTCAAACGATGAATTCTTTTTTAAAGTTGGTTAAGAATGACAAACAAAATACATTGCTGTCCTCCCAAATGCCACATAAAAATACCAAAGACACAGCAAAAAAACTTATTTGGCAAGTAACACGTTATACAAAAATCAAATGATTCCTATTACAGATTATAATGAAGTGTGGATGATGGGCAAAATCAAAAGTTGGTGTAGCTATAATTGTTGGCTATAACCGTTGCCACATATCCCAGAATAGAATCAAAGAGACGCAGGAAATATCCGTTTCGTATAGCTGTTCCGTACAGCTTCCACATAATGCTGAAGATGAACTGCTGGAACAGCGGGTGGTATATCCTAGACCAGACAATTATGGACTTAATGTTTTCGATTGTTAATACTATGGAGGACAAGCAGGCAGACTAAGCAATTCAATCTGATGGTCAAAGAAAAACTTCATAACTACAAGCGTGTAAAATGTGGGAGGATCATGAGTTCCAATACCATATTCATGTAGCTCTATCAGGTCATTACACTTGAAATGCATAGATAAAATGCGGGTGTGAAATCCAATTCCAGCTTAAGCTTTGATGATGGGTGAGAGATTAGTGTGACGATGCATAATGCAATAGTTCAAAAATCCCTCACAATTGTATCTCTATATTTGAATCCGGCTATCGTATTCAAATCTGGTGTTGCAGGAAAAAATGGAATTCGTCAATAAAAAAATTATCTATGCCCTTCCTGTACCACAACAATGCAACACACGCCGGTAGATTTGAGAAAAGGTTGAAAGAAATAAGGGACGTTTAGTGGTCACATTCCACTCAGTTGCAATAATATGGTTAGTGATGAGGTTGAGTGAACTATCGCTGTCATAAGCACAATATGCCTATCATCAGGTGCAATGGTGCAACGAGGTGGATGCTATCTAATCTGACTGTCTCCCGTTTCCTAATATATATAAAACATTTGCAATCTGCATCACAATAGTTTAGTTTCCTCTAACACGATCATCTACTTCTTTGAAGTATAATCCACGATCCCAACTGATACTAATGATTGTCAATAAATCGGATTGAACTTAGAAACTAGTTTGAAAGATGTCTTATGCAAGTACATCCTATATAAAGAAAAATTAAGAAAACCATCCAAAAAATAAATGCCCTTTTTCGAATCAGCAATTCCTTTTCCCTTTCTTTACAGGGTGCTTGCAATTGACACTAAGATTTCACATAAAATGCATATGCGCTGCAACGCTAATGATTTGCATGTCTCAGCACCTCAAGATTCAACCTCTCATCACCTCAAAAAAATGGTTAGAATTTCACATGATTTAAATATGTCCTTCAGAATTTGCATTTTGTTGGAAAGTAGCATTTTGTTTGCATAAAAATGGTAAAACAAGCAAGTTAAATAGCTCTAACGTAAATTTATTATAAGATAAGTAAGATATTCTTAAAAAAATAATTCGTTCTTTTTTGAATTACAAATTCTACTTAGAATTTACATTTATGTGGAAATATAGAGAATTATCTTTAAGTAAATATTTAAAAAGTGTTTTTTCAAACTGTTATTTGAGTCAAGTTTTAATTTAATGTATATAACTATGTTTATAAAGGTTACAAATATAATAAAAAATATTTACCATAAATTGAAAATATGGAAGGGAGTCAAGAGACATACTTTTTCAATCATTCCTATTCATATTTGTTACTCTATTTAAGTGCATTTTGAAATCAGATTAAATTATTTTACTCTATTTGGTATAGATCGTAATTTTGCCCATGATGTTCCTGCTTTCATATATTTCTATTTAAAGAAAATCTTATGAGACTAAGACTGATGTTGGTATAGAAATAGAATCAAGAACTTAAAAGTGAAAAGTATACGTTCATTCCAGAACAATATTGAATAACATTGTTGTTTTGAATATTTGCTTGAGTGTATGTGTGTGTATGTGTGCGCTTTGCTTTTTTATTTTGTGTTTCTGCTTTCTGTTTAGATATCTGTAAAGGTACGTTATTTTGAATCTTAGTTCTGTTTACTCTTACAATACGTGAATATCCATGGCATTATACCTCAAAAGGAAAAAATGTAGTAGATATGTAGATTTTTTCACTGGTTAGCTGTTAAGCTAGGCTGTTGAATTGAGGGAAAATAGATTTTCAATATCTAATCTGGATTTCATAGAAATATATTCAGGTTTTCAGTTTAAAATTTTGCATCAATTTTCAATGAGCAGCATGTTTTGCGGGCAGAAGTCGGCTTTATATCATTCAACATACCACAATATTTATATGTGACTGTTAATTTACGGCGGGACACATTATTTAAGGATTAGAAATGAATCACTGCTCATATAATTGAATCATGTATTTTTATAAAGTTGCTGTATTTTCAGTATTTTTAACACAGTTGTGAATTCTTAACATAACTGCTGCAAGACAATTCGCATCAGGTTTAGTCTATTTGAGAATAAAATGTTCCTTTCCAGTTGTCTTTTTATCTAACCTACTTTACACTTTTCTTAATGAATGAAATGAAATCACTATATTGATATTAATTTTTTCAAAATTATTCCAGTATTTTAATTGTTTTTTTAAATTATTGAATTAATCATTACGACTTATAAAAAACCCCATTAGGGATAAAATATCTTCCATTTAAACAACTTATTATAATATTTTTTCTTTAGCTCAATAAATTATTTTTTTCACAGTATTGGGAGTTATAATGTTGTAAGAAATTGTAACAATTGCTATTTATTTTCTGCTCCACTTAATGGACAGACTGATAACTAAAGGACGAAAAAAGGTACTTTGATACCTAACCATGTAAATCGAATTCCTGGAGTAATTTAAATATATTGTGGGACTTATACTCAGTTATTGTAAGAGATGAAATCTGAATTGCGTTAAATCCCCAACAGACCAAAATGAAGAAACCTATCATTCATTTCTATTGTTCAAGAGTAGCTATGATCAAACTCAAGATCTATGGTCAGGTAAGCTCTGTCCTACCGTTAATTGGTCACTTAGAGTCCAATATTCTATATATTTAACTACTCCATAAAGTTGTAATTATATTATAACTGAATTGAATATTAATTACCGCTATATAACAGATGTTCAGCATATGAACACAAATCTCATCAATTTTAATTTACGCATTTATTCTGCCTACAATTCTATTAAAGATATTACATATACATTGAAATACTATAAAATAAGTACAAGCTTTCAAAAAGTCTCATTTTATTTAATTTCTGAAATTAAGTTTATATTCATTGGAATCATTTTAAGAAACCAGTAATTTATTTCATATTTACACTAAACAGTGAAATGTGAAATAAATTTGCTAATTTCTCCTATCCATAAGCAAAATATCACATTAAGAACTCCATTTCAAAAAATGTTTTATCCGATTCAATTCAAAGATTTTACACTGAAATTTAATAATTCTTACTTTTTTCCTGGATAAATGATAGATCACTGTGTAGACGACCAGCGTGAGGAAAACTTGAATAATGCACGAAAAAAGCCAGAGGTCCAGAGCTGTAAGATAACTTATGGATGGCAGACCATTATGTGCCTGCCATGCTTCTGTGGACAAGGTGAGGAGGGAGGTTAGACCTACTGTCAGTCTTGCAGAGGCAGACTTGACACTGTACCAGAAGGTAAGAGACGAGAGAAGAACAACTAAGCCACTAGGGATATAAAAATTGAATACATGACTGCTGAGCCGACGTTCGAGTGTAAAATTAGCATACAGAGTTGTGTAGTTACCTGCAATGTAATTTATAACTGCTTAGTTGTATATTTATAAAAAATCACTGATTTCAGAAGCAATTATTTCAGATTAGATAATCAGACATTTTATGTAATCGATGAGAGGCACAATGATTGCGTAAAATATATTAGAATGGGCCTCACACATTTTATATATAAATACTTTCTCAAATACATAATGGCAATTAATTATGGCTTTTTAAAAATTTCGTAAAGCAAAATATTTTTCAAATACATGGTTAGTGAGACTTCGAAATAAAAAACTCATTTGTTTATCCTGCAATGATGTTATAAGTTTTAAATATTAAGACTGATTTAAAATATTTTTCAACTTAGCCCCATTTTTATTTTTTCAACCAACTACTTTCCTACCTATTTTCATAGTCAAAAAATTCAAACTTTCTTTTTATTTTTATATTGAAACTGCTTCCTTAGAAATGAAATTTTCTTTCAATGTAGTTATCACAATACCAAAATATCTACGACATACGATTCTTATATTGTTTGATATAATTTTTTACTTAGTTTATTATCACTTATTTCTTAAGTCAGTGTTTCAATTATAGACAAAAATCATAATGATGGAATTCAAAGAACCAATTACCAATTATCCTGGAGACATACATCAATAAGAAAAATGTTTTTAACTGATATAAAATTCTGCCAGAAGTAAATAATGAAGAAGCTATTAGTAATTTTTAAAATAATTATTTTTAAAATTTTCACTATAAAATTGAAATATATTTTCAGACAGCATCTCCTTTAACTAATGAGTCAATTTCTATTTTAATTTTTCACTCCACTAAAATTATAATCACAGAAGAGCTTAATTGAATTGAAATTTACATATTAATGTGTATACAGTCAGTGATTTCCATTATATGACAAGTTTTACATATTTCTCAAAATTTCTTGAAATTTATTAATGGACTGAAACGTAAACTTATCATTCATACAGAAAGCTTCATCTTAAAATCAATTATAATATTCCAAAAATAAAAAAAAAATAGTTTACCATTTGGCCATTCATTGCATACACTGCCTGGTGTTAGACTCACTAGTTTATATTTTAAAGGATTTATATTTGATATAAGAAGATTTTTAATTTTTCTATCCTTTTCTTTTCTTTCGTGGAACCACTTCAGCAACATTTTTGAATCATTATTAGATACTAAAAATGAAACAAATATTTCATTAACTACGTAACTATATTCTTACGTAATATTACTCAAAAAATACTCAAAAAGATTTTAATTACCCACTTAAACGCTATTTAAACTACCATTAAAATTACATTAATTTTTGAAGTAAATTTAAATTTGAAATCATAAATTTATGAAGAAACTATCCTAATATATTGAAAAATTGTCACTTCAAAATTTTTAAACATTAGAATGGAAAATATGAAAAGTACTCTAAATATACAAATAATAATAGTTTGTATTGGTCATTTCTCTTATCGATTTATTTCTGAAATGAATTTCAAAACAGAAATTTAAAATATGATGTCTATCATTGGAATTTGGTTTCATTTTATTGCTATATTTGCCGACGTGTCAGATGCAACTATATGCATTCTTAAAAGACAAAACTTTATTGAGTGATATGATACATTTACAGCATTCTGATTATAAAGCAATACAAATTAATACTTTCTATAAATACAAAATCTTACTCGGAAATAACACCTTTAAATTTTCTTTATCAAAACCCAGACACTCGTCTTTAAAGATAAATGAAGAATAACTTAAAAAAAATCTAAATAAGGATCTGAATCTTGATACAACAAAAAGTCCAACGCACTATACAGTTCATTACAAAAGTCAATCTTCTTAAATGATATACTCACTGTTTCTATTTTATATAGGTCCCGTAGGTTACTTTGACCGGGAAATTTCTTTTTTTAGATTCTCTTCTTAATTTTGTCAAGTTCTTATCATTTTCTCAGTTAGGATTGGCTCGAAATGCTTCTCTGTAGCCCTGTTCCCATGTTTTTTAACATGCTTAATATCACACATAACTTGTATGCAATGTTATGCCAATGCTAACACTGTTTTTGAGCTCAAACTTTTAAATAAACTTAAGCAAATCTGTTTAATCAAACAGCAGATATTTCACACGCCTAAAATTTGTTCACAAAAATTGGAAAGTTTAACAAAACATAATTGTGATATTCGATGAAAGCGCATGCCCATTTTTTGAAAAGTGTGTAACTGTAATATTCCTACTATACATGGAAAAAAGTAAAAATAGCATATTTCTGAACAGAGGAAATTACCAGAAATAAATGCAATCAGAAATTAGATATCTATGTATAAGACGCACCCAGTTTTTCAGACAGACCTATTTCAAAGGTAAAAAGTACGTCTAATAAAACGGCAAATCTGGTATAACTTTATATTTCATCTCATACTATAAAATGTAACATCCATTAAATCAATTTTTCTTAGTTTTATTATTATTTTTATATATCTTATTATCATGGTAAAAGATATGCAAATCATCGATTTTTGAAAACATATTTAAATCAATAATTGAAAATTTTAAAAGTAATGAAACTTTACTTCCAATGAATTTAATAGTTGAAAGTTTAATACTGAAAATTTCAAATAATTTTAAAAATATATTTTTTCTTTCGAATAAATATTGCACCCATTTATATATTAACTTTCATATTTTCTTCTTATGTTTTACCAGTTTAACAAACCGTGGTAGCCTAGTGGTTTGGGTATCGGCCTTCCATCCGGAAGGGTGGGGTTCGATTCCCAATGCTTCCAAAGACCCACCGAGTACATGCGATATATGTGCTCGTTAAATCTGTGGAATTGAAATTTCTGTGGTCGGTCATTGAGCAGTTACCATGAGTGCAATGGTCTGGAGAAAATTTCCTCCCCCTTCAAATCAATGTCAAAATTGAGGTAGTGAATCCTCTGGTGGTGCCATCTATTGGAGGATTTGAAAAATACCAAAGACGCACTTTCACCTTTGTGGTGCTCTGATTAAAATGAAAGACGCTCCCTATTGACTTAAATTCGCATTGCCAAGGCATAGCAAGCTTGGCTTGTCAGAAATAACAGCAACCAGTTTTACAATTGCAGACAATTTACAAAGAATCTTATAGCGTTGTTCAAAGGCATACTCTTCTGATGTAGAAAAAAGTTTATAAATAAAATAAACTATAAAAAATGAAAGCTTTTAATATTCATATTTAAATTTATCATGTTCTCTTTGATGAAATATATTACACAAAGGAGTAATCTAAAAGAAACCACAGAGAATTATTTTAATTCTTAAATTTATTCACTTTCTACATAATTCCATGCATGATTCTAAAATCGAGTACAGATGGACAGCAATATTTAGGTTGCTGTTTACATCTGTCTTTTTTTGTGCATTTAATTTCTCGATGTAACAAAATCTTAGTTGCGAATAAAATTGGTTTCATTTGATTTTCTATAATCCAGTCAAACATGTTGAAACGCCATTCTAAAAGGATTTGTTCAGGTTCATCATATTAGGAATTTCTAATGTTCCTTTGGTCTTTGGGTTAAAATCATGTACCATTTCACATGTAAAATATGAGCTCATCTATTAATTCTCATTTAAAATATCAAGAAAATGGTAAGTATCTTTTGGATGTATGAATAATAATTATTATTATATGCTTTTGTTATTTGTTACTAGATTACCAATTGAGTTATGTGAATACAATTTCATAATTATTATTTTCAGGTATTTAAATATTAAATTATTTTCTTCAATGTGAGTTCATTCTTCAAAAATAAATGCTATAAATTACAAGAAACTTAAAATTTTGAAACCATCAATACCTTTCATTTTATTACTTCTTAATGTACTTGTAATTTTACACTTTTAAGTTACTAAAACTTTTATATATATTTACTAGTTAGAAATATAATATTTGGAAATATTTAACTTACAAGAATCCATATGAAGATAACAGTTTTGTGTATCCATGGGATATTTGTGTAGATCCATGTTGCAGCTCAATCGCAAACTGTACCTTAAGGAGTGGAAATAAATATTAATTTTTAATGTAATCCAAATTTATATTTTAAAATATAATACTTAGAGAAAAACATTCTATTTTTATTTATTCATTTGAAAGACAAAATACAATTTTAAATACAATGTTTATAATTTTCCATCCCAAGATTAAAAACAAACAGCATTTTAATATTCATAAATATCCAAATTGTTATTAAGTATTTTACCAGTATAAATGAAGATATCTGAATGAAAATTTTAAAAATAGATTTATTTTGACCCCCCTCCCGTCAAGCAAGCATACTCAACAATGTTGACTTCAGATGTATTTTTAGTATTCTGTGGCCTAACCTCCGAATGTGTAAAAATTGCATTTCAATATAGAGCACAAAGAAAGCAAAATAAAGATAGAAATGATATTGGTATTCAAAAATTCTAAAATGAAAAATAATAAATGGTAATGCAAGAAATCTTAAAACTACGTAGTTTGCTGAATTTCTTTCATATTACAATTCCTATCATTTGTATTATATATTTCCTTTATTTAAATAAAGTATAATTAAAGTTCTAAACTTATTAATAATTTTTATTACTGAGGAATGTCATAAAAATACTCAAATATTTCATTAATTTCTTATAATAAGTGTTCACACTAGCAAGCGGCAATGGTAAAAAATTAAAGCATTGTATGCTTTAATTTAATCAAATTTGCTATCGTATCATCATGCTATTTATAGATAGCACTAAATAAAACTGTTTATAAATAATACTAACAATTTGATCATATACATCCCAGTATATATTAAATAGTCTGATTAAATAATAATAATGAAATGTTATTATCTAACGAACGCTAAAAAAATTATGTTAAAAACATAAGTGTTGGGTAAATAATAGAAAATTTAGTTTATATGAGTAATGGATATTGTAAATGCTTCATTTTATTTCTTAAAATGATATACTGAAAATACTTAGAAAGAATACAAGGTACTGTGAATGTTATTGGGTTGTTCGGAAAGTAATTTCGTTTTTCCTACATGGATATACTTTTTGCTAGTAAAAACCAACCACTTTATGACTGTGAAACGGTGCTACTACCAGAAAGATGGTAAAAGCTATTAAACTATAGAATGAACAATGTGCCATGCAATACAATATTTATTTGTTGCACGTCATAAAAAACGAAATGACTTTCCGAACAACTGAATATAAAATAATCTTCCTGTATTGATTTTAAAGAAAAAAGTAAAATTATGTATTGTATTAAAACATATTGGTATATAAAAATTAGATTGGTATATAAAATTAGATCAGTAAAATTTATATGAAAATAAGTAGTAATAAAGAAGTAATAAATTGCTAAAATGATGAAAGTGTAATACATAACAGGTTTCTGAAACTTGAAAATATTTTATTGATAATAGTGTTAATTTTTTGTACCACATTTGCACGATATCAATTTCATACCTAGTAATGCGGTTCAAATATCCATGATCAACTACCCATAAGATGATGTTGGGCATTGGTAATGTATGAACAAATCCTTGTTTCAAATTTTCGAAAATTATATCAGGCGTCCAGATATCAAAGATGAATTCCCTTGGAATTTCTTCTCGTATCTCAAAGCAAGATAAGTTCAATCTATCATCTCTCCAGAACTCATATAAGTTCAAATTCATTGAAAATTCCTAACAAAAGTAAAATCGATTTAGTAAAACATATTTATTTACGAATTTTCGTCTCATGATATGTTTGTGTTTATTTAAAGTGAACTAAAGGACATTACGTATCATATACAGATTTAAATATCTAAATATTTCCATAAACAGCAAATATTCTTAATTTTTTTCAGAATTTACAAAGTATTAAACTGAAAAAAATCCGGGTTTATTTTTCTTTTTACAAAGAAGGTGATAAAGATTATCCATGAAGTCTAAGAGCAACATAACGTAAATATTTGGTCAATACGACTGTCTGAAGCGACTGAGTAGAAACGAATTTTGTCAGTCATATTCATACTACATTTGTTGGCAATGCACATAAAGTTATTACAATAAATAATTAATCATAACTAAATGGATAAACTATCTCATACACTTGTTAAAACAGTCAATATGTCAATAAAGTTTAAAGATTATTAATTTTCTTAACACTGAAAAAATGCAAGCAATATTCAAATATTTCACGATGTCTTCTTCTGCATTTTATTTTAAACATTAATTTCAGATGTAAATTCTTTTAATCATTTTTAAAATAACTGTTACAATGTAAATTGATTCTTCAACCAAATAAGGACGTAATATTAATTTAAAATAGTATTTCAATAATTTTAATTTTAGAAAATTAATTAACTCAGCTTCTACTAAATAAATTAAAGCACATTTTCTTCAGTTAAATTAATTGCTAAAAGAATATATAAATAAAAGCGTGGTAGATTTTTAGTAAACCATCTTTTTTAAAGTGGTTGCTCTAAACCTACTTAAATATAACTATTCATCTGACCGCAAAAACAATGAAAAATATATTATTTTCAAAACATGGAAGTTGCGAAAAATTTACCACAAACTATAATGTTGAAGATTTTTCAGACGCTAATTGATGATTTAAATTTTGTTTTGAGATTAATACAGTTTGATAATTTTTTGAAAAGAGTTATAAATTAAATGTTGAATATTAGGCCAACAGGGTTGTTTTAAGTATTCATAAAACATTTGTAGTGTGACTAACTGTTACTGTCTACATTAAGTAATTAGATACTTTTTAATTTAAAAATATAACAAAAACCTCTGACATTATGTAATTAAATGAGGTAATGATGTTTTGTTAACAAATAATTTTCTAGAAACATACTTGGCTATTTTGCAATATAAAATATTGCAACTAAAATAAATGTTTAAAAAATCAAATTAAACTTTTACATGTTGAATAGATAATTTTAAAATCAAATATTTAGATTTTAATTTTTCTTGTTTAATCACAGCACAAAGAATTTCCAATACAAAATATTCCCAAATGTTGACAACTTATGATGGATTCAATATAGTATTATTCCTTAGAAAAAAGTTTCCCATTTATTTCTTGACATTTTTCAATATTACTAGTGACGACAATTTTTATGGATTACATATGCATTTCATTTTATTTTAACACAAATAATTTAAATTTGCTACTTAAATATTTATGTTTCACAAAAATATTCCATAAAGCTTTTGTTAACAATTTAAAAAAAATTAAATATAACTTGTAAAGAAGACTCGTAAATTATTTGCAATTTATAAATTTATTTTTTATTTTAAATTTCATAATGAAATTTAAAATTGTAATTAAATTAAAACAGCTATTACAAATATTTGCATTAAAATTATTATATTTTAACAACGAACAATTAACTCAAAATTTTAAAATCATAATTAAGTTATTCTAAGATTGTTTAAATTATTTTCTTATCTTATATTAAACTTTTGCATCTTAAGATTAACATGATAAGACATTATTTTGGGATAATTTTAAAAAGAGAAAATAGTTCATAGTTTTTTTACATTATGATATTAATAATTAAAATTCTTAAAATCTAATGATTGTTATCCAAATTAATTTTGAAGTATTCATAGTAATTATATTAATGAAATTTACTGAACTTTATTCAATACTTGTCATATATTTTAATATATGATTTATTATCTCAATCATTATCTAATGTTTCATCATTTATTATGTTCCTTATTCTGCGTAACAGAGGCATATGAATAAAATTTTAAACAATTACAAAATAATCTATACCATTTTTTCTTCTAGAATATAATCAATATCTAGAACATGAACAGAAACATACACCAGAGTTGGTTTCTTTTCTGAAATAGACAAAAAATATTACATAAGTGCATTAATTGCTATGAAAGATCTTACAAACTAAAATTGATCTTAATTTAATCATTTGATTATTTTAAATGAAAATTTAGTTATAGTTAGTAAATTTAGTTAAAGATGCATATTTTAAATATAAGATACGTATTTATAACTTGCTCTTCAGATCATATAATATAATACTTATAGATTTTGATAACCTAAATTAGAAATCAAACAAAAATCCATTCAAAGTAGAATCCTCAAATATTGACTTTCAGATAATAAGTACATATCATATTATAATTAAAAAAATTAAAATCACAAAAAGATTTTGTTACTATAAACTTAATATTTAAAGTATAATTTAACCCCAATACTTTTAACTTTAGCTTATAATTTAAGAACATAAATTGCTTATTTACATTAATAACTAAATAAATACATTTTGTGACACTTCAACATTAATAATTTTAAACGTTTTTCTTGAATTAAAATCATATTATGGAAGAATATACTAGATATTCAACTTACCTGATTTAGTAGGAACGATGTTTTTTGCATATCCTTTAGGAATTAAGATTTTTCTTAAATTTTCTAATTCACACTGACTGAAAGAAAAATATATAATAGAGTAACAGTGTTTCTATTTTCAAAATTAGTTTTGAATTTTTTCACAAAATCAATAATTAATGTTAATTAATGATAGTAAATACTTGAGGGATTATGAACATGCTATTGATCAAATGTTGACAAAGGTATAATTAAACTAGGAAATTGTCTCGCATTTTTATCTAATTATTATTTACTTAACTATCTTGATTACTATGCATAACATGAAAATGATACTATTGTGAAAAAATATATTAGAACTTGCAAAGTTGCAAATCTTAAACAGTATTTGTTTTTATAGAATTCTAATTCTGGTATATATTATTTTTAAATATTTAAATCAAGAAAATAACAATCTTATTGATTAGGCCATGAAGAAAGCAAATTATTCATGGTAGGATTTTATACAATGTATATAAATAATATAATCCTAATTCTTATTCAACTTCTAGTTTTAATACCCCAAAAATGCTAAAAAGTAGAGCTTTATACGGATATTTTAATAAGAATACACCACTTCTACGACATTAGAAAATTCTGTTAAGCATTGTTTATTCATAAGGCTTGAATGTTTTTTTAGTAACAATATAAAACTATTTTTTTAATCATGTATCAATTTAAATATGTCATAATCCTTATCCACTAAATAAAAAAGATATTCAAATGTCAAATATTAGCAAATATATTAATATTGAACATATAAATATAAGTGACACAGTTAAATAATTTAAAAAAGTAGAAATGTATAAATTTATTCTTTTCGAATAAATAGTATTTTTATTTTTATATGAATATTAATTTTTTCTTGTTACCTATTATTTTGAAACATAAGGACTTTTTTGTCTAAACCTTCACCTATATGTAGATATTTATTATTGAATTTAATAATTTATTCAAGCTTAATTAATATTTTTAGATTTAAAAACATTTCACGTCAAAGAATTTTTAATTGCCTTCATAAAAAGCATTTAATTTATTAAGGAAATTTACTTTTTATTACTAATAAGCATTTTGTTGTTAACAAACGCATCATAAAATACTCGTATCTAATTTAAATAGTTTTAACCTAATACAATACTTACCACAAAACTATTTTGATAACAGTTAAATATATAATTAAGCAAACATAAAGTTTCAAATGTATTATGAGCATAATTCTTTTCCTGTAAATTTTAAAGTTTTCACCTAAATATTTTAATACATCCTTTTAAAATGTCTGCATGAAGATTCTTATTTAAAAAATTTTAAAATGAAATCCATGGTACAAACTTCTAAAAAAAGTTTAAGTTATCGGAAGTGGTTATTTAAAAACGTATGTTATTAAACTGTATTTGTGTGGGCTCTACTGCATTCATGCTCTTTATGCTTCACTAATATATTCTAATTTCTATGAAATATCTTATTTGAAATATTTGTAAATAAATAATAATATTTAGTGTTGTAATTGAAGTAATCATTACAATTATGTGTATAATATTTTGCCTCTCTATACATAAAACTAAGACTGTAATTTACATAAATTACTTCTTTTTTACTGAGTTTACTTCTAAGAAAATAAACTCAGTTAAATATTATTTATTGATAATTAAACCTGTTCCTTATTTATTGATAATGGTTTAGTATAAATTAGCATGAACCTAGTCATGGGTTTACCTTGTAAATGAAAGTATTTTTGAATAACATTTTCCATCGTAGAAATGAGTAGCTTTTTATGGAAATTAGATAGGCTGTATTGCCCAGTAATTTAAGCAATCATTTATGTATTTAAACTTTTTCCAGGAATTGCAAATAATTTACAATAAATCAATCGCGCAACTGAATTTTAAGTAAGAATGTGAAAATTAGAGATAATGACAATTGATTTTAAAAAATGTATGTTCATGTAACACGTTGGCAAGAAATTTTTAGCTCAACATATTCTATATTACATAGACATTGTGAAGGTATAATTACAGCTAACAATATATGTAGCTTGTGAATCATTATATCTAATAAATTAATATAAATGCATTGGGAAAGGATTTATATCCTACTGAGGAATTGTTAATAGTTAAGTGATTTTCAATAGTTATAGCTAGGATATTTAGCATATAGTTGCTAAGAAATTAAATAGAATGTAAATATTATAAGGTTTATATTGTTTATAGTTTATTTTTTGAAAAGAAAATTAACCATTAATATTATAATTAAAAACTTTACGTAACAAGAATACAATCATTTAAAACTATTGAAACTGTTTAAAAATATTGAATTCAACATTATGCAGATATTTGAGAAATGTTACTAGAACTTCTGCTCATAATTTATTTGATATTAAAAATATTTAATAATTTTAATTCAATAGATCCAAATTTTTGATTTTCTATTGTCATTATATATATTTTTAAATAGAATTTTTGTGTTTATGTTTTATATATTTCATAAACTAACTTTATCTTCTTATAATAGTATACAAGCAAAAAAAATTATAAAATAAACAGTTATTTATACATACCTAACAAAAAACATTTTATTTCATTCGATGAAAAATATAAAAAATCAGATTAGTTTTTCCTTAATTTTAATGAGAAACCACAAGCATAAACTATTTATTTTATCGGTAAAATCATAACTAGTTACATTCTTTTTATGGAAAAAATCCATATTAAAAGTTATTGTTAAAAATAATTAGTTTATATAACAAATATAAAATGACACACCTTCAATGCTTTAGTATTTAAAATGAATGCATATTATAGTATGTATAGTTTCTTTATTTTGTGGTAGAAACAACATAAAACTATTTAGTAGAAAGTTATTTACAAAATTTTTTAGCTAACTCTGGATTAAAATTATTGAATTTTTTAGAATTAAAATTGGAGTCAATATCTACATTTCGTGCATTAATTACATAAAACAAAATTTAAAGCATAAATATTTTCCAAAATTTAAAATCTAAATAAATATTGAATTAGAAAATGATTGTGTGTGATTCTTAATAAAGTTCATTCCTAACAATTATTAATATTATTACTCATTCCTTATTAACACACACACACACATACACACACACACACACACACACACACATATATATATATATTTATAAATATGTAGATAGATAGATATTGATATGTATTACAAATAAAAATATACTTTAAATTAAAATTGAACTTTCAAGCCTTTTCTTTTATTTATTTTAATAGTGACAATAATTGTTGTGTACATTACTAATAATATTATATTTGTAAAATAAGTGTGTGATTTTCATATGCAATATGAATTAAAAGATGCTTAAACACGCCCTATTAATGATTTTTTAAAAAGAGAATCAATAATTACTTTTTAAAAAATATGCACACTGAAAGTCAAACATATAATTCACTTGTTCTTTATGATAAATAAATTTGAAAGTATATTCGTAATGATATGATTCATGTAATTCTTCGATTTGAAGAGTAATTACTATTGATTTTCCTTTTTACAAGGTTTTAACTCATAAAATAATTCACCGAACAACATCAATGGAGCAAAATCTAATTACCATGAGAAGTTAAATGTATCTAAGAGTTGATAGTTTATTTAAACAATCGCTCGTTTCTAGATAAAATATGGTTTCTAATACTATCTCATTACCTAGTATGGTAATTCTAGTTAAATATATAATCTGTTAACGATTGCTATCCATTATTTCTCATATGATTATATGTGTTAAATCATCACTTTTTTAATCATGAAAAACATGTTAGATTATTGCTACTTTCATAAAATTTCCTATTTTAAATAACATATATTGTAATAAATAAGTATATTTTTTATGAAAATGTTCAGAAATTAATTTGTTTTAATGTTTTTTTGAATTATACTTATCTAAAAGATATAATTTATCCATAATATTATGAATTTTTGCATGAATTATGCATAATATTATGAACAAACATAAATATTATGATTTCAAATTCAGAGAGAATTTTTAGAAATGTAAAGAGAATAACATGGAAAAACGCCATGCAAAAGTTTACATTCGTTGTATTTTACACTTGATTGTCATAAAACAAACTTATTGGTAAGTTTTTCTGTACTATAATTGTTTTTTATATTCATCTTTATAAATTTAATTATAAGTTTTATTAAAATTTCAGTTAAAAAGTAAATGAATAATACACCTCTAATTTATGAAATGACATGAGAAGATTAAAATTTAATTAAAAAGCAGCATTTTAGCAATAGTTGTAGCAAATTTAAAAGTATATAACACATGTTTAGAATTTTTTAAGGCAAATTCAATGGCAGTTGTTAAAATCCAATTTTTCTTTTATATTATAACAGATTGTGTTTATTAAAAATCCCTTTTAATAAATAATGTATCTTTAAATTTTCGTATTGCAATGATTTTATTTTTATCCGGTAAAACATTGAGTAGAATTATATGTAAATAAGAATTAAATTTTCCTAAATATATGTGTAATAAAGAATAATTTGAAATAACTTAACTATCGATTTTTAATTGCCTATATATTATGCGAAATAAATTTTCAACTTTTTACATTATACTTTACTTGAAAGTATCAGAAAAGTTATGTAAGTTAACAGTTACAAAACTAATACATTTTTGAGAGTAATTCAAAGTTTCTTAGATGAATTATGCTTTCAACAAAATATATTTGTAAGTGGTGAATAGCAAAATATTTTGACATCCAATGGGATAATATATGCACCCAAGCAGACCATTATAGCATTTGTCTGAGTATAAATCATTATAAATAATAAGATTTATTTCGAAAAATAACAGGAATTGTCTTTTGTTTCGTATGTAAAAGACTTGATAAATCGTAACTTATAATGCTAAGTTTCTTTGTATACTGTAATGGACATCTTTATTACACTATTTCCAGTTGTTACTGAAGAGGTTTTGGTGGATAAAGCATTTTACTGATATTAAGAGCACAAAAGTTAATGCAATAGGTGTCCCATGACAAAATGCAATAATTTTTATATAATTTATAGTTAAAAGAATCCTATGTTTCAAAAATATTTTTTGATCTTTTATTATATATATATATATATATATATATATATATATATATATATATATATATATATATATATATATATATATATATATATATATATATATATATATATATATATATATATATAATCTTCTCTTATTAAATTTAGCTATTGTAAAATATTTCAGTATTATTTTGAACATTCTTCCGAAATACATTAGTTGAAACGTCTACATGATCGGTTGAATATTATTTCAAAAAATGGAAGCTTTTTTGATAAATTATCAATACAATTTATTTCCAAAAATAATAAGATACATTGAAATCATGAAATATTTATCTATGTTACTGCTTTTAAATCTTTGTAATGACTAAAATTTCCGTGTCACAAAATCTTATTGCCTCTAAATTCCCAAAGAAACGACAACAATATCATATTAATTATTGAATTTTTGAAAAGCATTAATAAATCAGTAATTTATTTTAAATAAGAACAAAAATACAAAAGAATATGCTTTCTTTTAAAAAATGAATACGGTTTAAAATTTGTATAATTAGCTTTCAGTAGAATTTTGAATATTGACTGTTAAATAAAATTGTTCTTAGAGTCCAGTAGTATTTGAGATTAAAATCGTTTGATAACCATTAGATTGTACCAATATGAAGGGTACTTCTTTAAAAAGGTTACTTATTTTTTGATTTACTTGATTTTTTCGTGGTCTCATTAGTTTATTTCAGTATTTTTAATGTTATAAATGTTGCATTGTATAGCATCCAATAAATGACCAGAATTTAAAGTCTTAAAATTTAGCAAGCAGGTTTTACGGTAAACAGACTATGATTAACGGAGTTTTATTTTTATGGATTTTATTAATGGATTTTAGTAAGTTTGGTATTATTATCCAGAAATATTTAATATCCGCCTCCGAGAAAAAATTCGAAATCTCCCTAAAGAAATATTTCAAAATCTCTTTTAAAATACTGTGAATGTACAAATGTGATTAATTTTATTCTAACTTCACATGTTTAACATTTTTTAACAAAAATTCGTTTTTCAAAATATATGTTTTATCATTATTGTTTCTCAAAACTGTGTAATCGTAATATGATTTGTAATTTTTTCACTTGAATGCATTGTTTAATTAAAAAATCCAATTTTTCAAGAAAAGTATATATTGTCAAAAATAGGTTTTTTTATGTTGAATAACAGAATTTATTTCAAAACTGTATAAAATTATTAGCATATTTGCCCAAATAAAGCCTATTTTTACATTGACTTGTGTAATATGTATGGAACTCTATAAGTAATTTGATTAAGATAAGTATTTTATTAATGATAGTAATTACTTTGCATCAATATCTTCAAGAATAATATTTTTATATCTTTTGATGCTATTTGAAAAATTAAACGCTACCTAATATAAACTATATTTCTGATCCCAAATTATGAAGAATGTAGACAATTTAAAGTTCAATACAATTTTTTTTTGCTTTTTTGGAAAAAAATTGAGTTTTATAAAGAATCTTGCTATAGCTTAAATTTCTTCATTTCCTTTGCCTTAGTTTAAAAATAAACTTCTTTATATTTGAAGTAAATTAATTTTATTTTAAATTTATCTTAATTTTAGTATATTTAAAATCGAAGGCCTTGAAACTTCAATATTTTAAATTTGATTAATAAATGTTTGTAATTGTTTTCTTTAATAAAATTAAAAATTATCTTACATAGATCAAATATATTGACTTACACATCAATTGTTCTGAAATCAAGTTTTTACTGGAAAACCAATTTTTCTGATTGCTACTAATCTCACTTTTAATTTCAATGTTTTTGATAATAATTTGTGTTATATTTCTTAAATTAATATTTAAAAACAACTTATAAAGTGTAAAAAATAAAATGTAAAATTTAAAAATATATATATTATCATCCGAATATATATTTTAGATATTTGTTCATAAGTATCTTTAGAAATTTTAGTACGTATATTAATTTTTAATTTAAATTTTTAAATCAAATTTATTTATTGATCTACTTTTTATTATTTACAGTGAATGTGGTTTAGATTTAAAAAAAAGCTTGATTCCAACAGGATATGAGAAGAATATTGTCCCGCCAAATCCAGGTAGAATGTTTACTTGTGATTTTGAAATTCTGAGATTGAGAGAGAATATATTCAATATAGAGAACCTTAATATAACACTTAAAACATATCTTATTATGCATAAATTTTAAATAAAAGCATAATAAGTTATTTCATTTTACATTATATTCAGTGTCGTAAATACTTTACCAATCTTACTGTTTTTAAAATTTTGTCAGTCAGATTACCACTAGATAACATTTGATAACAAGCTTCAATAAGCAAATTTTACCTATGCTTAATACCAAAAAATATTCTATTTTTTACAAGAAATAATAATAACAATTTTCGTAAGGTCCAAATTTATTTACTGAAAATATTTTGATTTCAATTACAGTGTTACATAGAACAGTTAAATTTTTAAATAAATAAATAAAAAGAATGCTTTTACGAAGATCATATATCAAAATTTAAATATATTTTCTGCAAAACTTGAATTTAACTTTAGTACTGTAAGCATTTGCAGTGCTTAGCTTAAAAACCTAAATAATTCATAAAATACTTTTAGTTTTAAATATTGTGTGGTGCATAAATGTTCAATATTGGACCTTGCAGAAGCAAACCTCACAAAATCAATCAAATGACTCATAAAATATAAAGTCAATCATACGATTAATTGTGCACATACCGAAAATCGTAATAATGCCGCGTTTTCATATTAGTTTCGAAATGAAAATAAAAAATATATTTTCATTTCTAAATTTAAATTATGAAAATTATAATTGGTTTAAAATCAAACCGTAGATATGAAACGAAAACGTATAATATTACTTCTAAAAGATATAAATTTATTGAGCGTGAAGTTTTGTTTTAAGGGAAACAGCAAATATTCCTTAGTAATTTTACTTAAACTATAACGTGTTGACTATACAGAAATATTATTAAAAATAAGCAACTTATTAAGAATTATAAATGTTTTATTTAAATAAGTGTATTTTAAAAAACTTTTATAATCGAATATAATTTTTTGAATAATTTCTAGTAATAAACCTAAAAACGATGAGTTTTTAAAAGATTAAAATACAAATTAACTAATACTTTTTTGTCTCAAGGAATTCCTTGCAACACTTATTAATATAAAATTTCTTTTTAAAGTAAAAACAAAACGTCTTATAATAAGTTTCAGGAGAGAATGCATTATTTTGCAAAATATGTTATTTTGAATAAATTTGTTACTTTTGTGTGTGTTCATTTGTTTTTTAATTTCAAATAAAAATTAAATTAAAATTTTAGAGGATGATGGAAAACTAAATTAAAGAGCTTTTTTTCCCGTGGTAAAAGCTTTAAGTTTTTACAAGAAAATTTTAAATAATACTTTATCTCAATGGTGACAGATCACCAAAATGATGTACTGGAAGATCAAATATCATACAAAATGGGTGCCGAAATACGCTTAGTTAGCAGCAAGATAATGAACTGGAGCATATGCTATAAAATGCTAAATTTTATAAAATGTTCAGTATTACAATAAATATTATAAATATCTGGAATTATTGAAACATAAAACTAATCAAGATAATCTTGAAGTTTTTGGTTGATATTTGGTTGATAAAGGTAATTTTGGTTTCAAACATCAGAAAGGTGCACAATGGAACTAAAACTTATCTACCTTTTGAACTTTTTCTTTAAAAATAGACATTTTTATTTTATGGAAAGTTATGAATGGTTCTTTTAAGAATCAGTTCCTTGATATAAAAGTGTATCTAAATTTAAGAAATATGTTAACTAAAGTAATAGAGTCTTATTTTTTGTAAAAGATGATAATTTTATTTTGAAATCCAGATAAGCATGTCATGTAATCATTATTAATAAAATTGTTTATTTAACATTTTTTTAATTATTTGTTATTTATAAAAAGTTAAATAACATTAAAAATTAACTGTACAATCAAAAAGAGCCAAATTTTAAGCAATTAAAATAATTTAGTTCTAAGCATTTTTAATGACATTCTAAAAATTTACCCATTAATATTATTTTTATCACATTATTTTATTAATTTAACATTTTGTTTTTCATTATATAGAAAATATAATGAAAAAACAAAATGTTTTAACATTGACCATAAATTTCCTGAAAATTGAGCAGTCATGTTATATCAATTTTGCATTAAATATTTTGTTACGTAGCTAAGTTTTAAAAAGCCGTTATAAATTTGTTCTCATAAAATTGAAGAAAACAAGTGTACAATGTAACAATAAAGTTATAAGAAATCATAAAACATATTATTTAAAATTGAATTTTATTTTGAAAATTACTTAGAAATCACTATTTATTCTTAAGAAATCACTATAAACGTAGCATACTAATCAACATTATCAATCCCTTAATGTACTTCGTGAAGATTTTTATATAATTTGTACAAAAATAAATTGTAAGGAATGGCTACTTCATGGCCTTTAGTTATCCTATAGTCACATCATGAACCATGATACAAGAAATACGTTTGCAAAACAATTTTCATCGTGAAATGTTTGGCAATAGTTGCAGTAACTGTGTGTGTCATACATGTTAATATAATTTCTATTTTATTCCCTGTATAGCAGACAAGATTGTTTCTGATGATAAAATCAACAATGAATTGACCTACGAGTGATGACATGTGACCTTTTAAAACAAATTCCAATTTGACACAGCGAATCATGAGTGAATACCGTTCTTATTTCGCGGCATCATAGTGACAGTACATCACTAGTTTGGATTCGTTATCACCATACTGGCCCATCAACTAATTTGCTTTCACCACTAAATTCTCTAATTTTCTTAAAGATATGTTGATTGTGTGCTTAGCATGCTTCTATTAATTCTTAATAAACAAATTTGAAAGAAATAAAATAAACCTTACATGTTCGAATTTGTTTTCTTATAAATTGATTATAGTACATGTTTAATAGTACAATTCAAAAGTTTTCTTCTCTTTTAATTTCAGAGGGAATACCAACTCCTGTTTACATTTTTATCCAATTCACAGAAATAGATTATATACTGGAAGAAAAAATGGTAAATAATTTTAACATTATTACAGTACGTTACTATTATTTTGAAACTATACAGTATATTTTTTTAACGTTAAATGACATTTCAGTGATAAGATTAATATTTAAATTGTCATTAATTTTATAAGTGTCTAAATATGATGAACTTTCTATCTATAGACTTATATTCAGAAATGCAATCAATTAGAGATAATGGGAAAATGATAAGGTTCTAGAGTTCTATTATCATAAAAATTAAAAACATTGATTTTGTGAAGAATTCACTTAAAATATTAAGTAACAAGACATTGGAAATAAAACATTACTCATTAATTTTAAGAAAAACGCTGCAGGAAAATCAATTTTATAGATTTTTAAATTTAGTGATCGAATTTATATCAGTTTTCATGACAGATCATAACAGAAAATCTAATGAATTACATACGTAAAAAATTATCTTCATCATAATGTCCCACAAAATTCATAAATATTTGAATTAAAGTGCATAATTTTCCATTGTATAGATTATTTAAAATACAATAATACTTATCGTTATATGTAAACAAAATTATTCATTTACCGGTTACTACGTTAATGGATTAACAGATAGATATCTTTGAGGTTCAACAGTTCAGATCTTCACCTTTAATCATATGAATGTATGTTTGTAGTCATTTAAAATTCCTCATCAAGCATAAGTTCTTATCCTAGCATTGATGAGTATTCTTATAATGACATTACAACTAAATACTTGTAATTATGTTCAAAAGTTGCTACAAAAAAAGCGAATAATGCATGGAGAGCTCTCAAATTCTAACCAATTGGCATAAGACAGGAAAAGAATAAAACTAGGATGTATCTGTGAGGAATTAGAAACTATATATACTTGTCTTATGCTTTCCCAAGCTTAATCTATGAAATTATTGTATTTACTGGTAACGTAACGTAAATGGTCACGATTTCGATTCTAAAAACTTCAGGATTTTACATTTTCTTTTTCGTGTGTTATCGATCAGAAAGCTTTAGTTTTTCTTATTACCAAATATGTTGAGACATTATTGAAGAATAGGGTAACATTTTGCATAAAGTAATATCAGATGAAGTTGTGATCCGGACACGAGATTTTGCCTCTTATCAACCAAATGTTTATAACAAGGTAAGATTTATCATTTATAATTATTATATAAGGCCAACCTTGTCCATTTGATCTTCTAAAAGTAGGAGGACTATCTTAAGATCTGAACTGAGGAATAGAATTTTCCCAAATAATCCCTCATCTGTTGTTGGTCGGATAACTCCAAAATGAAGTTACGGTAATTGAAATCACCTGAAACAATAATTGGGTTAAGATGAAAAAAGACCGGGATTTTAATACATCTAGAATAATTGTAGTTCTGCAAGGCAAAGTGCATACATTAATAAATATAATTAGTTCAGAAGCTTCATTTAAGAAAATTTCAATGATACTCTTAAATGATAATTCTGAACTAAGGAACTAAGATCAAGCAGATGAACTTCAGTTATTCAGCACAGGATTTTTGAATATACCTATAAATAATAAAATTTAAATGCTAATAAGAAAAACCGTAAGTTGATTGATTATTTATAAATTATAAAGATGTGTTAATAAATCCAATTTATAATAAACTTAAGAATATAGATATTTAACAATATTTAAAATCACAAACGTTATAATACATATCACACGTTAATTTACGTAAAACTGAATCAAACGCTTAGTAAACTATTTAAATAAAATCGAAAGAAAATGAAATATAAATTAATATGGGATAATTTCACTCATACTTTTACTATTATTCTCAGGAATATTCGATGAATTTTTACTTTCATGAGTTCTGGAAAGACAGCAGACTGAATTTTACTTGTTTTGGAATACGAGAAGAAATTCCAAGAGAATTCTTCATCGATCTCTGGACTCCGGACATTGTCTTCGAAAATATGAAGGAAGGACGGATATCTTCTTTGTCAGTTCCAAATGTTATTATATGGGTTTCGGACTACGGATATTTAAACCGAATCACCAGGTATTATATTACTATTAAAAATATACAATTTAAAAATTATTATGCTATGTCTTTTATTGATTAAAATAAAATATTTACATAACATTTGTTTTAATAACTTATTCACTTTCTAGAATTTGATAAAATAGCATTTGTTTATCTGTTAACGATTATATGATGTATATTTTTAAAAGCAAAGCAACTTTTTTGTATCATTTTTTTAAAATTTTTTTCTCTTTAAAATCAAAAATTTTGCTTTTTATACTCCCTAATAGCTTTCCAAAACAAACCTAAGGAGAATTTTCTATCAATTTAATCAGTTATTTTGAAGGATAATTTATTATATACCAGTAATTTTTGTAATTCTTCCTTTTCTCCGACTTTCATATCGAATCCGTTCTGTATTTACTTTTCGTAGGTTTGAATCACTTACTTGTCAAGTCCTTAAAAAAGTCAAATTCTTAAAATCCATTCATGTGCAACATCAGTCAGAACACAGATACAAAAGCACTGATAAATCTCATTTGATGTAAGGAGTAATAAAATATGATGCTATGCTTTATATTTAACATATCTAATTGACTTCTTGCAATTCCTCTTTTTTATATAAAATAACAAAGTATGTAAATAAATAATTTACAACGTTGACTTAGTTTATCCGAAGTATTAATTTTTAAAAGTATGGAATGAAATGTGTGTTTATTAATTAAAGATGGATGGGATGAGTATTGAGTAATTAATAATAATTAATGTAAAAAATATTTTTTTTAAATTTAACATTAAAATTAAATTACTTTCCAATGCATGTAGATAAAAAATAAGATAAAAATATAAAAAATTTATATATATTTTACAATATCACATACATTTACTTACTTTTTAATTTTTCAGGTTCAATTTAAGAGGGAGCTGTAATATGGATTTACGCATCTATCCAATGGATACTCAGTACTGTTATTTATATATAAGTACTTGTAAGTTAAAACATTAGTATTTTATTTTATTATGCAACAGTATCTTATATGGTTATTTTCAATTATATCGATTTTACGTTAAAGTAAACTTAAAAAAAATTACCCAATCTAATAGCAACAAAGTAATATGAGAGGAGATAATTTTATGTATCAAATGGAATTTCAGGTATATATTAGGAAAAAATGTTAACTTAAAATTTTTAATTCCTTATACGTAAAGTGATGCTTATTAAATAATGAACCTTATCAGTATTTATCGAAAATCGCATTTGCTTATAATGTTAAACAATATCTTATTATTGTAGACTTAGGCTTCAAAATTTTAGGAGCTGCTTATGTTTAAAATAAAATATATACGACAACATATTCACATACAGTAAAATAATAAATCATTCTTTTTAAGAAATTAAAAAGAAATTGATAAATATTATAAAATATTATGCATAAATTGCTTCATTTCAAAATAAATACTGTTTTCAAATCGAATATAATTTACAATATTTTATATACTCGCACGACTTCTAGAAAGTTTATCAAAACATTTAAATATATATATATATATATATATATATATATATATATATATATAATATTAATTGTTTACGCTTTTATCAAAAAATAATAATTTAGTGCTGGAAATATGTGTATCAGTCAAATCTTTTAATATTAAACGAAATTTAAATCTATTTACCAGCCTAATTTATTTAATTACTAAGTCTTTTCAATAAAGTAACGATAATATTTAATGTAATGCAGATTTTCTGTTCTAAACTATGTTTATACGTTTTCTTTAGATAAATTTTTAATGCTGCATCTGTTCCACACTCATTTGATACAGGAGCTAAGTCAAATTTTTCCATAAAAATTGTTCATGAAAACGAAACAAAAATTGTAGGGAGAAATTGTAGATCGCAAACAGATTTTTTCTTCTTTTCATCCCAGAAAGAATTACAAAATAGCCACACATATTTGTTTTAAAATTCCATAAAGAGTACTATCTACTTCCGTTCAATCTACTCTGCACATAATCTACCTTCGAAAATTTATGCCACGGCAATCAAAATATATTTTAAAGCGATTATCTTTAAAAATCTCAGAATATTATAGAAGATCATTTTTTTCTAAAAGACTCAAATTAGTGACTAAAAAGTTGTAATTTTAACAAAGCAAATTAAAAAATTGAATGATATTATTACAGGCAAGTGAGAAGATCATACACTCTTGCTTCTTTCTCTTTTTAGTAAAAATTAAAATGCGGCTAGAAAAAGTTGATGGAGTGTAATCAATTTGCTATTAATCTAAGACTAGGTACTCAAGTAAGTTTCCGATGCCTATCCCAACTTTGTCGCCAGGGTAAAAAAATGTTCAGAGAAACCATATTTCAACGATTGTTTTCAACATATTCTCGAATAAATTCTATTCTTCCAATGCTTTCCACCACATAAATTCAGTTAGATATGAAGAAAGATGGTGATGAGCAATACCCTTTTGTCTTTTGTTCCTTTTCCACTTGGTAGATCACAAGAGTCTCTCAATATTTATCTTGTATAAGCTCGTTGTTGAATCTACAAATGACATTTGAGATTTACGGTCATATGATGATACCATGTTTTTTCGAGATCTTTATTTTATAAGCACGTCAATAGTCCAACTATGATGTAAATCTTTCATCAATGTATTCGACTATCATTGCCATCAGTATACTTGCTTCTCTATTTACTAATTCATCATGTTATCATTCACCGATTTTATGGCCTACCCCACCGAAAATCCATTTCTTAGAAGAAAATTCTTCTAGAATTAATTTTTTCTTACTGCGTACAGACTTTTATCGAATTCGACCACTTTTTTAAAACCACCTATTCACCCTTCAGGCTGCCAAAAGTATCCAAAAACATGATTTGCTCATAAAACGTTTCTAGTCAATTTTGTTTTACCGTTAACATTCAATTGCTCTTCCCACCACTTTACTGAAGTGAGTTCTTTAGCCCAACATTTGATAATTCTATGATTGTTTCAAACGGGATTCTCGATCCACTGAACCAACTATCTTATTGAATGATTGTGTAAAGTTACAGTTCTCATGTTGAAGTGTCCTATATTTCCTATGATATAGAGTTCTATTTCGTCTCCTTTTCCACAAGTTTGAAACTGATGAAAAAAAATTTTTTTGGGAGAAAAGTGTATATTTATAAAACTCCTCGGTGATTTGAAAGCGCTCAACAATTTTAGAATAGTAAGTATTTCTAAAAAAAATATAATACCTTCACAAATTAGGAATCCACTTGAAAAAAACTCTTTGCTCAAAGAAATTGCAAAAAATAATCGAACTAGCTGTTTGCAACAATGATAATTCAGAGACTATCATTAACGATTTCGCAGGAAGGTCTCTAATTATCATAAGTACCTAATGTAACAATATTTCATAAAGTACAAGTGATGTGGAAAAATTCTGAATTTTTCTATTTAAAACAATAATTTTTAAACATCAAATAATTCTTTTTATTGTCATTTCCTTCATTAATTTACACGAATAGACTTTTCGTTATTAAAAAACTTCATCAACATTTTTTCTTGGAACAAGAATAGATAAATTTTATGCGATTTAAAATTGATTAATGCTCGAATGCAAGGACGATTCTTTAATGTACAATCTTTCCAAACCTTGGTAGTTTTGGAAAAATAAGGATTTTTACAATAAGGTTATTTGGCTATTCTTACCTCGAATTAAACATACTTTGTACACTTTTAATATTTTAACACATTTTGCATTTAATAAAGTGCTATAATAAATAATATTAAATAAAATAATATACTAAGAAGCACTTTCATATTCTTAGATTTTTGATCTAGGAAAACATTGATATTAATCAGGAAACAATAAAAACGCAATTTTTTATTTTTTATGGTAGAATTCCTATATAAGTTTGGCTTAGTTAACTTTTTCATAACATGGCTAAACATTTTGTTTTGATTCCCTTATATTTTAAAAAATGTTAGAAATATTATATCAAATTTGCATAAATTTACAGAAAATAGTCACAAGTATTTTGAAATTAAACATAGGCTAATATATTTTGATTAGGATAAGGTGTGTGAAAGTATTTTTATATAACATTTACTATATATATTTGTTTAATAACTGGATACTTACCGCATTTCATATATCAAAGCAATTTCTTGTGATATAAGCATAATAAATTTAATTTATCCTATAAAAGTTTTTATTTTCCATGATAATTTATTTTTGAAAAAATATTTAATCATATTAAATATTTTTCATATTTGGACATCTAGATAAGTTTATAAATTCCAAGCAGATATTTATTTTTTAAATAAAATGATCTCCATGACATAAAAATTCCCTCTGTAAGAGAAAAATCGATGACATAATATAAGAATTTTTAAAATTATTTTGTATATTTAGTAGCGAATGATGATTCGAAAATATCATTGAAATGGTTCCATGAAAGGAAAGAGAAGAATGGCAGAATAAAAGATCTAATAATATCTAATTTAAATCCTTTGAAATATAGACTGCTAAGTTTAACACCAGGCAATTATGTGCAACAATGGCCAAATGGTAAGTAATGTTACTCACATAGCAAAATGTTATTTTTATTACTAACAAATTTATTAAGTTATTTCTTATAGGATATGTGTCATAACTTTATTAAAAAAATTCGCTAAAGGAGCATTACAAAGATCTTACCATGTACAGATTCTTTTTTTCTAAAATTTATTTACTGCTCCCGTAATGTAATATGTAAAGTACTCAAAAAATGGAAAAGATCTTAAATGTTAGTAATCACATATTTGGTGAAAAAAAGTACTATAAAAGAATGAATGAGTTCAAGTTAATTTATTCAGAATTCGCAATCATGTTTTGATCTGGACTGTAACATCCTAAATTTGATATGTTGACGAAATATTTGGAATCTAAGAGATGAAATGATTTGAATGATTGACATTCATCAAAATTATTCATTGTAACTTTGAAATTTGAGTCCATCAACATAATATCATAAATGTTACCTTAACGAATGAATCCACTGATAATATGAGAGTCTGATGTAATGAGTTAGTATATAATAGACCACTAATGCTGCAATTTTACTGTTTTTTCATAAAATACTTAATAACAAATTAAGCTCTCATTGATTACCATGTAAATATTTCGCAAATAAAATGCTCCGTATAGCGACACATGCATGAACTATTTACCTAGAAATATCTAAGGACTAACGATGTGATGTACTAAATAATTATATTTTTCATGGATTAATTTTTTTCTTATTCGACTGTAATATAGTTAATTTGATTGGCTTTATTTAAATGATAACAACAGTAGAATTAATACGAAAGAAGCATTTCTTGCCCGGTTCTACCTCAATACAGCTATCATATTATTTCTGCTGTATGTGATATTAAGCAAATATATCAGACAATATATTATGTAATGCAGAATTCATTAAGTTATCTATGTTTCTATGCAGTAGAAACTACAATGAATGTGGCAACTGATCAATAAATTTGGTGATACAGCAACATTGAATAAATTATTTTCTCCAATATCCCTTAAACTTATCATATTTGAACAAAATAGGGGGAAATGTCATGCTGGAAAAGGACATTATATTTTTGAATACATAACTGTGATAAACATAAGATATCTTTATTTGCGTGTATTGCTTAATAAAACACTTGATGGCATAAGCATTATAATAGATTGCGAAATGTCATCAACTTATGCAAGAGCCATTTCGCTATTTAAAAAACAGAATTAAATGTGATAAACTTTCGTAGTGTGTATAGACTCCAAAGAAGGGTTGCAAATACATTTCATTACTTCAAGCATGCCTTTTTAGTATGCTGATCGTTTTGAATGCTGAATTGACTTGCAATAAATGCTCCAAGTCCATTTCTCTTTCTTAAGTTAAAAAATACAGGGTAATATGATCATTTAAACTTTTTTCCTTGAAATGGTAGCTATTAATTCGAATCACTGATAAAAACCTTTTATTTTCATCATGAATATAAAATATCTCTCAATGCTTTCGTTAAAATCTGATATTTTCTGAAAGTAAATGTGAAAAATAGTTTGCTTCCCTTTCATTTAATATTGTTTTATGCAACTAAATTAACAATTTTAAAAGTAATTCTAGAGAACTATTTAAAGTTTAATTTATAGGTGAGTGCTTTTTCATTGTTTTTAGCCGCACCCATTTTTAATAACTAATTGAAAATTTAGAATGCATTAATGAATCTTTTTTCATGTATGTGGTCCTGATAGTAAGTTATTTTGCAGGTAATTATACCGTACTGTTCGCTAATTTTACATTCGAGCGAAGACTCAGCAGCCACATATTTAATTTTTATATACCTAGTGGTTTAGTGGTTCTTCTTTCATCTCTTACTTTCTGGTTCAGCTATAAATCAACCTCGGCCAGGTTAACTGTTGGACTTACCTCCCTCCTTACTCTATCTACTCAAGCTTGGCAAGCACGCAGTAATTTACCTGATATAAGTTACCTCACAGCATTGGATATATGGCTCTTTTCATGTGTAATACAAGTGTTCTTGACAATGGTTGCTTATATGATCATCTATAATATATCCAGGCAGAAAGTAAGAAAGATTAAATTTATTATTCATTTATTAATTGTGGTACAGCAAGCAACATATAAAGGATAAGCATAGGTAATGAGTTAAATGAAAAGGAAATTGGCAAGAGAATGTTTTCTAAACATTAATTTGTAGTGAAACATTTTCTAATAATATATTCAATTAATAATAATAACAAGTTCTAAGATATATTTTAAGCTTTTCTCATGACTAATGAAAATTTCAACTTGTACACATTCAAGGTTTTTGAAATTGTATAGAATCAGTATGACTTTAATTCCTTGACATATAAATTCATCCTACATTTATGACATTCACAATTATTTAATTTTTAAATACATTATAAATTAATTTTAATTATAAAAAAGAAATAAAAATATAGTGTAGTAAATAGACTTTTTAATTATTTTTACTGATTATATAGGATTAAACAAGAAAAATTATATGAATGCAAAATTTTGATATTTTTAAATTGATTCATAACTGAAAATCCGAATTGATTTGTACATAAATTTTATTTCTTGAAAAGTGAAATTGCAGTTTTTTTCACAAACAAGAGTCACATTTACTGAATTAAATAGATTCCTGCCCCAAATATTTTAAATGAAGCCGAATTTCTAAGAGTAGGCTGATCGAAAAATAGTTGTTGATATAATTTCTATTAGTATATTAAATAAGCTGAAGAATATATATATTCAGTTAAATTATTTCTATATAAATTTTATTTACATTCATTGATTTATGAAAATATGTTTTTCTAGGTTTGTAAAAGAAATTTCAAAAGCACTTTTAAGATATTACCAAAATCCAAGCCAAATCGTATCTTAGACTGGAGTTACATAACGAAAGGTGTTACTTGTTCTACAAAAGTTTTTGAAAGAAGGAGCCCATCCAACTCAACCAATAACGAGAAAGAATACAGCGATAAACCCAAAGCTGAAGCAGAATCTATGGACAAAATGTGCAGATATTTGTTTCCAATTGGATTCGCAATATTTGCTATAATATATTGGCTGTATTATGTAGTTTCATGAATTACATTAAAAATTTTAACGAAACAAATGCATACAATTTAGGTTGCAATAATTACAAAAAAATTACACATTGCTTTCTTACATATAAAATATGAATTAATTATAAATTCAAATTAAGCAAGACCAATAAAATATAACGAGATGAGATTGTTGTAGTCAGAATAATTAATGACCTGGGGTAATATTACTTCTTCTTCTGCTTCTTCTTAGAGTTGGGATTGTATGTCATTGGGCACCTCTGCTTTTATCAGCATTTTGTACCATTAACTCCAAACCCAATGTTTCCTAGTTCCAGTTGCTCGGGTCACCCACTTTATTAATAAAGTCCGATAACCCTTTAATGGAGTCTAGGTGTAACTCTCTAGTATGGATGATGCCTAAAGGAGTTAATCTAGGAAGGGCAAGAGCCTCGCATTCGTAAATGATATGCTCTGCCATTTCCTCTTGCGTATAACATTTCCAGCAGATAGGGTCTTGCTGAAACAGTCCCATCTGTTCAGAAAGTCAGTCATGCTAGCGATAGCTTCCTGACTTTCACAAGAAGAAGATGGTTTGGACGCCATTTCTACCTCAAGTGAAGGATTCATTGCTGCCCCTTTAC
This sequence comes from Latrodectus hesperus, assembly GCA_037975125.1. Taxonomy (NCBI): domain Eukaryota; kingdom Metazoa; phylum Arthropoda; class Arachnida; order Araneae; family Theridiidae; genus Latrodectus; species Latrodectus hesperus. The sequence continues at coordinate 69,081,925 of CM075856.1, read as the reverse complement.
TAGATTGCCTCTGAGTTCCCTTGTCTTTTTCAGCAAGATCTACTTCAAAGGCTTCATCTGCAAATGCAGAAAAGTTTGTTATTTCTTGTGTCTTTTCAGCCACAAGATAACAATTAATAAACTCAGGTAATATAAGTCCACCAAGCATTGCCTGAGTTACTGGGCAAGGCAAATTACTCTAGAAGTTCGCCAGGCAACTAGAGGTTCCGTTAAGACACCATTACCGCGGTGCCAAATAACCCTAGGCACGGGTCGCATAACACCAGGGTTTACGGGAGCTGGTTCACGGCCTCTGATTCTATATTCAAGGTTATCCTGTCATTCCTACAGGACATTCGGCTATCCACCACCTGCCGACGCACCTGGTGGCTGCTCAAGCCCCAGGAAGGTACGTGTACATTGTTATGGGTTTTGTTTGTCATAATGACTATAAGTTTCACTTCTGTTTTCATTTATTTAATTCATTGTTTATTATTTTAATTCACAAGTTATAGTCAGAATTTAATATATATATATATATATATATATATATATATATATATATATATATATATATATATATATATATATATATATATATATATATATATATATATATATATATATTGATTTGTTTTAAAAAATATAACTTCACGTGTTCTTTTAGTTTCAATTAAAACTTCAACTCCACAGATGTGAAATTGAAATTTTAAACTCTTATTGGTTTTGTTTTATTTGGTATGTACCGTATACAAATATTATCTAATATATGTTCACCTTCTGTTTTCCTTGCATTTGTTTAACTTTAATATTTTGAGTTCATAACTTAGAATAATTTATTCCCTTTTAATTATATTTAAAAATGTTGAAGACGTTTTCCGTTAAACGTAGCATTTTAGTACCTACAAAGAAACCTGCTAAATCTTATTATCATATTAAATATAAATCTATAAACTATTCATTTTATTATAAGATTAATACAGTACAGATGCTGATTTTTATGACTCTTGGATTCACGAACTTCCGAATTCACTCCGCAATTTACGAAACTAATGACTAGTTTTTAACGTGGTCCCACAGATGTTGATTTTAACGAATTTACTCTTTACAAATTAAAATTTTAAAAATTTCATTTTTTTATCGAATTTATTTCTATGTATGTTTTGTTTTTTCTTTTGTATCATATGAATTTGAAATTATTTTATAGTTGTTTTTTATTTTATGACTGAGAAACCTTGATCAACTTTTTGTACTAGGTAAACGTAATTGTCTAAATTATGGGTAATTAGGTAAAATTAGCGTAATATTTCTGGCGCTAAATCTAATTTGCGACTTATTGGTGATGAAACTAGGTATAATCAATAGCTCTCAGCAAAAATTTCAACTTTAAATATTGCTTTTCAAAAAATTTAAATTTATATTTTCCTGGTTAATTACATCTGTAAAACATTTGTTGAACAGATCAATGAGCAATTTTATCGTTTTATTGACGATACATTTCAACTTTCTTATTAAACTGAATCACTTTATTCACAAAGACTGTTTCTACTTCCTTATATTCAGTATTTTTAAAAATTACAAAAAAGCAAAAACAAACTTGTAGAAAAATAGAAAAATTCATAACTTTGCACTTTGATTTTGAGAAAACATTACAATGTAAAATAAAGATAACTAAAGGATACAAATATAAATTTAAACACTAGAATAAATTGTCCTAGTTGAAATAATAAAATTAATCATATTTCACGCAAAAACCAGTTATAATTTCTCTTGTATCTTTTTAGTAAACTCTGTTTCCTCTTCTGTCAGTAATATTGATTAAAGTATAGAGAAAATAATGTTTGTTTAAATAAAAAAGCTCTATTTTAATACAGTATTCATTCATAGATAAAAGTTTTACCTTCTAAGTACGCGTAGATTTTCTTCTAATCAATATTTTAACTTTTCAAATATCTAGTTGTAGCATAAATAAATTATTAACCATTTTAACAGCTGCAACATAAGTGTCATTGTTGGATAAAAAACGCTCTATATTAAATTTCAATCAAATTTTTAAGCGTAGAAATATTGATTATTTCCTTGAAACTTGACAAAAGAATGATATAAGTTATAAGTTACGTAATTTTTTAGCCAAATTTCCTGAAAAATTATGAGGTAAATATTTTATTTATTAACATTTCTTTTAAACCGTCAAATGTATCAAAATGGATACATTAAATATAACTCATATTGCTCATTTGTTGAAAGATATAAGTCACAAAAGTATTACAATCATTCATAAAAAATATGGAAGCAAATATAGTTAAAACTTAATAAACACTTTTATTATTCGAAATTTTTATTACAATTTCGAGATTTTTCTATTTAAAAATATTTTTTAATATCTTTAAATTATAAACTATTTTTTTAAAATCATCCACTTTTTTTAAAAAATTTAAGTCTTCTAAATTATGAAATATTGCTTAAATAAATACATAACCAGAAGTGAGTGTGTTGAAAAATAAAAAAAAGTGATAAATTAATATAACAGAAATAAGAAATATATAAAAAATAAACAGTTTTAAAGCTTAATGAACTATGTAATTAAAACTAAAACTATATTTTGTGAGGATTTTACAATTTTCTATTTATAAATTTCTTATATTCTAAATTAAGCCACTTATTAAAATTAACCACAATTTTAAATATCTTTATCATAAATTATGTAAAATATGAATTAAAAAATAATTGTTCAGCTCAAAAATTTTTTAATAATTTATTATTTAGAAAATTATTGTTTATTTCTGACAACTGAATTGCAAGTTTCTAAATATACACTATTTTTGACTCTCACTTTTAAATTTTATAAAAAAAATTCTATAAAATATATTTCAAAGTATTTTCTATTTATTTATAACGCCATTCCATTTTTCATTCATATATTTTTCAAACAAAACTTATAGGTCAACATCCATTATAAGCTCGTGTATTAAGACTGAAAAATTTTAAATGTGAGTTAAGAAAAAGTTTGTTATTTATATCAAGAAGAAATATTTTACCTATACGAAAATTCGTTTACATTTTTTATGGAAAGCAATATTTGATTATGTACATGAAAAATTCTTTCATAATGCATCTATTTACCACTCATACGTAATAATCTGTCTGCTAGATTTCCAAGATTGTGAAAATGTCTTTTCTGTCCTTTTGAAATATTTAAACTGAACCTTTTCTATTTACAGTTGGTCTAGAATGTTTCCTGTCTTATATGTTCTAAAAATGCTAAAAATTACTTTTTCAAAGGTGTTTTTGAAATTTTGGTTTTTATGCAACTATTATTTTACCATAATTCTCCAGTTAATTAATTCTCTCAGATATCAACATTTTGATGTGAAAAAATAATCATATTTTTAATATTTCACTCATTTTGTGAAATATATCAGTTCAAACAACTAGCGTATGCTATTGCAACATGATCAATAATACCGAATGTAATATTTCAGAGAATATCATAAGATTTCTATAATGTAAAATTTGGAAACTTTTATGCTAGTTAATGTTAGATTTCTTATTTTCATTCATAGGAAACTCTTATTGTAAAGCTTTAATAAGGAAATATCTACAAAGGTAGATAAAACTTTTAACATAAAATTTCAATTGAAGCTCACAACTAGCGTCTTAAAATAAACTCCTACGTAATTAACTTACTACACATTCATAGTTATGAATTCTGAAGGAAATGGTGCAGTATATTCGATAGAAAAATATTGCACAACCTGAAAAATGTATTTAAATTTAACAAATGATCTATATTTTGTGTTTAAAGTCAATTATGGATCATCAATTAGATTTGGAAACCAAATTATATTCCTGTAATTTATAAATACGTTCTTTGCATATTTTATGTACAAAATTAATTTGTAAAAACTAAAAAAAAACTTTTATATTCAATATTAAAAAAATGTATAGAAACTAAGTATAAATTATATCTACTGATAAAATAACCTTTATTGGTTCAATTTCTTTTCGATTTTGTATTACAGTATTTATAAAAATTTATAATAGCACTCATTAGCACAATAAAAGAAAAAAATGTCAATTTTAAGTCTTATTTTTTTCTCAAATAAATGAGAGAGATACATTTATCCAGGATTTTAAAATTCATCGCATGCTTAATTTATTATAATGCACAAAATTTACAATGACAAATTAAAGAAGAAACCTTACAAAATTTATTAAAAAACTTATAAAAAATGGGCAAAATTAAATGACATAAATTATGAAGATTTATCGAATGAACTCAGATTTGACATATTTGAATCGAAAATCACATATTATTAAGATCTAATGTGTTGCTACTACATTATTGCTTTGCAACTGTTTTTCGTGGGTAACTGATCATCTACCGTTTGTATTTTAATCATTGTTTTAGACCTGGTCTAGCGCTGGTAGCCAAAGGGGGCAGTAGCAACAACAACATTTTAATCACATCAATGAGTTAAAATCCAGTGCATCGATTATTGTTCTTCTTATCAGTAAATATCATAAAATAGCATTTTAATTGTGCATGGGTTCAATCGATAAAGTAAAATAAGTAAAAACAAAATGTTGATGTTGAAATATACTGTCTGCCCTTAAAACTGTTGAGCCATGAAGGAAAGTAAATAAAAAAATTAATTTATTGTATGTAAAATGACATAAGACAAAATTATTAAATATGTAATTGCGGGTGTAAAATGATTAAACCTGATTTTGGGGCTTACAGGGCTGCAAAATTGGTAGAAACAGTTGACACGCCTGGTAGCCAAAACGGTTCTTGCTCAATAAATCATGAAGAATTGAATATGATGAAAGAAATGAGCAATTCTTTCCATGTGTTTTAAGTTTAGACACACTTCATGTACCGTAGTTGTTGGTGTAGAATAAAGAGCTAATCTGTCAGCAATCCATGACCTGATGTCTCCAGTTTATAAGAGGTAATAATGCAGACCAGAATAGCAATCGAATACCCTCTGTATCGAAGAAGGTCAAGTGGCTACATAAAACATGTACTTTTGCATTGTCTTCTTATAAAGTGGCGCTTTGAATTCGTTGGAGACACAGCCTGACAACTGGTCTTAAATTGTTAAAAATATACCGATATACGTTCATTTTACCTACGATATGAACTAGAGATGTACGTGTTATGCACTCTTTGACTGCCCATTCCATCACACTAATTGCAGGATGACTATGTTGATATTGAAATCAAACAGGGAACGAGAATTCTCCACATAGCCTCTACACACAAATACAGTTTGCAGAGTCTAAATAAAAAACCAAGATTCATCTCAGAAAATGATATTATACCACTCCAGCTTTGTCTTTGACGCACCAAATTCACCCTCTTTCATTATGTTGCATTGTAAAAGGAATCCCAAATAATAGTCATCGAATTGACAGCCCGTACTGCTTAGAAGTTCTTCGAGTTTCCTCACTTGTGACACTTGAATGTGATTACTATCTATGAAAAATTACCTAGGAAGACAATTAAGCGGTGATGGTTAAAATGTCTTAAGATGCTCAATAGTCCACAACATGGTGTCTGAATCTAGTCGCCTTACAATATGAATAGATAATGGATGTGTTCTGTAAGCAAACTCATTTCCTTACTAACTGATCGTGATATCAGAGTACGTTTATTTTAAATCCTACAATGTATCTATCCTCTGGGTCATTAGAGATTAAGGAGACAAAGATCCAGCATGGCATTCAGTATGACCTTCAACGAATCATCGCTTCCATATTCCTGTGTAACTGGTTACATTTAGACCAGCGCAACTCTGCAATATCACAGAATGATAACTCATATTTTTGAAAGATAAATTCCGGTCTTCATCAAATTTTAACACTAACAAAGCATTTCCTCTTTCTTTCGAGACAAAGCATGATGTTTTGAGGAAAAGGTTGCAAAATGTGAAATTCACAGATTATGTAGTTCCTCAACTATTTATGCACTCCTTTAGATTAATCTTATCTCTCTTGCGTCGTCCAAATATTCTTAAAGGCTAAATATTTGCCTATTCTAATCTCTAATTCCTTTCGTATGTTTTTGACATGTACTATTACTCCTTTGTGGTTTTGGATTTTTAATAGGCAGCAGATATACATGTTTGCTAAAAGTGTATTTATTTTTTCCCAACATGGTCATAGCTCTGCTTTAAGGAATGAATTTAATTTAAAAACAACGAATTGTAAAATTGAAAAAATCTAATTTTTTAAGAAAATTATAATTGAAAATTTGTAATACGTCATTAACTAAAATACATTCAGAACAGATCAATATGAAATTAATTGCAGTAAATCCAAAAATTTGACAAAAAAACACTTTTTTATATTTAAAGTTTTTTATAACATCAATAGATGTGTTGAACATTTTTAAATAGCATTTAAAGTGATAAAATGTTGCATCACATAATTTAAATTTGTATCATCAGCGTCTTTTCTCTGTAACCAGCTTTTAATCTACTTTTTCAGTGTGAAATTCTCACAAAATTCCATATTGAAAGAGTATTATATTAAGAAAATCACTTTTACTTTAAGCTAATAATTACTATTGATCTTAACTAAGAAAATAATTACTTTAATTAAATAAATGATTTTTTAAGTATTACTTTAAGAAAATCATTTACTTAACTAAAAACGTAAAAATAGCAGAATTTAATTTTTACCTTAATTTTATATCAAGATACATTATAATTTTATTATAGAAACACACATTAAAATTTTTACTTTAAGAGATTTTTTCTTTTTAAGGTATTTCTCTTTTAAAATTGCCCTTATGAAATGACTGGCCAGAAGCATTGTAAATGATCTGATTGAAGGGCAGCCAGTCAGTCTGCAGGTGGTTTCACCCATACCAAACTTTCAATACAATCAGTGAAAAATTGCCAATTGGCACGTTTGAAGTTACAGCGTCTCTAACTGAATTTACATGTAGATTGCTTCTTATTCAGTTCAAATAATATTTGAAAGTGATCACTTCCTGTGTTATCAAGTACTTTCAAATTACAGGTGAGGATAATATCAAGGCAAACTATAGTTACATCCAGAGCCACCTTAGAATTGTAGGTAAGTGAATAATGAGTGGGAGAACCATCATCAAGAAACACAAAATTCTTATCATCAACTAAGTTCTGCAAATTATTTCCTTTATAATTAATCCTAGAGGAGCTGCACATATGATATTTGGCATTAAAATAGCCAAGACAAATAGTACTTGGGAGGAAAAGATTTTGCAGGTCGATGAGTTTTCTACTGAGATCAGGAGGCTGATTAATATTAAGTATATTAAGATATTTTCCTCTCCAGTTGATCCTTATACCCTGAATCTTAAGATTAGTATTACCAATAATATTACTGGTAACATTCAAATTTTGATATTATATATCTCTAGTGAGGAACATAAAGCTTCCACCACTATTATTTAATCTACCCGTCCGATTGATGCCATAACTCTAAAACTTGCAGTATAAATATCACTCTCCAACTTTGTTTCTTAGATAACTATATTTTTAAAACCATAGCTCCTTGCCAGTTCCAACACTTAATCTAATTCAATTCTATGCGGTGGAAGAGGTGATATCGTTTAGAATGATCAGGAGTAGTTTCACTGAGTATTTATATTTGGGATACTGTAGTTTACTTTTCAAATTTAATCCTCTACTTAAGCTAGGAGTGCTATCCTTTATAGGCTGGGTGACGATCGAGGCAGCATGAGAAATACTGTATGAATTAACAATTGGTGGAGTAGGAGCCAGCTTCTATGGTGTAAGATCTAGAACAGCGGCGGCAAAAGATTGACTTATCTCCAGAGTCTACAGACTTTTACTGGACATAATGGAGTGGCATTCACGTCTTGGATGGCTCTACCAGGAGAATACACTCTCGAGAGGTATTTCGCCTACTCCACCCATTGTCATCCCCTCGCTACGGTGAATCAGAGGAGATTCTGAGTAACAGTCATTTAGAATAGCTTGCTTTGAGAACTAGGAAAGGCATTAACATTCTTATGTACACCCTGGGCCGTGACTGGGACCCTCAAAAATACCTATGTTTCTCTTATTTGACCCAATTTGTAATACGGCTTTTCCATCTATTGTTTTGCCTCTGATTCAAACTTACAGAAACTTTAAAGTGTACGACTCAATACTGCAAGGATTAGCAGAAACGTTTACAGTTCTTTCCCGAAAGATATTGTACTTTAAAAAAACAATTTGCAGTTTTTAAGTCTTAGGAGAAATGCACGTTATTGAAGTATTACAGTAAGCTCTATGGTCTTGGCTCTCAGAATCGTACCCCGTAATTTTTGGGGTCATGGAACAGTAACCAGAGGCTCAAGCATGGTAGGTCCTTTGGACAAGTTGCTGCTGGCCATCTAGTCTGCAGTTCCATAGAGCACAACAACTTGTATCAGATTATCAACCCTTTTGAAGGTCTCGATGGGGCCTACTTTAATGTTAACCTTTCTGTTCAACTTAGTAAACAAATGGAATACAGGGACGACAATACATTTGATAGGGACATTTATGGTGGTCGCATTTATATTATATTTCAAGATCAAGTAATAAAAATCCAGACTCTAGTTCGGTATATAGAAGCAAACTCATTGCAATTTGAGAGGGTCTGAGCTCCGTCATTCTGCTACCGTAGTTTAAAGATATCTGGATCTTTTCGGATATTAGAAGTATTATCTAATACTTGTGGATAACTGCAATTATGTTATCTAGTTTGACGAGATATCACACTATAAAACGATGATAGTTATCCACAATCACACATCTTAAAATCTAAATTAACTTGTAAATTGCTTATAAATATTAGAATCTATTGTCTTAGCAAAATTATGAGCGAATAGGAAAAAAACTATGAAAACTTTTTATGTGATAATATCAGGGAATATATTGAAATAATACTCCCATTTTTTTTATTCATTTGAAGAGAGCCAATCTTAAAGAAAAAGATAAAGTATTCTAAATGTGGTGATAATTCCGTAGATATTTTGTTCATCACACAGGAAACATACTCAAATTAAATAGCGTTTAACTTTCTTCTTATTTTATCATCATTAGTTCTAGTTTTCATTCTATCAAGATGAAGAAATCTTTTTAAGGTATTTTAACCTTTCGAAAGAACACTTTTAACGGAAAGTGAACTTTATTCACCTGTCATAATTGAGAAAACATTGTAAACTCCCAAGCACCAACCCAAACAGATATGAATAAAAATTAATAATGCACCATCCATTTCATGTTATTCCACAGTGGCTACTATCTAACCCGGTACCTTAAGGTCTGAAAAGCGCAGTTCTAACATTAGGCCAGCATGAACCTAAAATAATTATACTTACAATACTTTTACGTTTTATAGAAAATAATAGTTATTTTAAAAAAATGTATCTTTTTCTTTTTTGTTTTAGATCCAAGATATACAAACACAGCATAGCTTTGAATATTTAAAATATAAGAAAAAGAAAAACCATATTTATTTTTGTCTTTAAAGATAAGAACAGAAAATATTCAGTCTTTTTGATCTATTTATCTCGTGCATCGAAGGATATTTGATTGTAGTATGAGTTGCATTTTGATCTTAAATTATATTTTGAACCAATATCACGATGAGTTTGAATCATTTGTTGGAGATAGTTAAGAATTTGTGTGGGGCTGGAATCATTAAGTTCAAAATAAAAACAAAGATTTGTAATATAATGCAATTGAAAAATTTTCATCGATTTTTAAATTTTATAAAAATTTAAAAATTTAACTTCTTGTGTGGGAATTTTATGGAAAGCTAATTTCTACTTTTCCTATTCTAGAATAATGTAAAAAATTATCAACTACAAATTGTTACTTGATTTTTTTATAAATTTATATAGCCATTATACAGATTATGATAAAATTTTATATTTGGTAAATAGAAATCAAATTCCCTGTGTGTAGTAGCTAGTCCACCATGGGGCGCCTTCCCAAGTGGCGGATAGGGGAATGCTTCCCAGATATGGTTGGTACCGGGGAATGGAAATACCCGGGGTGGAGCAAAACTAGCATGCAACGTCTGTCTCAGAGCGGCTTCTACAGCGTCTGTTCTCCATGTTAGGAGCGGCTGGCTTTTTGGGAGCCTAAGTCATACTTCAACCTCCAGTGCCCCAGACCTTCGAATCCTTGAAGATTCTCACTTACTCTTTAACATGAAAAAAAAGTACTGTCCTTGGTGTTCCGTCAATATGGCCTCCCCTGAACATATTTTAGCCAGCCTAAATCTTAAAAAAGACGATGTCCTTTGAGACCCATCACATTGTTAAGACATTTTAGATATTTTTGGTTTTATTGGGGTTGTCTAGCCTAGCTAGACAACCTGAGATAAGTAACAACACCAACAAAAATCAAATTATAAATATTTCAAATTAACAATTACTGAAATTTGATAAATCACAAGAACTATTACAAATATTTGAATGAATAATACAAAAAGTATCCTTTACTTTTTTATTCACTAAAATATTCTTTGTTGAGACTTACCTTTAGTTTGCTTTATTATAATAGACTATACATTAGCACAATTATTTGTTCTATTATAACTTACTTTATTATTTATTCAAAAAATACTTTCTTAAGGATTTCCACAACTACATTTTTTTTAAAAAACAAAAACAATTAAAACACAAAAATATTCTTTACTAAGCAATAACACTGATATTTTCAACAAAGGTTTTCTTGTAAGCGATCCATAATCCTTCTTTACATTATTCATATTTCTCCTTTCAGATGACTTGATTATCGATCTTTAATATAGTGCAGATAGATAGATGGAGATAATATGATATCGATTGTCTCCATTTAGAAGATAAATCAATCCCTTCTAATTCTATCATGTATATTTTTTATTGATTGTAGGCGGCAGTCGAGATGCATCATTGTTTGGTTGTCTGCAATAGTCTGTAAATTCCATAAAGTAGAGGAAAACTTCTCGAGGAAATAACCTATAGGCGAAAAAGAAGACATGACTTAATCATACGTAAAAATTAGTATAGTAATAAATAAAATTTCAGCTGAAACTATTAAAGGTTTCGTTTGTTTTGAAAAATAAACAACATTTAATAATGAGCTATGATAGAAAGTTTTCTTTAAAAGAACTTGAAAATGTAAATCTCACCACAAAATATAAATGTCTCTAAAACCATATGAATTTATAAATGGTGGTTATATCTATCAGATATAATGTGTATATCATCAAGTGTGGTATTAACATATTAACAAAATGTTTAATCTTATTATAAAATTTTACAAATAACATATGCAAAATAGTTGTTACCCTGAAAGACCGAAATTGGAGAATGTCGACAAACATCAAATACGTCGGTGAAATATCGAATATTTCGTTACATTCTTGTACATTCAGATCCTCACCGGTGTATATCGACAACCACAGATATGCTCTGGTGGAGGTCGAAAAGAGAAGAGCCGACAAAGAGGCAACTGGCTGTTTTCAGCCAAATGTTTTGTTCTGCTTGGAGTTATTGAGCTTTGTCAGTCTTATGCAAGATTTGATGATGAGAGCAATGTTTTCTTAATTTTTTTCAAAATACCCAAATTTATATAGAGTGGATACTGCAGTGAATTGTGATAAATTTTTTGAAAAGTTAAATGCATTAATTGTGGGTAAACGAGAAGACAATTATTTTTATGTATTTAAATTTAATGTTGCATTTAAATTTATGCAAACAGTGTCAAATGAAACACAGTGTGCCAAAGAAAGGTATTGTTGGGAAACCAATGATCAGTTCTGAATTAAACTCAAGATGTCAAGTTGATCTGAGCAGTCAAACAAAGATGGCCAATATAATTTCATAATGCTGTATCAAGATCATTTAACTAAGTTTATCCAGCTACGAACTTTGAAAACAAAGAGGGAGGAAGAAGTAGCCTATCACGTTCTTCCAATATTTTTAACATTTGATGTTACAGCGATATTGCAATTACGTAATGGTAGTGAATTTAGTAAGCAAGTCATATCCGAAATATGCTCTATGTTCAAATATGTTAAGGTAGTTCATGGAAAGCCTCGTCAGTTGAAAGAGCCAATCAGAATATGAAGAATATGTTTTATTTGTAATTTCTTGATAAAATTACAAATAAATGGTCAGAAGGTTTACCCTTTTTGTTCAATTTGCCAAGAACACTATATACCACGAAGAAATACGCCAAAATCCTTTATGGAGCTATGTTTGGCATTAAAGCAAAAAGAGGCATAGCATCGTCTTTTCCCCCTCGCGAACAAATCACAAACACTGAAACCAAAGAACAACTTGAAGAAATTGCCAATACTTTTGACACTGAAGAACAACTTGAAGAAACTGGTAATACTTCTGAAAAACATTTTAGCGGTGATCATATCAAAAACCATTTTCCAAAGAAAAATATTGAAGAGGATTTGCAATCTACCACGTCTTCACATCAAATACTGACTAAAAAACACGAGTTAATTTCTACAAAAAGAGCAACTAGGAAAGAAAATCTTCTGTTGTTGTTGCTGTTCCCTGTTGTATAGCAGTGCTAGACCAAGTCTATGACATTGCACACTCTCAGGAAATCAACGACCAATAATGGTAGCTCCAGAATATCTTCTTTATCGAGTCCCAAGCACTCAAGGATATGATCCGGAGTGGCTCGGCTTTTGGAACACTTAACGCAAATTGGAAATTCCTTTTCTTTGTTGTTAAATGTCAATGATCTTAGGTGGCCACTCCGAAAACGTGTTATTGTAGTTTGTTCCAGTCTGCTGCACCGGAGGGATAGAGATCGGCCGGGACGATTACCCTGGTACCAATGGTGCACAGAGGGAATGGCAAATGCAGTCCGAACAAGGCCTTTATGTCTAGAGTATAGTTCAGTCTAGGTAAGAGACGCTGGAGTAAGCAAAGGCTCGTCAGTACCTCTTTTTTGCTAGGGCATTAGCCAATTCGTTACCCGCAAGGTCTACGTGAGAAGGGATCCACTGTAAGTGAATCTCACGAGATGAGGAGAGCCGTCTAAGCTTGTCCAAGATAGCTACTCCTGTATTATCACGGACTCTGTGCCAGTTAGTAAGATGCTGGATGGCACTCCGGTTGTCCGACAAAATCCAGATTTCTTCATTCCCAGGGAGAGAAAAAACCATAGCAAGACCCACATTAATTGCAATAAATTCACTGCGAAAGACGGAAATCTTCTACTGCACACAAGCAACAAAAATATTACGAACCTCACAAAAACAATTTCCTCTTGCTCAAATTAGTGATACTGTACGAATACAAGTCACTGATGTCGATCGTGGTCGTACAGATAACAGAAATGCATTAGCGGTTGTTGTTATAATAGAAGACTCCGACTCTATTAACTTGCAAGTGAAAATGGTACTCTCAAGCAGCTTTACACACGTAATCAGCTCGCAATTTGTAAAGCAAAGTTACTTTCCATGGATGAGGTTTATTTTCAAGAAATTTCTCCGAGAGAAGCAGCTAATTCGAGAAGTGGTGGGCAAGGCTATATGCCCTGTATTTAAATGCAGTTGTAAACAACACAAAGGCCTCTTGTGCAATTCAAAAATCAATATAGTTTAAGTTTTTGCAATAAATAAGATTTGAATCACATAGTTTAGTAAGTTTTTTCATTACTATTATTTCACTTTCTCCTTTAGAACGTACTGTATAATAATGTTTTTAGCTTCTATTATTTTCCTTTCTTATTTTGGAGGTACTGTGTGTTTTAAATTCTTAATCATTCCTCTGAGAAAGAGAAGCGAAAAATTTATCGCAACTGAATTACGGAGAAGAAAATATAAATCTCTGACACATGTTCAACATTCACCATTATTCCATGGTGAATGTCGACATTTACCGGTGTAAGTCAGAAGCAAGGTATTTTAGCAAATATTTCAGGCATACACCAAGCCATTATGTAAATGTTGACATTCACCGCGGTAAAAGTCATACATTCTCCAGATTTCGGTATTTCACCGTTACATAGTTATCACATACCTAATGATATAGATTAACCACAACATAATGCGAGGAATAGTCACTAGGAATTCTTCTTTTCTAACAGCATCGACGGTAATACTTGCCGCCTCTTCCACGGATATTATGGGCATCAACCAAGAATGCCTATAAAAGAAAATATGACAATAAATACTATGCATAGTTAAAATTAAATTGCCATTCCTATATATGATATCAGCAATTATATATTATTTAAATAATTAAAATAGATTAAATTATATATAAATAAAAGCATTTTACGAAAAATATTACTTTTGAAAAGATAAATGTTTTCCATAAAAATTTCAAAGATGATCCCACATTTGATAGTTTGCAATAGAATATCATATAAGTTTTCAATATACTATTAAATCTTCCATAATGAATCATTTTTCTACATTCTATAGTGTCTAAATCTTCAAAAATCCCGTTAAAATTATTTAATGCAATAATTATTAGATGAAGTATTCACATTACAAACAGTCTTTATATTTTAAGTGATATTGCAACTCAGTTTTGATGCATTAAGTAATAAGACAGTAAGAAAACTTAAATAAAGCAGAAAACTACAAATTTCAATGCTGACCCAAATCACGAAGTATTTTTCCAGATTCATCTAACGAAGTATCTCAAATCAAAACTTAAATTTTTTATCTAACTTTAGTGTATTATGCAGAAAAGAGTGTAAAAACATCTTGTTTTGAGGGCAAATGTAATTATATATTTCAGGTTTTTATCATTCTAATATTAAGATTTTATTTTATAGAAACAAATTTAAGATAAAATAGAAAACGAATTTCAAATGTAATACAACCTCCAAAATTTAAACTTTATGATTACAATAAAATATTGTACTCAATTAATTATTAAATTTCATAATTTGCTACAATTTGGTCATTTTATTCTTCTTTTTATGCTTATTACTGCTTTTAGATTTAAAAATTTATTCGCAAGTATGAATATAAGATTGTAGAAAAAAGTGACAAAGAAAGCCTTATAAATAATTATATTAACTATTCCCACGAAGGCCATCAAATTAATTTAATAGAAAAAATAAAAATTTGTGTAAAATAAGTGTATAAGTGCTTGATAACATGATTATAAGCCTGGCATTAAGACCATGTTTTTAATTTGATTTTGATGAACGCTTTCATATTATATATTTTGATTATTAAAAAAGATTTTATGATCATCTTTGCAAGCAATATTTTTCCATATAATTCTCCTTTTACATGAAAAATTATGTAAATGACAAGAAATTTTTATCGTGTGAATTGAAAAAATAGACCATATTCAGTTATATAGTTAGTTTATGAAATTTTTTCAATACATGAAAGTCTTTTTAAATGGATAGTTACTTCGTAACGGGGTGTTGATTCAGTCCTGTGTTTACTGTCAATGGGCAAATTGTGGTCAGCTTGATATCAGTGTTCTTCATTCTGAGCTCATGTTGAAAAGCATCCATTAATCCCAGTACAGCATGCTTGGATGCTCTGGAAAATGTACACAAAATTAACACTCAAATTTGAAAGAAAAATGCAAAAATTAGTTAAAAATAGAATATTTTATATATATATGTTTTTTTTTAGTGAGGAATGGCTTTGTATGAAAAATAGTAAAATAACATGTAAAAGTAAATCAGTTGTTTGAATACAAAATTACTTATTTTGTTAAGGATAAAATACAATAAAAGTAAAGAAATTTTATTTGCCTCTTCAGTCGAAAATTTAAAACGGAAAAATATCTTTCTGATAGTAATTAATCCACAATTAATCACAGTTCTACTTTGAAACTTTCTTTAAAAACGAGCATAATTTAGCAAATCAGTAATTACTCAAATAAAGAATCAGAATAACGTAATGTAAAATTATTTGTTTTTTTCGCCTTAGAAATGTGGAAATTTACAGAATCATTTATAAAATCTTACAATTTCATAAATGTTTCGGTAAATTTCCCCATCACTCTTACCATAGGTTCTTGCTTTGTATCATTTTGAAAAAACTGTAATTATGATTTCTCTTTATGTGTACATATTACATAAATGTGTGGATTTTTACAAAAAAGAATTTAAGTAAAATTTCTAATGAAATAATATCAATTATATGAAGGACAATCACATAACACATACATATGGATTAGAAAAATTTTGGAAAACAAGTAACATACACAGAAGTACACTACTGAATATATTAAAGCAATTATCATACTAAAAAGAGCTAAAAAACTAATAATAGAAATATTTTGGGAAATATTTATAATGCAAAAAAATAACTTAGCACTTATGACATATTTAGACATATAATAAGGCTGTAATCAACTACTTTATTTACAAAAAGATCTTTTATTTGAAATAAACATCATAACAAAATACTACCCTACTTTAGCAAAAAATTGCCTCGATTGATTTTGACACATTATTATGGTCAATAGCATCTTTAAATTCTAATAACTCAAAACCAAACAATATAGGTATGTGATAAATATCGTAGTTGGTAAAAAATATAGAAGTTGGTAAACATACTAGAGATCAGGTGGTCGTGGAAGCCATGCGATCTTACAACTGCCGCTGATCAATCTGTCAGGCTTCTTCGATAGATATCAGAGAACGCCGACATCACTATCAATGTGAAAGCTGACTTCCCCTCTAAAGAAATTCGGGATAACCCTCAATTTTCTAACAACCTGATCCTCACTGATGCTGGACGAGCTGGCAGCCGAATGGTTAGCGCTCTTGCCTTCGGTTCAACAGTTCGTGGGTTCGAATCCCACCTTGGGCATGGATATTTGTAGTGGTTCGGAATCCACTTTAAACCGTAAGTCCCGGTCTAATTAGCCCTCGTGTGCAAAAAATGATCGTTGAGCGACAAACAAAAAAAAAAACCTCACTGATGCTGATGCAATAGCCAGCCGAAGACTACATCATGCTTCTTGTCAGAAGCATTCCAACTCTGCTTAAAACTGTAACTGTGTTATCTCAACAGCCATTTAAAGATTAAGGACAAAAAGCATCAAAATAATCGAAATATCTCCTGATGGTCATCGAAACTGCATAAGCTTTATTCAATGCTCAGACACTAAACCCTCTCTCTACCATATCGTTGATTGCCCTGCCATATTAGCAAAGCTATTAGATACATCTCGATCCATCGCATCAACTCCTCTATTCCTCGGAAGTTATAAATGTGGCCAGAGTTGTCTTGGGCACTTTTGGATCAATTTGATTCAATTGCACTACTTAACTGGACAAGACAATAACAATAATTATGTCTGCTCTAAAGGTTTGCAACAAGAATCTCTTCACTGAACTGCCATAGTATGGTTTAGTACTATCTTGCAGAAAGCCAATTACAAATAACACGCCTCTTTAATTAATGCAGAGACTATTTATTGCACAAAGGAATGAAACTACTGTACACACTTTCCAGCCATATTTCAGACGCAAATCTTAAAAATAAAATGTTCAGTCCAAAAATGAAAGATGAAGTGAATTTCGGAATTTATTTGATGCTTCTAAGGAAAATCCAATTTTGTTGTAATCTTTCTTCGCATATCTCTTTATCATTCTTTTATACAGTTTTAGATTCTTCTTTTATACAATTTTAATTCCTTTTATATAATTTTGGAGTTTTAATGACTTTTAATTTCGAAGGATTGCGTGTAGTTTTCAACTTTTTAATAAAAGGCTTGTTTAAATAAACTAAAACTTTGGGAAAAAATATCAATTTCAAATATTTTCCCCATAGATATGATGGATACAAATGCAGTAATTTAAAAAATACATTTAAATAAATATGAAAATAGTGCTTTCCGCATAATCAAATGAAAAACAGACATCCACCAATTTTTTTAACAACAACAAAGAAACTTAAAATTTGATAAAAAAAAATAATTCTTAATAAAGTGCTACTCAAGATTAGTTTCTTTTTAAAGAAACTATGAATCTTATATAACATCTTTATACATTATCACACCCATGAACCCTACATTAACTTTATGTATTTTCTTCTAGAAATGTATTCTAAATTTACAAACTCTACTATGAATAAATGAACCATGTTTTTAACTATTTATAATTTTGATTAAATTGCATTAATGAAGTTGATTACACTTACGTATAATCTATTTGATTGACTTGCCCAGTAAAGCTCACACCGGAAGCGATAGCAACTATATGACCTCGGTTCCTTTTCTCCATGCTGGGAAAGAATGCTCGAATGGTCTGTTGAATAGGTAAGTATTATATTTATTTGAATTATATCCAGTAAATTACATAAAATATATGTTGAATTACAAATTTGATAAAAGCCTTAAAAAATTATAAAATTAAAAAAAAGATTTAAAAACGAGAAATAAAGAATGAAAACAAAAACGCAGTTTTCTCAATAAGTGTTAGAGTAAAATTCAATTTCTTCTTAATGAAGAAAGCACTCTCTTCCTAAAATATCTATTAGATATCACGGAAATGATGTATACTGTGGGTACATGTAAACATGTCTTTACAAAATATTTTCGATATAATCAATTCGATAGGCAGGTAAATAAAAAGTTGGAATTCATTGCTTTATTCAATCAGCAAATGAACAAAATGGGCACCACAATCTCATGGTAGGAAATAGCTTAATTAAATTACAAGATCTAAGACTACTGATTCTGTATATTTGAATGGATTGCAAGCATATTTACCACATCGCATCTTCCAGTGATTATTGATGAGTGTGACATGTTACGTGACACATCTCTTGAGTGATATAAAGACATTTGGATAAATAATGCTGAACAATCTAACAAATGAAATTCTACAAATTATAGTGTAATTAATTCATTTAATTTACTTTATGTAATACAGATATAACAATAACTAATAAAATTGGTTAATAGCTAATTCATATAAATCAAGTTATGGAAATGTTAAATATAACTTATTTTGAAATAAATATTTGTAAAAGTAAGCAAAACATATGCCAATAACATAAAACTGATAAAAAAAAAATTTACCGATTGTTAAGAAATTACTACCGTCACCTCTGATTTAATTCATGTTGAAATAATTAACCGGTGATTTATCTAATGAATATTCTACTTTGAAATTAAAATAAATTTTTATTTTAAATTTTGAAAAATGTCATATTTTAAGATACCTCAATATCTGAAAGAAAGTCAATATTTAGTCATGCTCAATGTGATTTTAAAAAACGTTACTTACCGCAAATTTTCATTAATTGTAACAATTAAAATTAAGTAGCAACTTTCAATCAACAAGGGAAATTAACGCGAAAAATTAAAAAAAGCAAATAGAAAATGATATTTGCATTAAGATGTTGCTTAATGATCAAAATAAATGAAACACTGGAATCACTGTGCTGAACACCATTGTGGCAATTTAATAGATAGTTCAACTATATCACAAGCCTTGAGTGAACAGTTTTAAATAAAAATAAAAATTACTTGATGACAGAGCGAATTTATAAAATATAAAATTTCCTTGAAATTACTTATCTAATACTCTCATGTTATTATGGCTTTGCAGTGAACATTTTTTATTAAAAAAGCAAATGAATGTTTGTAAGGTAAAATATTATTACATGTTTATTAATAACGAATGTCATCATTTTTAAATTTATGCTCATTTATTAAATTAATTTCTAATTTAATTTATTGTTAATTACTTACAATACTTTCAATTTTAAAAGATGAAGCATATCGACAAAGATATTAATTACCTGTTTTAACGATTCCTGCGACATAATTTAACTTTTATACAGTTCATTAATTCAGTACATAAAACTGAAACTCAGTAAAGGAATGTAGAATACTTATCTATAAAAATCTAAGTTTAAGTTTTTTACAAGTAAAGTAAATTTTTTTCAATTCAAATATTTTGTTTTTCAATTTACTTTCAGTCCTACAGTTATGAAATAAATTCCTACACCTATGTGAATCTCTATTTTTTCTACTTTTCTGAAATGAAGAATCAAAACAAAATGTAATTTAAATCCCAAGAGTTTATCGCATATTAATCCACATTTTAGTGTTCAAGGTATCAATATTTTCTCAAACTTTTGTAACAAATTAAATATTTAAAATATTAATTCCATGAACAGTATAAACTGTAATAATATAATTTTTAAGTCGCAGAAAAAAATTCCACTGGTCCACTTAATCTAAACTGAAAAAAAAGAAATACAAAAAATAAGTATGGAGTGAAAACATTAAGTTTAAAGTGTAATAAAATTGTTGATTGTTTGCTCTAAGTGGATTTATAACAAGTATCCACATCAAAACATATAATGGAATGCATGCAACCATTTAACTCCTAAATGAATTCCTTAATACAGCTCCACATGTCCTTCAATAACAAATTGGCACGGTACTTTTTCTATATTCTTAATTTAGAATCTTCAGAAAAATGTACCTTGGGTAATGACTGGTCCAGAGAGATTACTATAATTGATAATGCTCATCGTAACTTTCCAAAAACTGAATTACATACTACAAAATTTTATATGAAATAAGGTAAATATGAGTTCTTAAATTATTCAACTATTTTATTAAATATTTGTACCTTTTTTCGTATAATATTATTCATTATAGGGATCCTCAAACATTTATCTTGATTGAAACATCAAAATAATCTACATATGAAAAATTATTTTCATTTCTGATACCATTTTTTATAATTTTCATAAAACGTTTACGAGCATATTTAATATATGTATATCATAAACTAAATACTATGGTCAATATTTATAAAATTTTCCAAATGATATATAAAAATGAATGAATTTATTGTCTATAACCATGGATAATTTTTCTGCCAAGGACTTTTAAGTTATAAATTGGTAATTGTATCTTCGCGTGATTCATTATTAGGTTATCGGTTTAGGAAAAAAATAGTTTTACTATGATATTTGTTTATAAACATTTTCAAATTTTTTATATAAATACTAGAGTGAATGTGACAAGTTTTTTTTTCATTTAATTCCTCAAAAAATTATAATTTATTAAACTATTTACAGAAATTTAACTTTGCAAAAATGATCGGGATATAATTTTTCATTGAATTTCTAATTTGATCCATGAATATTTTAAAGCTATTTTGGAATAAACACAAGTCTGTGAATTATTAACTCTAATATTTTTAATCGAAACTTTTTCCAGTAGTTTATTTAAATACATAAAATATAAAGCAGCTCGAATTTTTTCTTAATTTTTTCACTCAACTTCACAATCACGCAAAGTATTAAAATTTAACAATAAGTTAAAATGCTTTTTTTCTTTTCTTATTGCATGTGTTTGAGATACTGAAAGTATTTGAAGTATACAATAATATATTTCTTCTAATCTAATTTTTGCGTTCTGTATATCACACCAGACGGTATTGATTTTCTTTCATAAGAATTTAGTAATTTATCACAAGTTTATTCTAACATATGTCCTTGAAAATATTTCATATATAGTAATGAATATAAAATTTTAATCAATGTGAATTTTATGTAAATTTAATTCCAAATAAAATACAAATTTAAAAATATAACTCAATAATAAAATGTCTCATATAATATAAAATCATCTTTTAAATAGTGTAGTTTGCATTATTTTAATTCAAAATCCATAGTAATTACCGTTTTTAAGTATGTACTAAATAAATCATAAAAATAATATGGATGATAATTTTAATCATTTCATAAATTAAATGAAGTTTTGCATAATTTCTTTAGTACTTAAATTTGTGTCCACAAGTGAATCATGCCGAATATTTTTATAGTTAATTATTAAAGAGGTACCAAAGAGGCAACATACTCACATTTACTGATAATCACAAAATCTATATGCAAAATTAGTTGAGTTTAACAAAATTCAATTGAATGCTGATTTCACAAGCTTTATTTTCATAAATTCTTCATTTTCGGGGAAGTGTTTACAAAACATTGTGTGAGAATATCTTATTTAAAAAAAATGAATAATATCAATAAGGAAAAGTATTACTTTTTCGTCATTTTAACTATTTATATTCATTGTCACAAGCTTAAAATTTTTTTTTCTGTAGAATGCTTATTTCCTTAAAGACAAATATTGCTCATAATTGTGTTAAATTTATAAATATAAATGTTAATGAAGAAGATTAACAAAAGAGTTAAGGAGTGCAAACATTTTTCATTTTAAGAATAAAATACCAAATAATCAGTACATTGATTTATTTATTTAAAATCTTTATTTTATTTTGTAATTCATGCTAGAAAGTAAAATGTAAATTTACAAATAATATGATATTCCTTAAATTTCTTTGTAAAGCTTGAAATCCCATCATATATGCATGACAAAAATAGAGAAAACAATGAGATAATTTCAAAATTGTGAAAGAACCTAGGTTATCGATAAGCTGATTAAAACAATAACTGTAAAAACAAAAATGATAAGTTTTCTTTATAAGAAGTTTTTAAATTATTATTATGGAAATCAATTATACATGTATCTGCTCAATAGTGAAGCTCTAAAATAAGTAAGAAGTAAACGAAAATTCTCAAGTGTGTTGATGCGATCGATATAGCTCAGTGTTTCTCAAACTTATTTCTTCTACCGCCCCCTTTGAAAATCAATTATTTTTCATTGCCCCCTCATTTTTTATACACTCCTAAAACTTAAAAACCACAATTTCATTACTTTAATTAATTTAGTTATAGTGTGCTATATTGGTCGGTTCTGGTGTTTAAACTTACATTCTAACTAGAAATTTTTACCAGTGAGAGCAATTATAACGCAACTTATAATATTAATAATAGATTTTAATCAAATTAAAAGAAACAATAAACACTATTGGACATTAAAATTGCTACACCAGGAAAGCAGCACACCACACACGTGAAATTTGCATGGCAGGTAGAACTTGCTGTGATATGCAAATGATTAGATTTTCAGCGCATTCATACAAAGCAAGCGACAGTAGCGACATCTACAATGTGTATAAAACCAGAGATTCGACAGCAGTTTTCTCATATTCAGTTTCCGTTTCAACGTTGTTTTCGGCAAAGAAAGTTGTTGTAATGCCTCGTGTAAGAAGAAGAAATGCCTATCAGCACGTGTCTGACTTTGATCGAGGAAGGATTATAGCCTACCGGGATTGCGGTTTATCGTACCGCAATATTGCTGCTCGCGTCGGGTGAGACCCCATGACTGTTAGCAGAATATGGAATCGATGGGTTCAGGCCAATCATACGGAACGTGATGCAGGATCTCAGCGACCCCCCATAACTACGGGGATAAGACAGACATCTTATCCTCATGGTCACAAGGGATCGTACAGCCACGTCGCGAACCCTGAGTCGAGAAATGGAGTTATTTGCAAGGCAACAAGTTTCGGCTCGAACAATTCGACGACGTTTGCAGCAGCATGGATTGTCTGCACGGCGACCATGGCTTCGGATACCATTGACGTTGCGTCACAGACAGGAGCGCCTTCAATGGTGTGATCAGCAACGAACCTGAACGCGGGAATGGCATCACGTCATCTTTACAGATAAAACTCGGTTCTGTATACAGGACCATGATGGCCGCATCCGTGTTTGGAGGCATCGTGGAGAACGCGCATTGCCAGCTTGCATTGGACATCGAAATACTGGCCCATCTGCTGGAGTGATGGTATGGGGTGCCATTGGATACACGTCTCGATCACCTCTTGTTCGCATTACCGGCACTTTGAACAGCGAACGTTACATTTCCGATGTGTTAAGGCCCGTGGCTCTGCCTTATCTTCGAGGCCTCCCTAATACTTTGCTTCAACAGGATAATGCACGAACGCATGTTGCCCGTACTGTTCTGAACTTCCTTGATACAGAACAGCTTCGACTGTTACACTGGCCAGTGCGTTCTCCTGATCTGTCACCAATTGAGAACGTGTGGTCAATGGTTGCCTAGCGATTGGCAGGCCATCACTCACCATCCACTACTGTCGATGAACTGTGGCATAGTGTTGAAGCTGCATGGACTGAGATCCCCGTACATGCCATACAATCTCTGTTTGACTCCATGCCTAGGCGGATAAATGCTGTTATTTCAGCCAGAAGTAGCTGCTCTGGGTCCTGATTTCTCAAGATCTATACATCCTAATTTCCTGTAAGTCTAATCACTTGTTCTTTACAATATAATGTATGTGTCCAATAAATATCGTTCTGTTATTTGCATTCCTTCTTGGTGTAGCAATTTTAATAGCATGTAGTGTAGATAGGTAATCAATTTTAGTTTGTAAACTAATCTAATGGGATGGATGAATTTGATGATTTTTAGCAAGTTTGTTGATATCAGGTGGGATTTTACTCAAAAACAGTTGTAAGTCGCCACGTTTGGTAACTTGCAAATGATTTCTCTTTTAGTAAGCAGCGTTGTCACAGTGCTAAATCCTTTTTCACGCAAATATGACGATGGGAATGATATCAAAAATTGTTGAACGATCAACCACAATCCAGGGTACAACTGCGGAATTGACTTTTGTAGTCAAAATTGTTGGTAGCCATTTTTAAATTTAATTTTTATTTCCTCGTTCGTTGTCAGTTCTATAAGTTCTTCTTCCAGCTGGGGTGATATTGCTATGTTGACATTTGAAAAAGTATCTAACACCCAGTCTGGTATTTCCAATTTCAAAATGTCATGGAATCTTTCAATGAAATCACTGTGAAGATTTTCCAAATGTTGACAGTAGACGAGCAAGTCATCGTTGTTGCAGGATACTGATAAATTGGGAAAATTATGGAACTCACGTGTGCCGATATTCTTCTTGTGTAAGATTAGCACGCACTTCCGTGTGAAAGATCAATCTGTTGAAATCTTCATGATTAGCAACACAAAGATGATTAAATAATCTGTCATTTAAAGAGTTGTTTCGGATTTTATTGACTACTCTGATGACATGTTGCAATGATTGATACAGTCGTTCACTTAAATTTCTAGCAACTAAATGCTGTCGATGTATAACGCAATGTACAGCAATCACATCAGGAATTTTGTTTTTTTAAGCACGACATGAAGCCTTTTTGATACCCTGTCATAGCTGGAGCATCATCTGTAGCAGTTGATATAATATTCTTCAAGGGAATTCCTTTTTCATCACAAAACTTTTACAATGTTATAAATATGGTTTCTCCTTTTGTGTCTGTCTCTAAATTTCTAGCAAATAAAAGTTCTTGACATATTTTTTCATCTTTAATGAGCCTCACGTAAGGCAACAACAATGCTTCATTAGTTGGTAAAGTGGACTCATCCAACTAAATTGAAAATTGACTAGTCTTCAGAGGATTGCACAGTGACTCTTCAATATTTTCAGCCATTTCATCAATTCGTCTTTGCACAGAATTATAGCTCAAAGAAGAATTTCGAATTATATCTGCCGCCGGTTTATGGAGCACAGTAGTTATAACTTCTTTTATCGCCGGCAAAATTAACGCTTCTCCGATGGTGTGTGGTTTACCGGTTTGAGCAATTAACAGAAAGATATTGTATGAAGCTCGAAGTCCATCATCATCTTGCTTAGCAGCCATCGAAAAAAGTTTTGATATACTTGACTGAGCATTATGCTTCTTTTCCAGCTCTTGAAAATAGGCTACATTTTTGTCCTTCTTATCTGGATGCCTTTTATTTAAATGATCTTGAAGTCCTTAAGGCTTCATCGCTTCGTTTGAAAATGTTTTTGAACAAAGAAGGCACAAAGGCAAAGATGAGTTTGTCGAATTTTCTATGAATCCATATTTAATATATTCTGCACTGTATTGCCGTTTCTTCTTTTTTGCTTGCGACATGGCTTTTTTTAAAAAAATATGTAAATAAAGTGTTGAACTTAAATACTCGATTAAAGATAGCGAGGGAAACCACTAATGAAAATATAAGAAAAATTGCGAGCTTTTATATAGGATTTAAATACAGCAAGCACCGACAGGAATAAGGTAAACACACACAGACTCGTTTATCTCTTTCGACGCTCAATCGTACTGAGCAAGTTAGGACAAGTATCGATGAACCAGCCGATTGCTACGACATACAGTCCATTTTCGTATTGCAAAACCGCCACCTGTCGACCATTCTATTCTGAAAAGGGGCGATACGCTGGGATGGATGGATACGCCGGATTTTTCCTCAGACCGGTTTTTCAGTAGCACGCATGTTAAGTAAACATTTCTCTTTTGTCTCAACCCTATTTTGATGAACTCGAAGTAGACCTGGCGTATGAGAAAAAGCGCTGAAGGTTTCTGCAAACGAACACGGACAGTACGTCTACGGAGCACAACATGATAAGTGCACCGGCTCCCGCAGTTAGTCTTTATCCCCGGAATGTTTGCCACATTTGGCAATTCATGCATTTACACAGCTGTATGCTTTTCGTCATTTTACAACGTACGTGCATACGGCGTGCGGTCTATTTACGAAATCTATGTTAAGTATTTTTAAGTTTTTATACCATCATACAGGGTAGGAATATAAACTAAGTATTCGTTATTGTGTAGTAGGTTGGTTTTAATTCTAGTGAAATTTGAAATATAAAGTAAATCAAATTACAAATCTACCATCGCCCCCCTAACCCATGTCAACGCCCCCCATTTTTTTCTGGGCCCCTTAACGCCCCCCTCTAGGTCTCAAACGCCCACAAGGGGGCGTTATCGCCCACTTTGGGAAAGACTGATATAGCTAAATGCAAAAGAATCGCATATCAAAACAAGACTTGATCCATTCAAAGTTGATTTCTGATTCTTCAGCTGAATGCCATGAAGGACAATATGACATACATATGTAATAATTTTAAAACGTATCAAAAGAGAAAGCAGCTTACACTCTAAGCTTTTGCTTCGATTGAATAAAGCAATATATTGGCCAAACATAAAAACCCGAAGTGAATCATTTGTAATAGTTGAAATTCCAACCCAATCACTTTCAAAAGTTATATATGTGCAGTGTAGTTATATGTAAACTACCACACAGAGCAGCAGAGACACTTAAATGACCATCAAGTTTCAGCAGTACATTGTTCTTTCAATACTAATTTTTGAAAAACTTTGTTTTGTATTAACAGTACAAATTTACACAAGAATTCAGAATGCTTTTCGGACTTCATAGTTGTCATTTTACTATAATGTTTATTTCAAAGAATATTGCTTAAATTTGAGTTAATATTACGTAAAATATAAAATTATATAATGAAATTTTGATTTAAAGGATTTATAATTTTTTAATTATAATACTTTTTTAATTAATATAGTACGTTTTTTATAATAATTTTATTTTATTATTACATTATAAATATTTCATTTATATTTTAGTCAAGTAATTTCTTAACATTATGGAACACTGATTTTAAATGTCATTTTTGACGTTTTTTTTTTAATAATTAATTCGCATAGTAAGAAATATAATAGAAATAATATGTTTAAAAGGATCAACGCATTTATTTGTTGTAACTAGCAATAAAAGTAGTTGAATTCTATTAGAAAAAGTATTAGAAGAAGGAAAAATAGCAGAACAAAGAAGTAGAAAAAATATCTGATTGAATCAAAGAACCTTAAAAAATTTATGAATATCAATTCATTAGATTCATTGAGTCTGTTGCAGGATTTTTGTGGATACTATCTTTAGACAGAAGCTTGTTACTAGTTTTGATGTGGCTTCATTAGTGAAGACTAAGGTGGTTATTATTGAAATCTTATTGATGTAATTTCTTTGCATTTTTAATATTTTATGGTGTTGCAGAATTCCCAGCTAACAGCTGCTATTTCATCTTGACATCCTTCAATATTGTTCTAGTGATTCTGGCATATATCTTATCAAGCTGACTACTGAATGGTTAATGATCTAGTCATCAGTTCAACAAATTTTTAATTCAATTCACACTATGAACGCAAATGTTTATAGGATACAGAATATAATTTAAACAGTATCTAAATTTAATTAAAATGGGCTGAAAGTGGTGATAGAGTGACAAACAATCTGAGACCAAGTTATCATTCAGTGAAGACGTTATAATTTGCGGATACTTTATTAACGAGGAATTTAGTATTTTTTGTCTAATGACGATACAAAAGTTATCAAAAGTAAATATCTTGTAACTGTGTACCATCCTATAATTTTTTTTCAAATCAGTAAGCCTATACTTAAGTAGAGGTTTGTTTTGAATGATGAAGTTTTTTGTTGAGGAATCAATTTTCGTTTTCATCGTAATTGTTTTCAATATGATTTAGTAATCCAATTAATAGATGTGAACTTACGAAAAACATTATAAAATAAGTTAATCATTTTCTACTAATAATTTAAGGACTTCACCTCCTAGATTCTTAAGTTTTCAAAAAACTCACAAACCATTTTTTTCCCGAAATTAACCAATTTTATAAAGTTTATTTTAATGCTAAACTGGTTTTCTAAAAGGAAATTTTCAATTTAACTCCTTTTTAAAAAAACAGCTGAGCATAAAATTTTAAACAAAGTTGAAAAGTTTGTTGGATATTAAATATAGAAACTATTAATATAAAATCCTTAAAACCGAGAAAAAATAATTTACAAGCAATTTACTATCTATTTTTAATTGAAATAACACTACATCTAAATAAAATCTTTGAACTAAATAATTTTCAAGAAACGAAATTGAGAAAATGCTAAAATTTAGCTAAACATGATTATAATTTAAAAATGTTTGTCCAACTTCTATTATATTTTTAACTTCAAATTTTTTACATACATGAATGCTGAGTAATCATTCGAGTTAGCTTTTAAAATTATTTTTTTTAATATTTCCATGTTTGCTTTAGTTAAATTATATATTAGATTTTCGCTTACTTCTTAAGAGACACTTTAAGAAGTTCTCTAATACAATTTTATCATTTTAAAAATCTCGAAACATTGTCGGATGAAGTCAGATGTTAAAAAGTCGATATTTGATATAATATACTTTTTACCAAGCTTTAACTACACTAATTCATGTATGTCCAATAAATACAATAAATTTACACATAAATGTCCAAACATTATGATTTTGATATGATAGCAAGTAGAATGCAAAACCTTTCATCGCAAGAATCACCCAATTATAAACTTAGGAACTGTGATTAACATTTCTGAACAAATGATGTATGACAACACTATTTGAGCATTAGCGTTCCACTGGAGTTTCAGATCAAACGAGTAAAACAATTCTAGAAATAAAGACTAAAGAAAATACATGATTTTCCAGCATGGCTAAAACTTGATCTTCATTCATCAACAACCAATACAATTTGATTTGAATCCAAACTCGGTGAGATTAGAAGAATAAACTGTTTAAATTTGAATTATCATTCTACATTATTTTTTTAATTTTTGAGAACAAATTTAACGAAGTTCAGGAGTAAAATGTATCTTCTTAAGAATTACAAGCACCCCCAAGGATATTTTAACCTAAAATTTATTAAATTGAAGATCACAAAGTAAACCATAATAGCTTCCACCTCAGCTGTTGGTTGTACGAAATTCCTAGTATGATAATTCTACGGTTAACATATGCACTATTAAATATATGCATAATTTATGATATTTTTACCTCTTTTATGTATTTAATCTTCATATTTACTTTTTTCATTTGTAATTTAGTCCTGACTGGATGATTGCAACATTTAAATATCAATTACTATATTAGTAACTGTTACAACAACCAAATATTAATATCTAGTAAAGGAATATATAACTTAAAAAACATAATTTATGTAAAGCGTAGAAGACGATTTTGCAGAATTGCTTGAAAACTAATTTTTAATGTTTTTTAATGCATTTTTAAGAAAACCATTTTATTCTTCTCAGTTTTTGTGATTAAAAAAACAGAATATATTGTAATCGAGTCAGAAAATACTTAAATTAAAATTTTTTTGGTGTATGGAATTATGTTTTTTTCAATAAAATTATTTCATTTTGTCTTTTTTAAATTTTAAAAAATGTAAACTAAGATATTTGTGTTCGTGTTTGTTCAATTAAATTGTATTATTTGTATTAAGTGTTTTCTTACCCAAAAATGTGCCAGCACATTAATGTCAAAAGTTTGTTTAATACGGGCGCTGTCTAATTCCATCATGGGTACATTTTGCATAATGCCAGCATTATTCACCAAAATGTCTACTTCACCGACATCTTTAACGACAGCTTCAGCTGTCCTGTTGACGTCTTTTTCAGAAGTGACGTCACAGACGTACCAAGAAGCTTTCCCACCTGCCTGTTTAATTTCTTCAGCCACTTGTTTCACTCCATTCTATAAAAAAGAAAATACGAGACATAAATTTGTAGGTAAGAACATATCTAGTTATTAAGGAAGAACATAATGAATAAATTATTAGCTTGACATATGCGAAAAGAACTTCTTTTTTAAATTTAAAAACAGGTATGATGAGTTGTTAGGTCTTACATAAAAACATACCGAAACGAATACGGCATATTTAATGATATTCAAAAATTATTGATGCAAAGCCATACCTAGCAATGTCTCAACAAATGTAAAAATTATAAAGAAATAAAAATATTGAAAAAACATGGTTAACGTAGTAGTCAAAATGAGGAAATGTAATATGCAATAAGTTAATAACAAAGAGTAAAAAGACAACTTTAATGTTGTATGATTAACTTTTGAAATGAAATTTTTATGATTTAATTATAGTAGCATTAAATAAATATTTTCTTTAAACTACCTTAAAATTAAATTGGTTTTAAAATTTATCTACATGTTTAATCTACGATGGTTCTTTTCAGAATTTCCAATAAATTCTTAAGCCATCTAGGATATTTTGCTCATCTTATTTTAAACAAATATAATTACAAAATAAAAATATTAAAACCTAGTAAAATATTTATACAAAAGTTATTTTAATTAGATAAATATGTTATTCTATAAGTCTCAAAATTTAAAAAAAATGTATATATTTCAAAAGCTGAACAGAAACCTGAATGATCAATATTAAAATTTTTAGTATTGATGTGCTTTACCCTCGTCCTGAGATAGTATCATTGAAGTATTAAAATAGTTACTGAATTATAGATTTTATTTAATTTAAGAATCCTTTATTATTTCTCTTAAAAATTTACCACAGAAATGTTAAATAAATTTAGATGCTAAAAAAAACAATAGTTTAGGTGTAACATTGACAGGATGTCAGTTATGCAACATGCGTGATGCCATAGTCATTTAACATGAAATGTTAAAGATTTATATGTATACATTCCCGATGAACAAAATTAATGAAACCAATTGAATTTAGTCAATATATATCATACAAATTAGCACTAACTAGGAAATAATATTACTGTCTGTCACTATATGAGACAGGAACTATATATGCTAATCCTGTATGGTGTTAAATCCAGCTTTCTTACCCAACCTATTTCCCCATACTTTTAGAGAATAATTGGTCTCTTTTTTCGCGATGATGAAATATTGAATGTACTTGATTATTCTAAGAATGAAGGAGTCTTGTGACTTGTACATCTAATTATATTTTGTTGTTATATTTCAATGAAATTTATTGCTCAAGAAAGGTCGTTGCAATTTCCAGAACCATTAAAAATTTCTTAAATCCACCATAGTTTATTTTTATAACTTATCAGAGAGAGAGAGAAAGAGAGCACTGTGATCGTTATTTAATATGATACATTTATTATGGTCCACACAACCTTACTGTTATTTAAGAAAGTATTACCACTAATATAATTGGAAATGATTTTAATATATATTTTAAATATATTTGCATATTACTAAATAAATTTTAATCAAAAATAGATTTTGTAGCTTTATATACTTAAAATACAACAGCTATTAAATTTATTTATCAATGTATAACGAATACAAATCTATGACATATATACGTGGTGCTTGAAAACTGACATGAAAATCTTCCTTGCTATTGCTCTTATTTGCTCTTTTGTACATTTTTTAACTTTTGCATAAAAATATAATACTTTTTAATTTACCAATAATTCAAAATATTTTCATAGTGAAAGTATAGATCAGAGTTGTAGTGTCTTTACATTTCACCTTAGATTTTTTAATTTGAGAAATAAAATAAAAATATTAAAACAATATTCAGAAATCTTATAATAAAAATAAGACTTAGTCTACAGCACTACAATGAGTACTGATTTTTGCACAATGGTTGAAATTTCAGATAAGTTCTTGCTATTCAAAATCTCCTTGTTGGGACAAAATGACATTCATAATTTATATATAATCCAATTCTAAAATCTAATATACTTAAAAGGAATCTTTAATTAGTTGAGTTAATCAAGTTACTAAGAAATTTGAATCGATTGCTGTTTCTAGCATAAGACACCAGATTTGATAATGATTTTAGTTTTAAAATTGGTCTCGAATCATTATAAATAATTATATTGAAGATGAACATAAATTCAATAGTTTTTGTTGAAAAAGGATACTTAACATTGTGCTCTCTCTTCTTAAATAGATTATATAATGTAAGAATTGTAATAGAGTTAAAATAGTATACTTTGTGATCAACTTATATTTTGTTAAAAATGAAATATGAGAATTTCTAATTTTTAAATTTTAAATTATATAATTTTTCGAACTACGTAATTTGTAAATTATTCCTTCAGTACTTTAAAAGCACCTAATCATTATACACTTAAGAATTAGGTTTTAGTTTATATTATGATGCTCATAATCTAATTCAAGCTCTAGTAATTTTAAGACTTCAAACGTTAATTGCGAATAAAATATATTATTCTTTCATATCATATTAAAAAAATCCTTTCTGAAGAACTCTAAAGTAAGGATAGCTGAATGGTTATTAGAATGATGCTTTAAACATCTGTGCCATCCACCCTGTCCAGTGGTCAGAGTGCCTGCAGCGGATAGGGAGGTCCTATGTTCGAATCCTAGTTACGACATGGATGTACTTTCTCCTGTCTGTGTTCTTTCCATGTAGGAATGTGTTATGAATGGTTGCCTACCTATCGTATAAACGGGTACTTAGGGCATGTTTGTACTGCGGTAGTCGGACTCCAGACCAAAATATGGTTCAGGTGGAAAAGTGTAAGCAGAGCACCCATAATGCCAGCCTAGGTGGCACAAGACCACAACAACATACAATATCTGTTTAGGCAATTAAGAATATTAAAACTAAGCTTCTGTATGCCAATACAACACACAAACATTTTGTTCCAAAAGTGAATTCCTCCACTGTGAGTGAGAATTTTGAATAGAAAAATTTTAAATGTTTTTAAATATACATAATTCCCATTCAGGCAGTGTTCCTAGACTATTATTTTAAGAAAATATTGAATAATCACACTAAATAAAAAAGGTAAATTGAACTTAATTTCACGTAGAAAAATATAAAATGCACTTTTGAATACAGACAACACATTAATATAAATATGACAGATTAATGCATTTTAGAAAATGTATTATTTTTCTTCAAGCAGACCTTTCATGACACTAATTATAATATGTTCGATGGAAAACGTACCAGGTAATTTCACAATAAACCCACATATTGGTGACTTTATATTGCATAAAGAGTTGGTTCTTACAAACAGAAAGTGTTAATTAACAATTTAATTCCTTAGTTAAAATTTGATTAAAAACTAGAAATTTTAAAGTTTCAAAAGGATACAAAGATTAATGACTGCTATCTCAGAGAAATAATCAAAAGGAAATGTATAAGAAAAAAGGCCGAATACCTAAGAATTAGAAATTTACTATTGTTTATTTTTGTTTCTAAAATATGTCTCAACCACCTGTAGAAGGATTGATTTTATTAATAGACCTCGGATTTTGAAATATTTCATTCAATAAAAAAAGTAAATTTAAAAATTAATATATTTCAACTTGAAAATCAGAATATGTATATATATATATATATATATATATATATATATATATATATATATATATATATATATATATATATATATATATATATATATATATATATATATATATATATATATATATATATATATATATATATATATACCTTATGCCATAATTAGAAGGAATTTTACTTTCATATTTTCCTATGGATATATGCCAATGAAATAAAAAATTAGAAATATGCAACAAAATATATAGGCATCAATAGTCTTAAAAATACCTGATCACATAATTGCGTAATACCACATCTATCTTCTTGTCAAAAATCAAGGAAAAATCATTCAGTGTTTTCTGTCACACGCAAACAAACATCAAAATTTAAAAAAAACAAATGATTAATACATCTATTGCGTTT
Organism: Latrodectus hesperus; assembly: GCA_037975125.1. Lineage (NCBI taxonomy): Eukaryota > Metazoa > Arthropoda > Arachnida > Araneae > Theridiidae > Latrodectus > Latrodectus hesperus. The sequence continues at coordinate 69,047,683 of CM075856.1, read as the reverse complement.
ATAAACATATGTAATTTAGAGTTAGTTTTCCATCATAAGTTATGTTCATTTCTCAAGCGATAATGTTTCGTAATATTTATGTTTGTGAAATTCTGTTTTGTTTTTATGATTGAAAATTAAATTAATGAATATGTATACGTGCATGTGTATATAAACATATATTTGTCATAAAATTATACATTAAGTAATAACAAAATTCAATAACCATGTATAATATTTTTTAAAATATTAATTGAGTATATAAAAAACCCTTTTTTTAATATAAAAACGGGTTTTCTTATATAAGAAAATATTAAGTCATTAGAAACCTTTTTTTACTAAAATCCCATTGAGTCACTTAGAAAACAATGGAAAAAAAAAACAATTATTGGGAAAAGTGAAAATAGATTTTAAAAACTATATATTTGCTTATGGAATTTAGAATAACAGAAAATGTTATGAAAAAGTTGAAATAAAAAACAAAATTCATGTTTCACTAGGAAAAAAAGTGAAAGTTAGATGAAATCTTTCAATTTTCGATCAAGTAAGAAGATTAAAATTAAATATTAACTGGGAAATGTGAAGCCTGTGTAAAAACATCACTGAAAAAAATGAAAACGCACAGAATAGAAAGTATAATTTAAATGACTGTTTCCATAACATTGAAGAAGCATTATAATGATAAAAGTGAAAAAGCGGGATATTATATTGTTAAGAGATGATAAAATGTAACAATAATAACAGGTGGCATTTATTTATCTCTTTTATCCTATTTGAGAAAGAAATGCAAGAAATATAATATTTATTGGTTAAATAAAGTATATTGGAAATAAGGATAGATTTCGGGAAGCGATTAATTAGAACCAATTACTTCAGATAGCATTAACCGCACTATGCTTGAGAATTGAGTCAAAGAAAAATTTCCAGACAAGTACAGGTTTTGTACACTATTTTATGATTCAATACGATTTCCTGATTCATTTGTCAAGACACGGTTATGGTGACTAATAATTCGCATGTCACGACGTTTTCTTTGGGAAAGAAATTTGCTGAACACCCTGATCAGGATAGTAATCTCTGTATCAAAGAAAGGCGGTACGATAACGAAAATTAGTGCTTGTGCATTATCCTGCTCATGTTTAATTATCTACGAGATTCAAATAAAGGTTTCAGCCATAGAAGTTAATACAATAGCAGTATATCACCTACTTTTCATTGCTCCTTTCATATGAACAAGAGGAGATCAAGACGTTTTATTAATAGCAGCTTATGCCAAAGATACGAAGTAATTTGCCAATGAGAACGATACTATAAGCAGAACGGTAATTCATGTAAACATAAAACGTCACGCATTTTTCTTCGTGCGTTGTCACTGATGCCACCATTGAATTGCATGGTTGTAAAACTGGCAGTTCTTACTGCGATAAGGTTGTCATTAGTGGTATCGGTTGCTGAGATCCTGTATAGTATTCCATACAGTTTTTCCGAAATTCATCGAACCTGTATTCTACTTACAGTCATGTGCTCCTTATAGACCTGTAAGCATTTTACTTTCTTAGGAAACTTCAAAAACCTTTCAAGACACGATAACTTTCAACTGGAATTTATAAATAAAGATTTTCTGCATTATTTATTCACTTCAACACATTATAAATTTGGTTCCCAGCCTCTAATTTATGTCAATGAGTTGTAAATCCAATAATTAATGCATCAAGTCAATCCTCTGTCATGTAAAATTCCATGTGCCTAGTGAATCTTTTCCCTAGATCAACAGTGTATTTAAAATTTATTAAAGTTATATCATTTTAAATTTATTAAAATATCATTCTATTAGATTATATTAATTATTGTGTATGATCAGAAAAAAATCATGAACGATATCAGTGTAATTTATAAATTTAAGAATAAGTGTCTCGTTTAATGTATTTAACACACAAAATTGTCATTAACAGTTATATGCATGTCTGTATATTCATTTATGGTGATTTCAACCCATACTGTCAATCCTTCTCTGAGTGTACCATTTTCTCCATACCAAATTGCGCCATATATTAAACTCCAAACTGAATTTATTTATCAGTAAAATTGCTTTACATGAAAAAGACCCTAATGAATCACATTTTAAAGGCTTTAGTTTAAGGACCTTGGCCCATTACCAAAAGAGCCTACCTTTAAAGATATGATTATTATTTCCTTTACTGTCTCGACAAGTTATTAATAGAAAGTGTTGGTTATTTTTTCTTGTAATTGTGAAAAAATGACCTATTTTTGTCAATATCTAAACATTATTTTTTCCTTGTGTAGTATATAGAAAAACATTATTTTTTCCTTGTGTAATATATAATAGTGTTGAGTTGCAACTTTTACTTCACAAAAAGCATTTATTGCTTTTTTTTTTTTTTTTTTTTTTTTTTGTATTTCCCTCGATTGAAATCTCCGATAGTATGTCAGAATAGTTTCTTGTAAATAAACATATGTCATGACATGCTTAAGTCAATTTTTTTTTCAAAACAAACATAACGCAGTTAAACTTTCAGAGTGAAACAGAGAGAGTTTCACAACTTTTAAAACAAACTTTTCTAAATCATAAGCATTTTCTGATTTTTGACATCCTATAATTTTGTTTCGCATATTTCTTCATTTACTA